>JAQPPZ010017101.1:8807500-9392338 GCA_028583015.1 Wollemia nobilis | reverse complement strand
TAAGATAGGAAGGATATTCACTATATTTGGAAAAAGACCATAGCCAACGTAGTTGAATTAGTCCATCAACTCCTTAATCACCCCCAAAACTCCCACCAAATATGGGATCAAGTGATGCAAATATTGAATATTAAACCTGTAGACACCAAAACAGCACCAATCCGATTATGTGACGACAAGCACTGATCGCATTGACACACACAGCCCCTAGGGCAGCCCCCAGAGGTTAAACAATGGTCCTAACCACTCCCACAGTAGTTTGGAAGGTCAAAGGTCAATTTGGCACCTTTTTGGCACTTTGCTCCCTACTCGTCCCACCCTGGGATGATTACAAACTGGTATTCATCCCACCCAGGGACGATTATCAGCATTCGCCCCAGGGTGAGGCGAATAGAAGGTTTGACTGGCAAAAAGTCAAACCTCGATAGGTCCGCCAGTTAACTGCAGCTTCAGGCCATGCAATTGCGAGGAATGGCTTCAAATCAAGGAGAGAGACTTCAGTCATGCATGTCTTTGATTTTGGAGGCCTCATGCAAGGAGACTCTAAATCAGGGAATAATATTTTCTCTCAAAATAGGACAAGCAACTCAAGTGGCGCCCTCGCATGCGCATTCAAAGAGAGAGACCCTAGGTCTATAAATTGGTGAGTCTTCTCACCCAAAAAAAGGAGAAGAGAAGGAGCATTTTGAGCAATGAAGTGCTGCCATTTTACATCCACACACACACCTTTTGATTTGTGCCTTTCACATCCTTGATCTCTTTTGGAAGGGAGGTCATAGGGTGGTTATTGGAAGCGCAAATCCGGAGCCCAAACCCAAACATTTGGCCACAATATCCCACCAAATTTTCTAAAAACACCCCATAAGAGGTTTTGGACCCATCCCAAGTGGATTGGTGCCAAAATAGAGTCCCAAACGGTGGGCGTCCTGCCCCCGGGCGCCCCCCAAACTATCGCAGTCCTAATCGCCCCACCCCGGAGCGATTAGAAATCTATGGTAGATTTCCTTTCTATTATTTTTGCATCTGATTCTATACTTCTTAGATAGGTTTTCATTTAAATTTCACATCGTTTTGAGCATTTTTGATCATGTTTTTATCATTTCCCGCCTTTACTAACATGCAGGTAGCATCATCAAATTCCTGGTGATAGAGGCCAAATTGGGAAAATATGACCTTCTGGGTCTTCCCAAAATACCCCCAATTAGCTAACCCCAACTTTGTAGGTGATTTGGAGCTTCCCGGATGTGACATTTGGGACTGTGCTTTTTGACACTTTGTTGTAGGTCTATTCGTCCCGCCCCGGAGCGAATACGAATATGTGGTGAATTTTCTGACTGTTCCATTTGCAGTGTCTTCCTTGTGATGTTTTTATGCCCCTATCAAGTTTTTAGTTCATTTGGATCTATTTCAGTTATCGTTTTATTTATATTTTGCATGTGCTAATTGAAGGCGTGGGGATTGCATGTTTCATTTTATCTACAGGTGCTACTGACTATTTTTTATTTCCTTGAATGTAGGATCTGGACATTAGAGGAGCAGCAAGGAGTCAAGATTCATCAACGCAAGTGGCGGCGATGTTTGGTCCGCCCATTTTACATGTGGGCACGCGAAAGAAGGAATAGCATCCATGGGTGTGACAAGAACACATTTAACGCTCCTAGCCCCTAAAAATGGAGGAGGCGGATTGTAACCGAGTTCTAAAGCATATTAATAAAAAGGGATGTCTTCCATATTGGCTTTTTATTTGGTTTTGATTCGTTCATGCCTCTTTCCTTTCATGCACTTTCAATTCATAGGATTTAGCGTTATCTTTTGTTTCGTTTGCATCGCATCTTGGATTTTCCTTTTTGTTTCCGTATCCTCGTGCTTTCAGTGGCGATCATGGTGGGACCTCTGTCCCTTGATTTTAAGATTAAATTTTTGATCAAAAGTTGCTTGTTTTTTCTTGCAGGTACCAAGTTTTCAAACGTTGGACTGTTGTTCGTTCCAGTCTGTGACGAGTACAGAGCTAGAATTCGTCTTACCCAGGGACGAATGGGCATTCACCCCACCCTATGATGAATACAGTTCTATTATTCATTTCACCCAGGGATGAATAGCTCTCTGTGCAATTTCAGAACAGAAATTCAGAGACATCCGATTTGGGCAGAGAAGAGGTAGGGGTCCTAAACACCTTCTATCATTTTTTGCTTTTTGTTTTCTATTTTTTGGTTATTTGCTTGCATAGGAGAGTTTGAATGCTTGTTTTCTTCATTTATGCAAATTAAAAAGAACCCCACACACCACGTGGTAATTTAAACAACAAGGAGTTGGTCGTAAAACCCCAACCCTTGAGCAAGACCAACGGTGGATTTCATCACCACCTTGGCTTGAAATATTGCATACATAACCCCGATCGTGACTGTTGCTAGACGTAAATCCTGACGAAAGCTGACCAAGTGTAGCTGGGGTGATTCCCAGTGCATGAGGATAAGTCTTCTATGGTAGGTGTCATAAACAGAGTGATTCCCCTTCCGTACCGCCTATGTTCCACGTACCATCTGCTCTCACGTACCAATAGTTTCCCTCACGTAAGGGCGGGTATATAGAGAGGTTGGTATATCGGCCTGGCAATGGTATATCGAAGGGGCGACCATTTTTGGGAGTCATAAGAGCCATCATATTGCATTTAAATGTTCTTTACAAAAGCTTTCAAAACAAAAATCAAAACACACTAAACCAGATTTAGGGCACACTTTTAATCTTTAAACGAGATAATCATTGCTTTGTGTGTGTGATACTTTCTATTTAGTGTAGCATAAAAATCATAAAAAGAGATAAAAATCTACGCATCTTGTAGGAAAACATCACCATGGTGTACACCCGTAGCCGAGCCCAATCACGGGCAGGAGCTGCAGAGAGTGCACAAAGGGGGACAAGTCACCTCCGATATAGTCCTGAGGACTTGGTCATCCCGCCTTGGTGGCTTGACACACAAGATAGTCCACATCATGCCATTACAGAACAGGACTATAGAGGCACCTCTTTGAGGGGCACCCCCACTCAACATAGATCCTTTCAAGAGGAGGACATACACGTGGCACTCAACATAGACAGGAGGGCTCCCTTAGATGCTCGTTATGAGTGGCCTAGTGATGAAGCGCTAGAGCAACATAGGGTCCATAAGGAGGGGCCACATGATTTCGTCATCCCTCCTTTACCCCTTATTATTGTTAGAAACACTAGACAAAATCCAGAGCACAAGGCTCTCCAGACAGGGCAAGCCAATTCTGCCCGCCCCTTTCACACATACGAAAGGGAGTACGAGGAAGACCACTACATTCCTCAAGAGCAATACACAGTGCAGGGGCAATGCGCCTCCGCACCTGCTATGTATCAGGATCACCCAATGAGGCCAGAGCCTCGGGTGAATGCCGCTAACCTCGATAGAGGAAAGCAACCCATAGGGATCTCGGATCACCACGACCGAGATAGACATGTAGGAGAGGCATCTAGGCTTCCTAAACACAAGACGATGGAACAAATTGACTTGGAATTTGCCAAACATGCCGCCCACCAAGCGCAAATCATGCAGCTCAGGCAAGATCAACAATAGTTAGAGCATCTGTACCACCTTAGCAAAGAGCGCATTCAGCGTCAGACAACCGAATTGCTTCAGAACACTATGCCTGAGAAGGTCCCAACCCCTCGCACGCATAAAGTAGAAGTGTATGAGAGGCACAACCCCTTGGTGCGAGATAGGTCCCCGCGACCTTATCAAACATTGCCTCCAAGACCTCCTAGACCTGAGCGGGAGGCCACTCCCAGAAACAATGATGGGCACCCTCCGCGGGCACCCACCCATGTTTATAGGTCTCACCCAGGCACTCCTCAAGAAGCCTATGAGGAGTATGAGCAAGAAGAAGAGTGGGCTGAAATGCCCTACCAAGGCAGGGGGATGTTGTCCGGCTACCCCTCCATAGGCCTCAAGTTCCCCGCAACCCACAATGGGAGCAAACCAAGGAGGAAGAGATCAAATCCTCCGATGCATATAAAGCACTGCTAGAGCGCTTAGAGTCTATGGAGACCAAGACTTCTGGGCCCCAAAAGCCCACTTTACGCCAACTCCGTAGTCACCCTGTGCATCCGTCAGTGTCGGCACCCCCATACCCTGAACACTTTAAACTGCCCCAGTTGGCACTCTTTAGAGGAGGAGGAGGATGCCCAAGAGCACGTGACTAGATTCCTGAGCCAATGCTTTGGCATTCAGGACAATGATGCTTTGTTGCTAAGAACATTTATAACCACATTCGTAGGCCCTACCTCGGATTGGTTCACTCAGTTGCCAAAACATAGCATCAGTAACTTGGATCAGCTAGTGGACGCGTTCCTCGAATGCTTCACCTTCAACACCAAGAAAAGGGCATCACTAAGTGACCTAGCTAGCCTCAGGCAATATGAGGAAGAAACCATGGTGGCATATGGGAACCGATGGAGGACGTTGCTTTCAAAGCTGCCCTACCTCCCTCCCATGTCCGACCTGACCCAAATGTTCTCAAAGAGCTGTTTGAGATCGATCTCCATGCTATTGTAGCTACAGCAATATGCCACTTTAGAGGAAGCTCTGGCGCAAGCCAGAATCATTGAGGAGATCAAGATACAGGATGGCGAGATTGCCAAGCCAAAGAAGAAAGAATGGTCTAAGAACACCAAAATAGGGACCACGCAACAGAAACCCGTTATGGTCAATCAGGTTGCTATAAATGTCCCTAAGCCTGCACAAGCAACACAGCCCCAAAAGGCTAACTATCAGGCGGTGCCTCTTAACAGTTATGACAGAGAAAATTAGAGGCAAGAACAAAATCAGCAACGTCACCCTAGGCGACAATTCACACCTTACACAGAGTCCAGGGACTCCCTGTTTGACCGCTTGTCAGTGGCAAACTTGATCAACCTACCCGAGATTCAAACCATAGACCCCAATGCGCCAAAGCCTAAGGGGTACAGGGAGGACTTGTACTGTAGGTTCCATAGATGGAAGGGACATGACCTTAATGCATGTTGGAAGTTTAAAGGCTTGGTGCAAGACCTAATCGACAACAAGA
Source organism: Wollemia nobilis (assembly GCA_028583015.1). NCBI lineage: Eukaryota > Viridiplantae > Streptophyta > Pinopsida > Araucariales > Araucariaceae > Wollemia > Wollemia nobilis. Next base: position 9,387,254 of record JAQPPZ010017101.1, on the reverse strand, counting down.
CGCTGGCAGTGGACAACCCCGTAGCGCCAAACAACCAACAGATGGGAGTCTTCAGAGACCCCCTGCCTACCCATGATGCATAGGAAAAACCCCTTCAAGTCAATGAGGTGACACAGAATTGCCCCATGCAGGGGTATGTAGGGATGATAAGCATAGTGACTAGGAACAAGAGGTACCCAGGAGCTGCCCCCATGGCGGCCACAGGAGAGGTTCCATCGACGTCACAACCTCAACAACACCCTACGCAACCTCCCCCGCCTAGACCAATGGCCACGATTCGGACTAGACTTACCCAAAGTCTAAGGACCACGTCGGCTAGGCTCTCCATATACGAGCTCATTCAACAATCAACACCCCATCGAGAGGCTCTAATGGAGATATTAAAAGCCATCGAGCTACAGCCCCATGAAGCAAACTCTTTCAACAACTTTGTGGGACATGTAAAACAATGTACAGAACCAGTCATCACCTTTAGAGAAGATGAATTGAAATCGGTGACTGGTGATGTGGCGGATCCACCCCTGCACGTCATTGCGTGGGTCAACGGGATTCCGTATAAGAGGGTGTTGGTGGACACTGGCTCATCCAGTAATATCATTACAACAACAGCATTGAAACATCTGAAGTTGTCGACATCTCACATCGTGGCCTCCACCTATACTCTTCGAGCATTCAATGATGCGATATGCTCGACGGTTGGCACAATTGTCCTACCCATCCAAGTGGGACAAAAGACTATTCATACATTGTGCCACATCTTGGAAGGTGAGATGGCCTATAATATCTTGTTGGGGCGGCCTTGGATCAGGGACATGAAGTGTGTCCCTTCAATAGCTCATCAGTGCCTAAAGTATACATTTGAAGGACAGGTGCATGTAGTCCCGATAGACTTAGAGCCCTTCAAGTACTGCAATACGGTGCAACTAATGCCGCAATCGACCCTTCCATCAACACATTTGGATTTTTAGTTGAATCCATCTAACCAGGGTCCGATTTCGCATGCATCCCCATTGACAAGTCCATCAAATCCCCAGTCGGGTCCATCTTCCTCATCTGGTCCTTCACCAACGATGCCACCTACGGGGGCCACACCGAAGGACAAGGGAAAGAAACCCCTAGAAGAGGAACCACCCCTAGTCTCAACCATCTCTACCGAAGAGATGCCTAGCTGAATGGAAGTCGAGATGCCTAGTTCACCCTACATGGAGTGGACTCAGGAAGAACTCCCATTCGCTCCCCCTCAACCACCAACGATCACCATTGAGATGGCCAACATGGGCCTGGGGGAGTATATAGTGCGAAACATTGTAGCAACACCCGCACTTGAGTCCATGCAGGACATGGGGAGACCTCGACTCCCCATCGGCACTGTGGTTCCTCTAGGCTACCCACCCAATCAGACAAACTTTGTTTATGGGGGCCTGGATAATGGCATTGAACCTTACATGCAAGAGGACGAAGATGAAGAGCCCTTTGCTGAGGACGTCAACTATTTGTCCAACCCAGACTTCGCATTGAGATATCTTGGCCAATGCAATTGGCATGGATATGGGTTGGGCAGGTATGAGCAAGGAGTGCATGTTCTTTGCCAACCAAGATATCAAATGTCGTATGACAAGTCAGGAGTAGGGTTCAACCACCCCTTGCCCCTGGACATCTTGGTAGAGAACATGCAAGGCCTAGGGATAGGCAACAAGGATGGGTTGGCATTAGATCCATATGCCAATCCTAACACAACATATACATTGGGGGATTATCACCCATTGCTAACAACCAACCTTGTTGACCTTAACAACCCTTTCCCTTCGGTCAAAAAGGGAGAAAGTTCGAGGACTCACCTACAAGAGGGATATAGACAAGACCAAGAAGGGTCTTCAGAAGATGAGTCAGAGTATGAGGTAGCACCTTGGGATCCTTTCGAGTCTGATAGCAATCATTCACAAGTGACTCCCATGGATGATTATCAAGAGAGCTTCCTGACAATGTTCCCTTTGAATGCTCCAATCGAGCATATGCCACCTCAAGAGAATCAGGTCCCCCCGCAAAGAGCGAAACAACCCCGATGGGACCACATTAACTTGCTCGAGCAAGATGAGCCTCATATGTCGCAAACAGCTATTGGAGCCAACGAAGGCCTTTGGATCTCCGACAGTGATTATGAAGATGAAACTGAGATGGCCTATCTCAATCATATGCGACAAAAGCAATATCCCTTGGACATAGACGACATGTTTGAACAATTACATATAGGGCCAAGGCATAGGTGGCACCTAAACCAGGCATAGTTGGACCAATTACTACACCCGCCACTCTAGGTATACCGAGAACATCTTCCGCTTGGAGACCCTATAGAGCCATCAGTGCCTAGGGTGGACCCTGTCCTCTTATCCGCACATAGGGCCGATCCATTTGTGCCAGTACCCACAGAGCCAGATCCGGAGCACAAATATCATCTAGGATGTCCGAGAAGCCACACCCATGGTAATGGAGACCAAAATCATTTCATTAACATGATCTCCATTGATTTAACCACCCCCATCCATAATCCAGCCGACCCAACATGGTCATTGCACCTAGACCTAGATGCTATAGACTGGGATCACGCTGACACACCACCATCCCCATCAGAGTACTGGCCTTGCGGTGGGATGTTCCATTTCACCCCAGGACAGACTCAAGATGTCTTCCATGCTGAAGAGGAACCCGACGTTCCGAACGATGATCTAAATTTAGCAAATGATATCCACTTGATCCCAACTCCACACCAGTTGGAGGATGGGTCCCACATGTCGGTCGAGGAGACGACTGACGTAGACATCGGCTCAGATCCAATGAATTTGCAAATCATCAAGCTAGGGGTAAGTCTATCCCCCGAAGAGCAAGCCGACTACATTGCCCTTCTCAAAGAGAAGAAGGAGGTTTTTGCATGGTCCTACAAAGACATGTCGGGGCTAGACCCGCAGCTAGTCATGCATAATCTAACGCTTGATCCGATAGTCAAGCTAGTAAAGCAAAAACTACGTAAGATGCATCCAAAAGTAGCCTTAATGGTCAAATATGAGCTACAAAAGTTGTTGGATGCACAGTTTGTCATCTACGTGGATTACCCACCATGGTTGTCTAACATGGTGCCCGTCAAAAATCCCGATGGGAGGATTCGCATATGCACCGATTTTTGAGATCTAAACAAAGTGAGTCCTAAGGATGATTTCCCCTTGCCTAGCATCGATGCATTGGTAGACGCTACAGCGGGCCATGAAATGCTTTCCCTCATGGATGGTTTCTCAGGATACAATCAAATTCGTATCAATCCCGAGGACCAACTAAAAACGATGTTCACAATGCCTTGGGGGACATTTTGTTATAAGGTCATGCCCTTTGGCCTTAAAAATGCTGGTGCCACCTACCAACGTGCCATGACGTACATCTTCCATGATCACATGCACAAAACTTTGGAAGATTACATGGATGATTTGTTGGCCAAATCTCTTTTGTGCCCAGATCATCTCGATGACTTAAGCAAGATCCTCGATCGCCTCATTGAACATAAAGTCAGACTAAACCCCAAGAAGTGCGTATTTGGCATCACATCTGGAAAGCTCTTGGGTTTCATAGTCTCCAAATGAGGAATCGAGGTGGACCCACACAAAGTCAAGGCAATCCTTGAAATGCTTCCCCCAACTACCATCAAGCAGCTCAGAAGCCCATAGGGAAAGGTCATGTCAATCAAGCGCTTCATAGCACAGTTATCTGACAAGTGCCGACCCATGAATAAATTATTGCACAAGGGGGTAGCATTTCACTGGGATGACGAGTGCCAGTCAGCCTTTGATGATATTAAACAATACTTGGCTTCATCGCCAGTATTGGCACCACCTAGACCAGGAGTGTCATTCTACTTATACATCTCAGCTACTGAGGTGGCATTGGGTGCCATGCTGTCCCAAAAAAATGAACTACACAAAGAACAGGCTACTTACTATCTTAGCCGCACCCTGGTCAGTTATGAACTTAACTATGCATACGTTGAGAAGCTCTGCTTGGCAGTGGTGTTTGCTACCAAAAAGCTATGCCACTACATGCTCAGCAATACGATGTATGTTGTGTCTAAGGAGAATCCATTGCGATACATGATGAGTCGTACTTATCATAGTAGCCGCATGGCAAAATGGATCATGTTGTTGATGGAGTTTGACATAGAATTCATTGGACAGAAATCCATAAAAGGTCAAGTCATCGCCGATCAACTAGCAGAGGCTCCTCTTGAAGATGATCAGCCTCTGACCGTAGAACTATCGGATGATGGGGTCTTCCATGTTTCAGAATCGCCAGATTCTAATGAGCTTGAGTCACAGGCCGACATGACCCTATTCTTTGATGGTTCTAAATGTGAGCAAGGAGGTGGCACGAGAATTGTATTCTTCACACCGCAAGGGGCTCCAATGCCTCTATCATTTAAATTAGACTTCCCGTGCACCAACAACAATGCAGAATATGAAGCCTTGCTCATAGGTCTTCAAACAGCAATCACCATGAACATCAAATGTTTAAACATCTTTGGTGATTCGTTGTTAATTGTCAATCAAGTCAAAGGGGTATTCCAATGTAAATGCCCAGTTCTACAGGCCTACAAAGCCCTTGTGGACAAATTCTTGGCACAGCTTGAATGGTATGACATCGAGGCACTCCCTCGATCATCGAATCATTTTGCGGATACTATGGCCTCCTTGGGGTCACTAATCCCGCAAGACCCTTCCGGTGAGATGACAACCATTCAGGTCAAAACATTATCGCAATCCACGATGGAGCATGCAAGCTCTGACCTAACGCTAGGAATCCACCTGATCCAGATTGAACCATCTCAGGATAGGTTCTCTCGAATCCATGATTGTCTGACTCACGCCAACTAGGGGTCCTTGTTCTCCCCGACCCCTCTTAATAGCAACACAACGCTGTTTTTACAAGTTCTTTCCCGCTCAGCTTTTGCTAGGGATGAACTTCAAGAGGGATTGGTCGTTCATACCATCGAGGTTTCCGATCAGCGAGGATTGGTACACACCCATAAGGGATTACCTCAAGCTAGGTAACCTCCCACTTGGATTGACACAAGCCACGAAAATATCATTTAAATAGAAAGTGGCAAAACATGTCTTGCTAGGAGACATTTTGTATCATTGGAGCTATGAAGGAATCCTCCTCCATTGCTTGGACCAGTAGGAGTCCGCTTGGGCGATCACCCAAGCCCACGATGGTACATGTGGTGGCCATTTCAGCGGTATGGCCATCGCAAAGCGCATTCTCCGCATGGGCTATTATTGGCCATCTTTAGAGCGAGATTGTTGCGCATATGTAAAGAAGTGCATGAAGTGTCAACACCATGCTAATTTGACACACGTACCTTCTCAGGCCTTGCAACCGATTCAATCGGCTTGGCCTTTTTCGTAGTGGGGCTTCGATCTAATCGAAAAGATCTCCCCTGCATCATCGGGTCATCACACGTTCATCATAACGGCCACAGAGTACTTCACCAAGTGGGTGGAAGCAATTCCGCTAACCTCTACGACTGGAACCCGCATTGCGGAGTTTATTTTACATAACATCATATGTCATTTTGGTATTCCATCCAAGATCATCTCGGATAATGGGACGTCATTCAAGAATAAATATGTGCGTGCTTTGACCACAAAGTACAAAATTCAGCATAGTTTTTCAACACCCTATTATCCGCAGGAAAATGGGCAAGCAGAGGCGTCAAACAAAATGCTAGTCGCCATCCTCAAAAATACCATCGTAGATAGTCATAAAGATTGGCACATTCAAATCCCGCTTGCCCTATGGGCTTATCGCACTAGCATTCGAACGCCCACTGGGGCAACTCCATTTTCATTGGTGTATGGCTCCGAGGCAGTCATGCCTCTCGAGTTGGAAATCCCTTCCCTGCGCATTTCAATGCAAGAGTTCATCGATGATGACAATGCGAGGTAGGCCCGGTTAGATCAACTTACGTTGCTCGATGAATGATGCGTCAATGCTCTCGAGCATTTACGTATCTATCAAGAGCGACTTAAGAAAGCATACAACATGAAGGTTCACCTAAGGGACTTTCAGGTTGGTGACTTGGTCTTAAAAGAGAACCAACAAAATTCTAATTTGCTGCCCCATCTAAGGGACAAGTTCATGGAAAACTGGTTAGGTCCTTATGTGATTGACAGTAAAATAGGACCTGGAACATACCGGCTCGCCTCTCTTGAAGGAATCAAGGAACCAGAACCCTTGAACATCAGTCATTTGAGGCCATTCCACATTTAGAGAGAGAGCCATAGCCCACCCAAAAGCTCCAAGGATTCCCACAATCGCTTGGTCAAACCCAAAATGCCCCAAAGGTGTCCATAAACCCTTTGGTCAAACCAAAAGCTCCAAGGATTCCCACAATCGCTTGGTCAACCCCAAAAATGCCCCAAAGGTATCCATAAACCCTTTGGTCAAACCAAAAGCTCCAAGGATTCCTACAATCGCTTGGTCAACCCCAAAAATGCCCCAAAGGTGTCCATAAACCCTTTGGTCAAACCAAAAGCTCCAAGGATTCCCACAATCTCTTGGTCAACCCCAAAAATGCCCCAAAGGTGTCCATAAACCCTTTGGTCAACCCAAAAGCTCTAAGGATTCCCACAATCTCTTGGTCAACCCCAAAAATGCCCCAAAGGTGTCCATAAACCCTTTGGTCAAACCAAAAGCTCCAAGGATTCCCACAATCGCTTGGTCAACCCAAAATGCCCCAAAGGTGTCCATAAACCCTTTGGTCAAACCAAAAGCTCCAAGGATTCCCACGATCGCTTGGTCAACCCCAAAAATGCCCCAAAGGTATCCATAAACCCTTTGGTCAAACCAAAAGCTCCAAGGGTTACCATAACCGCTTGGTCAAAATAAATATTCAAAAACAAACAAAAATAATAAAATCATCAAAAATAACAAAAAAAATTGCATCTCAATTCCATGCATACTCGTAAAAATCAAAATACAAAAATATAAGTTGCATTAGGCATCGCATCCATACATTGCATATTTGTTGGTCATACATGTCCCAAACACCATAGACTGTAATTGCTCGGCAATTCCTTCATTTTCCACATTCCACCCATTTTATAAATACATACATCCAGAATAACACCATCCCCATTTTTAGCATAGTCAGTTGTCTCCTAATGTATGTAGGGTTTTCGTCATTCAGTTGTCTTTAAATTTCTAGCCAAAAACTGTACAAAGTTAAATGGATTTTACAAGGGAAAGTTTTACTTGGATCATGCCTCGTTATGTAACATCCCTACACAAGTTAAAACACATAAAATAATTCCCACGTTGTGTGAACGGAAGATGAAAACTACAAAGCAGTCTAGGATACCATAGGTGAAAGATTAGCCTATTCATCCCCCTGTGCGAATGGTTCAAGAGTGCTGAGAATTGACAAAAGGACAAGCTCTTCCCCATCAATTCCCCCTAATAAATAGTGGTTTTCACCACTAGAAAAAATCCCAATCACCATTGGTCCCCAAAGTTGTAAGGATTCATACTACACGTCCCTGAACAGGATGGGTAGTCATCCCCAAGGCCTAAAAGGATCAATGCCATTCAAAAAAAAAATCCCCACAAGCCATCATCACGAACATCTCCAATCACCTTTGGTCTCCAAAGTTGTAAGGATTCGTACTACACACCCCTGACAAGGATGGGTAGTCATCCCCAAGGCCTAAAATATCAATGCCCTTACTTCATAATATCCCTAATCCCCTTTGGTTCCCAAAGTCGTAAGGATTCGTACTACACGTCCCTGAATAGGATGGGTAGTCATCCCCAAGGCCTAAAAGGATCAAGGCCATTCATAAGCCAAAAACCTACAAGCTCAACCTTACGAAGCTCAAAATGCCAAATCAAATAACAGTGGTTATCACCACTATTCAAAATCCTTGCTCAAAAAGAAAAACAAAAAAAAAGAAAAATAAATAGTGATTTTCATCACTATGTATACGAGCAAGTATCCTAACACGTTGAGCAAATAAAAGACTCCTGAGCTTGAATCCCTAGAATTCTCAGCATTCAAAAAACCATCTAGGTGATCCTCATTATGGGTTTGGTGGACAGCCTACCTGGCAATGGCGGTATCCTAAACGCATGACAATATGTCTATCACATTAGCTTTGCGTGTGAGCAGACCAATGTTTGCATGTGGATGAGCTAGCTTATGGTACCTTAGATTGTCCCATGGATTAATCTTACTAAATACAACAACGAAGTTAGTGGAGCAAATTAGGTGATCCTCAGTACAGGTTTGGTTGATAGCCTATCTGGCACTAGCGGTATCTTGACAAATACCACATAAACGAACTCAATTGCACACATAGAGATGTGAAATCACTTGGTCAAACTCAAGTCTGATTTATACCTTGTTAAAAAAAGTCTTGCGAGATAAATGTACAGTTTTGGCTAGTTAGTTAAAATATCTGAATCTCAAAAAATCTTAACTACATTTTAAAACAACTGGCACATTTCATAACGTACATCACCATCAGATAATACAGAAAAATATATACAAAAACAAATTTCTCACATGCAAAATCATTCCACAAAGCCATCACATAAGTACAGAAAGCTTGTAAATCTTGTACAGTCTATGGTGCCATCGACAAGTTATCCACAACTCATTTCATTCATTTCATATGCATACATCATATAATTAGAAACATCGTATTCATAATACCACATGCATACATCATCATAAATAATTATGCATAAACAAAAAAACAAACCACGACAAGCGTCTAAACACAAAGAACGTCATCTGTATATCTATCATCAAAAATGCCCACAAGCTATAATGAACCGGTTCTCTGACCTCGCAACAAAGAAAAAACTCACAAAACCCCCAAGCCTAGGGCATCGACCAAAATGATCACGCAATATCGGTCTGACGGGAACTACCCTCCATGGTGTGGGTCCTTTAGGACCTCTTAGGGCAATTGTTGCTCGCCCCCGCATCATGCCCACTAGCACCCACTTCATCCAATCACCTGTGATGAGATGATGCTGACTGCTCAGTATCGCTGCAACTCATCTGGTACGAAGACCTACCTCCAGAGGGATCAGGTATCCGCCACCTAAAGTAGATGATCTCTCCCTCAAAATCCATCCGATGTCGAAACCACTTGATATCGGAGCATCCGACGGCAGCAAGGCAATCTTGCATCTACCAAATTTTTCTAAGTGTTTTGTTGGCCGTTTTAGCAAGGCAAAAGTCGGTCGTGATATCGCGACGTCGCAAAATCACGACGTCGTGAAATCATGACGTAAAAACAAAGCAAAGGGTGGAAGGCGGATTGGTCACAATATCATGACGTTGTGATATCACGACGTCGCGATATCGTGACGTTAAACAAAGTGGAGGACTAGAAGGAGGAATGGTCACGATATCGCGATATCGCGACGTCACGATATCGTGACGTAAAACAAAGCAAAGGACTGGAAGGCAGAATGGTCGTGATATCGCGACATAAAACAAAATAGAGGGCTGGAAGGCAGAACGGTCACGATATCGCGATGTCATGATATCATGACGTAAATCAAAATGGAAGGCTAGAAGGCAGAACGGTCATGATATCGCGATGTCGCGATATCACGACATAAATCAAAACAAGGGGGCTCGAGGATGGAATGGCCATGATATCGTGACATGTCATGATATCGTGGCCAAGAAGAAAACAAGTGGGAAATGAACACGCGGACGGCCATGCATGCGCATAGAAAAAGAGGCAACAGTCCTCGATGAACTTTTTGACAAAGCGACGGTTGTAGGTCAAGGGTCTCTTTAATGCGTGCTTTCATGGCGGATCGGGGTAGTTGCCAATTACGGGAGAAAAAATTGAAGACTCGACGGGGGAAGTCGATTTTGCAGGTTTTTGTAATGAATTCTGCTAGGTGGGTCATTAATGGCCTAGAGGGTCGAGACCTCGATAAAAAAACTCGGTGATTGTAATAGATCAGGGGTGGTGGATCAGAGATCGGAGGTAGAGGATAGGAGTGAGAAAACCAAGCCGTAGCTGCTGGTTAATGTAAGCCTGTGGGCTGTGTTGTAGCTGGAAGTGTTTTTCCAGATTTTAATAAAGAAAAGTTCGAGTTCAGAACGTGTCAATTTTTTTTGGTCCCCCATCAGTGGTATCAGAGTGAGAAGTTCCTGAGTGTGTCACAGATCACCGAACATGAGACAGTTGCACTAGGATCTATGGAAAGGCTCATGAGAGAGTGAGTAGAATGCCTCCAAGAAGAAACCCCGTTGGTGGGAGAGGCATGGCGTCAGTAGAAGATGTTCGAGCTTTGCAGAGGCAAGTTCAGGCCCTGCAAGAGGAACTGCGCAGAGGGCACAAACCCAGAAGGGAAGAAGGAAGTGAAGACGAAGTGGATGAAGAAGAAAACCAGTTTGAAGAAGAAGAAGAAGCAGTAGATCCTACACAAGCCAGACTATACAAAGCCATATCCCAGATTGGGAAGAGGCCAAAGATGGAGGTTTCCACGTATTCCGGGAACCTGGATCTAGAGGAATTGATCGACTGGATCAACGATCTGGAAGAATACTTCGAGTATGAAGAAGTTGAAGATCTTGAGAGGGTCAGATTTGCCAAGACCAAGCTGAAGGGTCATGCCAGCATATGGTGGAAGGGAGTGCAGCTGGAGCGAAACAGAAGAGGAAAAGAATGGATAACAAAATGGGCACGAATGGTGGAGAAGCTGAAAAGACAGTTTATTCCTACAGATTACGAGTTGGATCTGCTAATAAAAATGCAGAGTTTGAGACAAATGAACAAAACTGTCCAAGAATACATAGAGGAGTTTTATAAGATCTCCATTAGAACTGGCCATTTAGAGGCAAGCAAGGAGAAGGTGGCCCGTTATATCAATGGGTTGAGACCCAGTATCTAGGAAGAGTTGAGCCTAGTTCGGGTGAGCACCATTGAAGATGCTTACCAGTTTGCTTTGAAGGTTGAAGAAAAATTGAACAGAAGGTTTGAGAGCAAGCAAAGAGGAAAAGGGCATGGAGGAAAGACTAGTGGAAGAAAATATGAAGGAAAAGAGGAGAAGAAAGAAGAAGCTGGCAGCAGCCAAGAGCAGAAGGAAGGTGATGATTACAAACCCCAAGTTCAGAACAATGGCTACCCAAGGGGAAGAGTTAGATCTGGATGTGGGTATGGAAGACGAGTGTTTCAGGGAACCTGTTTCCACTATGGAGAAGAAGGACATCGGGCATATGAGTGTCCCCAACACCTCAAGAGGGTGAACAAGAGACATGTGGGTCCTGCTAGAGCTGTTGTAGCAGAGGAAGGTGCTGAATCAGAACATTCTGAGGAGGCAGAGAGAGGAGAAGTCTTGGTCGCAAGGAGAGCCATGCTGATTGATGAAGACAAACCAGAGCAGAGGAGAAGCCTGTTTCGCATGCGATGCAAAAGTTCAGGCAAAGTCTGTAATGTTATTATAGACAATGGGAGTACAGATAACTTAGTCTTTGAGGAAATGGTCACTAAGTTATAGCTGGAGAGGAGGAGACACCCGCATCCATACCGGATTACGTGGTTGCAAAAGGACCATAGAGCATGGGTACGTGAACAGTGCTTAGTCATGTTCAATATTGGGAAGTACCAGGATGAGGTCCTGTGTGATTTTTTCCCCATGGATGCTTGCCATTTGCTGTTAGGGAGGCCATGGTAGTTTGATCGGAGTGTAGTGCATGATGGTCATGCAAATACGTACTCCTTGACGAAAGATGGAGTGCGCCACAAGTTAAAGCCATTACAGGTAGTGGACGAGAAGGTGTGCAGCAGTGCCAGAATTTGTCTGGTAGAAGGCAATTTTTTTTTTTGCCAGGAGACGGGGTTTAAGCGGGCTGTAGAGGTAGGTGCATGTTTGGAGCTGTTACAAAATATGCGGACCGAATAGCACAGAAGTGAAGGTCACTTCTCCATTTACCTCGGGTGTCTGATGCAGGAGCATCCGACGACAGCAAGGCAATCTTGCATCTACCAAATTTTTCTAAGTGTTTTGTTGGCCATTTTAGAAAGGCAAAAGTCGATCGCGATATCGCGACGTCATGAAATCATGACGTAAAAATGGAGCAAAGGGCGAAAGGCAGATTGGTCGTGATATCGCGACGTCGTGATACCACGACGTTAAACAAAGTGGAGGACTAGAAGGCGGAACGATCGCGATATCATGACGTAAAACAAAGCAAAGGACTGGAAGGCAAAATAGTCATGATATCACGACGTCGCGATATCATGACGTAAAACAAAATGGAGGGATAGAAAGCAAAACAGTCTCGATATCGCGACGTAAATCAAAACGAAAGGCTAGAAGGCAGAACGGTTGTGATATCATGACATAAATCAAAACAAGGGGGCTCAAGGGTGAAATGGTTGTGATATCACGACATGTCATGATATCGTGACCAAGAAGAAAACAAATGGGAAATGAACACGTGGATGGCCACGCACATGCATGAAAAAGAGGCAATAGTCCTCGATGAACTTTTTGACAAAGCGACGGTTGCAGGTCAAGGGTCTCTTTAATGCATGCTTTCATGGCGGATCGGGGTAGTTGCCAATTACGGGAGAAAAAAATTGAAGACTCGATGGGGAAGCCAATTTTGCAGGTTTTTGTAATGAATTCTGCCAGGTGGGTCATTAATGGCCTAGAGGGTCGAGACCTCGATAAAAAAACTTTATGATTGTAATAGATCGGGGGTGGTGGATCAGAGATCGGAGGTAGAGGATAGGAGTGAGAAAACCAAGCCGTAGCTACTGGTTAATGTAAGCCTACGGGCTGTGTTGTAGCTGGAAGTGTTTTTCTAGATTTTAATGAAGAAAAATTCGAGTTGAGAACGTGTCAATTTTTTTTGGTCCCCATAACCACTTCGCCTCCCATCGATGGTACAAAGCTACTACATTATCACACTACACCAATGCCCTCTCCCTCTCCTTTGTAGCATCTGTATCCCCATCCTATCGGTGGTATGCAACAAATACATTCTCTGGCTCAGCCAACTAAGTTCACAGAAGATCCCTCTCCTACAGAGCCTCCCCCAGCTCCTCATATCACCTTCGTAGTAGCCCCTCCAATCATGCATTCTCAAAGCATAACCCTGCCTCCATGTCCTCTAAGACTGCCTGAGGCATTGACATCTCTGGAATAGTAGCCTACTCTGAGACGTCTTGCATCCCTGGCTGATCCGAAACCCCAAACTCCACACCCACATCACCCACATCCACCATGTCCGCATCCTCTAGCGAAGCTCCTCAATCATCTCTTGGTGCCTCTACATCCTCCCCGACTGCTGCTACTGCGTCTGCACCCCCTAAAGGCCCCTCACCTCACCACCGTCGCAAATTCCACCACTGGTCATACTCAATGGTAACCTCGACATCATCCACGTCTGAGGCATCAATCATTGTATCTGAATCCTCACCCAGTGGCGCAATGACTGGCCAGAATAGAGTCCTCTCATCCCCCCGATGTCGATAGATCAAGGGCTCACCAGGAAACCCTTGGTGCACCCTAAACTGTCATGTCACTCAGCCATACAAGAATAACTCCTGCTCAGTCCTGTGCCACCCAATCAGCCACCTCCCCTTGTGAACCCATCGGAGCCACTCTCTAGTCTCAGGCCAGGCTGGATAGTCCTGGTAGGGGCACAAACACACCTCCCCTGGAGCAAGTCGAGCAAAGGCATCAGCATAGTGCCTTACGGCACCTGCCCACTATCAAATTTTTTCCTGCTCCTCAGACCTCTACCATAATGCCCCGTATCTAATCTCTCGGTCTACCATCTCCACCCAAGTCATCCATGGAAACCCTATAGACCTCTCCATAGCTATGTGCTGCCAAGCCCAATACTGCAATAGATAGCTACATCCAATCCCCTTATGCCTCTAGTAGCAGACCTCGTACAACTCATCATAGAGATGTGCTAGTAGATTTTTTCCCCATCTCATAATCATCAGTGCCTCCGTCGAACACTCCACCAATAGAAACATCACCTCTAGAAAATTCCATGAGAACCTCACACCTGAAGAGTCAGATAGTAGCATATTAGAAATGAGGCCCATCATTACTACGTGCCTCACTCCCAACACGCCCCTCTTTAGCCACCATCGAACCAAAATGCTGCCAATCTGGTAGTCGCCCTCTACCCTCTCCATTGGGATATCCACACCCATCTCCTCCCCATACCCAAAGTAGTGTGTCAGCACTACTTCTCGTTGATCCCGCGACATCATCCTGATCGACAGTCCATCTATCAAAATTCATAGAATTTGATAGATGTCCTCCAAGGTCATTGTCATCTCCCCTATTGGTAGATGGAAGGTATTGGTCCAGGGTTCCCATAAGTTGATAAGGGATGTTAGATAGGCCTGATACCCGACCACAGGCTCTAGTCGAGTCACCTGCTTGAGCCCAAGGGCATCAAGCCACTCCCAATCAGCCAAAGTTAGCGCCTCTCGCGCTTCAGAGAAAACTGTAGGAACACAGTAACGACTCTTCACAACTTGCAAAAGAAAACAAAACAAAAACATTAACACCATGACAAACTATACAACAATAGCATGAATATCCAGCAATGCATGAAACAACATACAACTAAAAACAGACAAATAACGAGCAACAAAATTCACACAAATTCAAAAAATAAACGATTTTTTAGTTCCTAGGGTTTTTAACTCTAACTGATAAATTAAAAACAAACAAAAAAATTCAAAAAAAAAATTCAGTTCTTAGGGTTTTTAACTCTAACTGATAAATTAAAAACAAACAAAAAAAATTCAAAAACAATTTTCAGTCCCTAGGGTTTTTAACTCTAACCTGATAAATTAAAAACAAACAAAACAATTCAAAAAATCATTTGTCAGTCCTAGGGTTTTTAACTCTAACCTGATAAATTAAAAACAAACAAAACAATTCAAAAAAATAGTTTGTCAGTCCTAGGGTTTTTAACTCTAAACTGATAAATTAAAAACAAAAATACAAAAAATTCAAACACAATTTTTAGTCTCTAGGGTTTTTAACTCTAAGTTTAATTGATAAATTAAAAACAAACAAAACAATTAAAAAATCATTTGTCAGTCCTAGGGTTTTTAACTCTAAACTGATGAATTACAAACAAAAATACAAAAAAATTCAAAAACAATTGTCAGTCCTAGGGTTTTTAACTCTAAACTGATGAATTACAAACAAAAATACACAAAAATTCAAAAACAATTTTTAGTCCCTAGGGTTTTTAACTCTAAGTCTAAACTGATAAATTACAAACAAATTAAAAAATTCAAAAAAATAATTTGTCAGTCCTAGGGTTTTTAACTCTAAACTGATAAATTAAAAACACACAAAAAAATTCAAACACAATTTTCAGCCCCTAGGGTTTTTAACTCTAAAGGTCAACTGATCAATTAAAAACACAAAAAACACAACAAAAAATAACTAGGGTTGAGCTACGTTTTTTTAAGCTCAGTTTTACCCTACGTTTCTAACCTAAGTTTTGATTTTTGTTAAACTAGGGTTAAGCAAAGTTTTTAAGTTACGTTTTAAACTAAGTTTTTAAGCTAAGTTTTAAACTAAATTTTGATCTTTGTTTAACTAGGGTTAACCACAGTTTTTAAGCTAAGTTTTGATTTTTGTTAGACTAGGGTTTCTTTTAGTTTATCACAGATGCCAAATAAACATGGTTTCCACTAGGGTTTCAACCTAAGTTTTAATGAAGCCATACAAAACAAAAATAAAAAAATTCACACATAATCACACACATACAAAACAAAACAACATCTTTTTTAGGGTTTCATTTTTAATTTGAAAAACAAAATACAAAGACAAAAACAACTAAATTACGGTTTTACAAACTGTAACAAACAAACAATAAATAGAAAGAACACTCACTGGTCTCACTTTGGCTCCATCGCTTGACGATCCGGTCCGTGAACTCATGGTGGCAGGAAAAAATCGGCAGTGCTTCGCTTTGCAGAATTGACCTCCTCCTCCTCAGAGCTCTAAATCACCAAGAAAAACAAATGCAAATGAGCCCAAAACCTAGTTTTGGCCCTTAAATAGGCTTTTTGAGCCTGTAATCATTCCTCCCTAGGACGAGCACTCTGGTTAGTGCTCATCCCGCCCTGGGATGATTACTAAACTGGTATTCGTCCCACCCAAGGACGATTATAGAGCAAAAATTTCAAAAACATCAAAAACTGCACAAAATGCACCAAAAATAAGCAATAAAATTGTCCAACGAAAGTGCTTTTGCACTTGACATTTTGGGCATGCAAAAAAGACGTCGGAGTCACAAATCCTCACTATCCTATTCCCTAAGAAGGCTACCATAGCCATACCGCTCCACGGGAGGACGTATTGTCGAGAATTTCATCTCCGAATGGCATCACCAAAAGGGTCAAAACCCAACCAAAACTAGCAATAACATTTCCAAATGAAAGCGCCTTTGCGCCTGACATTCGTGGCATCCAAAACAGACGTTGGGGTCAAAAAATTGTCACTATCCTACTTCCTAAGAAGGCTACCATAGCCGGACCGCTCCACGGGTGGATGGATTTTTGGACAATTTCATATCCAAAATGCATCACACAAAGGGTTCAAACCCACCAAAAACAAGTCAAAATGTTCAAAAATTGCTTAAGCATTCAACAAAAAATAACTGAAGGCACCCTTACATAAGTCATCTTGGGTCAAGAAACTCATCGCTTTTCTCATGTCGGTCATTCCCTCATTGATTCGTCGCTTTAGGGGGTAGTCACACTTAGTCACCAATCAATAAAAACACACCCAATCAAGGAAATGGCACACATTCAAAAGATCAATGACAAAGACAATCACGCTCTTGCTTGGGGCAGCAAATAAGTAATAATCACAAGCTGATCAAACACTTAGCATTTGTGAATCATGAACTCAAGGTTCCCACAGACAAAAGGTTGTGCCATTTGCCTATTCATGGCTGAACAATGTCCAAGATCAAGTAACACATCACCAAAAAAAGGTTAACACTTGAATTAAGCTCCTTAGCTCGTCAGAAGCAAGGATTTAATAATGCGTACCCTTTCCATACTTGGGGCATCAAAAGTTGGTTAGGTTACTAAGAAACCCTAATCATTAGTGCTTTGGTTATCTATTTTTGCTCAGTGCTGCACTTTGCACAACGCTTCCCAAAAAGGGGCATCTATAGACACCAAAACAACACCAATTCGATTATGTGACAAACACTGATCGCATTGACACACACAGCCCCTAGGGCAGCCCCTAGAGGTTAAAAAGTGGTCCTAACCACTCCCACAATAGTTTGGAAGGTCAAAGATAAAGTTGACACCTTTTTGGCACTTTGCTCCCTACTCGTCCCACCCTGGGACGATTACAAACTGGTATTCGTCCCACCCAGGGACGATTATTAGCATTCACCCCAAGGTGAGGCAAATAGCAAGTTTGACTAGAAAAAAGTCAAACCTCGATAGGTCTACTAGTTAACTACAGCTTCAGACCATGCAATTGCGAGGAACAACTTCAAATCAAGGAGAGAGACTTCAGTCATGCATGTCTTTGATTTTAGAGGCCTCATGCAAGGAGACTCTAAATCAGGGAATAATATTTTCTCTCAAAATAAGACAAGCAACTCAAGTGGCGCCCTCGCATGCGCATTCAAAGAGAGAGACCCTAGGTCTATAAATTGGTGAGTCTTTTCACCCAAAAGGAGGGAGAAGAGAAGGAGAATTTTGAGCAACGAAGTGCTATTGTTTTACATCCACACACCCACCTTTTGATTTGTGCCTTTCACATCCTTGATCTCTTTTGGAAGGGAGTTCATAGGGTGGTTATTGGAAGCGCAAATTCGGAGCCCAAATCCGAACATTTGGCCACAATATCCCACCAAATTTTTTGACAACACCACACAAGAGGTTTTGGACCCATCCCAAGTGGATTGGTGCCAAAATAGAGTCCCAAATGGTGAGCATCCTGCCCCCGGGCGCTCCCCAAACTGTCGTAGTCCTAATTGCCCCACCCCGAAGTGATTAGAAATCTATGGTAGATTTCCTTTCTGTTATTTTTGCATCTGATTCTATACTTCTTAGATAGGTTGTCATTTAAATTTCACATCGTTTTGAGTATTTTTTATCATGTTTTTATCATTTCCCGCCTTTACTAACATGCAGGTAGGATCATCAAATTCCTGGTGATAGAGGCCAAATTTGGAAAATATGACCTTCTAGATCTTCCCAAAATACCCCCAATTAGCTAACCCCAGCTTTGCAGGTGATTTGGAGCTTCCCGGATGTGAAATTTGGGACAGTGCTTTTTGACGCTTTGTTGCAGGTCTATTTGTCCCGCCCTAGAGCAAATACAAATTTGTGGCAAACTTTCTGACTGGTCCATTTGCAGTGTCTTCCTTGTGGTGTTTTGATGCCCCTATCAAGTTTTTATTTCATTTGGATCTATTTTAGTTATCATTTTATTTATATTTTGCATGTGCTAATTGAAGGCGTGGGGATTGCATGTTTCATTTTATCTGTAGGTGCTACTGACTCTTTTATGTTTCCTTGAACATAGGATATGGACATTAGAGGAGCAACAAGGAGTCAATATTCATCAATGCAAGCGGCGACGACGTTTGGTCCACCCATTTTACATGTGGGCATGCGGAAGAAAGAATATCATCCATGGGTGTGACAAGAACACATTTAATGCTCCTAGCCCCTAAAAAGGGAGGATACGGATTGTAACCGAGTTCTAAAGCATATTAATAAAAAGGGTTGTCTTCCATATTGGCTTTTTATTTGGTTTTTATTTGTTCATGCCTCTTTCCTTTCATGCATTTTCAATTCATAGGATTTAGCGTTATCTTTTGTTTCATTTCCATCGTATCTTGGCTTTTTCTTTTTGTTTCCATATCCTCGTGCTTTCAAAACTTTCTAAGGGCAACCAACTTAAAGGGAATGTGAGTATTAGTAATATGGATAAGACTAGAATTTGGCAACCTCCTCCTAAATATTTTAGAAAATTCAATACTGATGGAGCTTCTAGAGGGAACCCTAGAAAATCTAGTGTGGTAGGAATTGGTAGACTTTCAGATGGCTCCCTGGTTTTTACTTTTGCTGAGAATTTGGGTATTCTTTCCAATAACCTTGCTGAGGGGTATGGTATCCTCAGAGGTCTTCAGGAGGCTACTAATTTTGGATGGGAAAAGGTGTTAGTTGAGTCTAACTCTCAACTTATGATTAATCTCTTGAAGACTCCTTCTAAGAATCATAAGGTGGATTGGATAATAAAAAGAATTATTGAGAAGATTCAGTTAATCTAGATGAGATTTTTGAAAGTTGATTACAATCATGTGGTTAGAGATAAAAACAAGAGTGCTGATGCTTTAGCTAATTGGGCTTTGGACAAAGGTGATCTTACTTGTTATGGCCACCCTCCTATATGGTGGGCTTCTCAAATTAGGGAAGCTCTTCTTTCTATCATTTCTTTGGATGACTCCAGTTTTGAAGGTACCTAGTTTCTTCTTGGTTTTTTTTTTAATTTTTTGCTTCTCTTTGGTTCATTCAGTTTTTTTTAGTTCCCTAGCTCATTCTATTCTTTATTTCATTTCATCTGTTGTTTCTTGCCTTAATAGTCTTCTGGTCTAGATAGGTCATTGTTTTGTTCTTTTTTTTATTCTTTAGTTTTTTAAGGTGGGTGGGTTCTTTTGTTTTGTTTTGTTTTTGTGTTCTTTGTGTTGTTTTTTGTTGTTCTTGTGTTTTTGTTGTTTTATTTTGTTTTTTATGTTTTTTGTTATTTTTCTTGTGTTTTTTTCGTTCTTGTTCTTGGGTTTCTCTTTGTTTGTGTTGTTTTGTGTTTTTATGTGTAAGTGTTTTCTATGTATTTTGTTTTTGTTTATTGTCTGTTGTTGGTTGTTTTTTATTTTATTGTTTTAATTTTTTAGGTTTTGGTTGTGTTTATTTTTCATGTTCTTTTGGGTTATGTCTTTGTAGTGTTCTATTGTTTTTGTCTTGTTTGTGTTTTGTTATGTGGTTCTTGTGTTTTTCTATGTGGTTTGTGTTGTGGTTTATTTTATCTTATTGTGCGTGTTTGGTTGTGCTTTTGTTTTTGACACACTCAATGAGCATGGTTTTTATTTTATTTTATTATTTTTGTTGTTATTTACTTATTTTTAAATTGGTTTTGTGTGTTTGTTTTCTCCTTGAGTATGTCAAAGGTGGTAGGCCAGGTTCGAGTCCTAGGTATTTTTAGCAGAATGGATACCCCTATCTCCTTGGGTCTTCCCAAATGTGGCATCCCTTTTGGTATGTTTTCCACAAAAAAAAAAAAAAGAAACCAACTATGGCGGAATTGGAGAATAAGGAAAGTGACAATTTGTTGAATGCGTTGTTTTTTTCTATTAAAAAAAATGCAAGCTTTTATATTGGGTAGTTTCCTTAAATAAAGGGTATGGGAGGTTTTAACTCGGTTTTATTTTTTGCGTAGTATTTTTCATATGGTAGTTTTAGCTTATAGTTTTATTTTTGGGATAATATCCTTAAATAAGAGATATGGGTGGTTTTAGTTCATGGTTTTAGTTTTTGGGTAGTCCTCTTAATTATCGAATATGGTCTACCGGCAAATATGCCACTTGCATTATCGATGGTGATGTGACCCAGGTTCAATCTCCATGATGAATATGTATAAGAAGTATTACTCAAATATATATATATATATATATATATATATATATATATATATATATATATATATATATAGACATATATATTGAGTATGGGTGGTTTTAGCCCAAGGTTTTTTATTGAGGGCAATTTTGGTGATGTGATCTCGGGTTCAATCCCTATGATAAATGTGTATAAGAAGTATTTTTTTTTATTGGTTGAAAGGGTGTTGAAAGGTCCCTGAACCTTGTACAAGAGGTTTTTACATGTTTTCCAAGCTGACCGATGAGGCCCAAGAGCTAAAGATCAAAGAGAAAGCAAACCACCACACGAGGGAAGGTGTCACGATATTGCGACCAGTTACGTTTTCACGACCACAACGATAGGGAAAAAGCAAGGAGGAAAATATGTCACGATATCGTGACATGTTGCACCGTTGCAGCCAAAGGAGGAAGAGATGTCGCGAAATCATGACAAGAAGCAGCATCGCAGCCGAAGGAGAGAAAGTGTCGTGATATCACGACATGTTGCAAGGTTGCTTCCAGAAGAGAAGAAGTGTCGCGATATCACAACATGTTGCAAGGTTGGTGCCAGAAGAAAAGAAGTGTCACGAAATCGCGACATGATGCATCATCGAGGCCGAAGAGGAAAAGTGTCGCGATATCATGACATGTTGCAAAATCTCGATCGAAGGGAAAAAGTGTCACGATATCATGACATGTTGCAAAATCACGATCGAAGAGAAAAAGTGTTGCGATATCGTGACATGTTGCAAAATCGCAGCCGAAGAGAAAAGGTGTCACGATATTGCGACATGATGCAGAATCACGGTCGAAGAGAAAAAGTGTCACGATATCATGACATGTTGCAACATCGCGGCCAAGGAGAAAAAGTGTCACAGTATCATGACATGTATTGCGGCCGAAGAGAAAAAGTGTCATTATATCGCGACATACAACATCATCGAGGCCGAAGAGGAAAAGTGTCGCGATATCATGACATGTTGCAAAATCTCGGCTGAAGGGAAAAAGTGTCGTGATATCGCGACATGTTGCAAAATCACGGCCGGAGAGAAAAGGTGTCGCGATATCACGACATGTTGCAAAATCGCGATCGAAGAGAAAAAGTGTCGCGATATCGCAACATGATGTAAAATCACGATCAAAGAGAAAAAGTGTCATGATATCACGACATGTTGCAACATCGCGGTCGAAGAGAAAAAGTGTCGCGATATCGCGACATGTTGCAAAATCGTGGTCGGAGAGAAAAAGTGTCGCGATATCGTGACATGCTGCATCATCGCGGCTGAAGAGGAAAAGTGTTGCGATATCACGACATGTTGCAAAATCATGACCGAAGAGAAAAAGTGTCGCGATATCACGACATGTTGCAAAATCACGGCCAGAAAGAAAAAGTGTCACGATATTGTGACATGTTGCAAAATCACGACTGAAGAGAAAAAGTGTCACGATATCGCGACATGTTGCAGAATCGCGGCCAGAGAGAAAAGTGTCGTGATATCACGACATGTTGCAACATCGCGGCTGAAGAGAAAAAGTGTCACGATATCGTGACATGTTGTATCATCGTGGTCAAAGAGAAAAAGTGTCGCGATATTGCGACAAGTTGCAAGGTCGCGGTCGAAGAGAAAAAGTGTCACGATATCAAGACATGTTGCATCATCGCGACCTAAGAGAGAAAAAGAGTCACGATATCGCGACATGTTGCATCATCATAGCCGAAAGAGAAAATTTTTCACGATATCACGACATGATGTAACGCCACGATCAAAGGAGAAAGAAATGTCATGATATCGTGACAAGTTGCAACCTCACGGCCAGAGGGGAAAGAAATGTCGCGATATCGCGACATGTTGCATTTTTGCGGCCAAAGGTGAAAAGTGTCACGATATCGTGACATGTTGTAATTCTGCTGCCGAAGGAGAAGGGGGAAGAAATGTTGCAAAAATGCGACCAGTTTCATGAGCATACCAAACCAATCCCCTGCCAACATCTCACATTGTGCAGACATTGCCACTTATAGAATCATTCCTTAGGCCAATGGGGAAGGAGTCTCTCCATACTTGAATGTTAGATTCGTAGACTCCCTTGTTAGCAAGCCAGTCCGCAGCTTTGTTTCCTTCCCGGTATTGATGCTTAATGTGTAATTTTGGGTAATTGCCAATTAGTGCCTTGCATTCTTGGAAAATCAAAACAAGGGCCCAGGGAGGCATAACAGTCCCATTGAGCCAGTTGATGTAGTGCAGTGAGTCTCCTTCGATGATAATTTTGTTGATGGTCAAACCTTCCAAGAGAATCAAACTTTGGAGCAAAGCACGTGCCTCTGCCATATTGTTGGATTGAATTCCTAGGTTCTGGGCAAAGGCTAAAATTATTTCTACTCTATGGTTTCTGAGAATTCCTCCTCCGCCAGTCGGTTCTGGGTTGCCTTTGGCCGCACCATTGAAATTGAGCTTGTGCCACCTAGTAGGTGGTGAGACCCACTTGATGACAGACCTGTCAACAGAAGTACGGGGCGTGGCGGAGAAGTTAGAAAGATTGAAGAGTTTGGTTAGGTCTGATTCAAGGCCAGGAGGGGGGGTTTGGAAGACGAAACAAGAGAGGCATTCTCCGTAGCAAGGGCCAAGATTTTGGCAACGATAATCTTCTTATCAGTGGCTTGATTTTTGAAAATTTTGGCATTTCTCTCTAGCCATATCTGCCACAGGAAAAGGTGGAGGCAAGCTTGCCACATGAATTTAAGTTGGTTGCTCTTGAAAGGTCAGGGCCATTCTTTGAAGAAGGAGGGGAATGGAATGAGGGAGGGCTGTGGAGATGTCAAAGGTGTTAAGAACCTGGTTGAGAACTTCTAGAGAGAAGGGACATTCCAAAAAAACATGCAAAGTTGACTCACAGGAATTTTTGCACAGGATGCACCAATTAGGAATGAGTAACCCTCTGATTATCAAGTTTTCAGTGGTGAGGATTCTATTTTGGATGACCAACCAGTAAAATAATTTGACCTTGGGAATGATCTTGGGAACCCAGACCTGATTTGATAAGTCCCGACCATCAGTGGGAGTTTCTTGACTGTAGTAAGCTTATTTAACAGTGAAATTTCCAGAATCTTCAAGGTTCCAGACCATGGAATCATCTTTGTGTGAGCTAGGGATGATGCAAGTCCTCAACAAGTTTTGTAACCGCCTGAGCGCCTCGATGATATGCCTTGGCCTGTTAAGATCCAGGTGTTTCCATTTAGGTCTTGTGGTACCTGGGTTAATGAAGTGGCACACCTTATCTCCAAAGGTGGCTTCGGTAGCCGTCTTGAGCACTGCAAGATGCGAATCTTGGCTGAGAGGTTTATCACGGATCCATGGGTCGTCCCAAAAATGAATGGTCGTTCCAGTTCCTAGACACCACCTTAAGCCTTCCATGATGATCTTCCTTGTTTTGGTAACGCCATTCCAAAAATGGGATCCGATAGGAAGGTTGTGCTCTCCAAGAAAGGAAACCTGATGGAGGTACTTAGCTTTGATGATGTCAATCCAAGTGACTTTTTCATTGATGGTAAGTCTCCAGGACTGCTTGGCAATGAGGGCCATGTTCATCCGCTTGATGTCTCTGAATTCGAGTCCATCATTTTTCTTGGAATAGAACCTATCCTAGGCAACAAGTGAGAATTTATTCTTGTTTTTGTTTCCGGCCCAAAGGAATCTGCGTTGAATTTGTTCAATTCTTTGGCAGTTGGTAGCTGGAGCTTTGAAGATAGATAAGAAAAAATGGGAATACTTTGCAAGCAATCTTGGACCAGAGTGGCTTTGGCTGCCTGACTGAGCATTAAGCTTTTCCAACCTGCAATTTTCTTATTGAGGCGATCTAAAATAGAGTTCCACATAGCCAAGATAGATCTGTCATGGAAAAGCGGTAATCCAAGATAAGTAGTTTTAGCCGTATGACTATAAATATATATATATATATATATATATATATATCTCAAGTATGGGTGGTTTTAGCACAAGGTTTTTTTATTGGGGCAATTTTCTCGACTAGTAGGTATGGTAGTTTTAACCGATACTTTTATAGTCATTGTATTTTAATACTATTTTTGTGGTTTAATATTTCTCCTTAATTAATGGGTATGGGTAGTTATAACCCATAGTTTTATACCTTTTGTATTCTAATACCATTTAATGGTTTATGGTTGTTAGGTGCTGAGGGATATATATATATATATATATATATATATATATATTGTAACTACTTTGTTAAAAGTGCACACAATAATAAAAAGAAAGATGTGCATATCAATCTATTTTATCTTGTATCAAAGCATGGCTATTGGCTTCAGAGGGATGCCTTTATTGCTAGGGGTTAGTTTGGTCATAGAAAAGCAAGGGTATGTTGAATCTATGATAAACCAATTTTTGAGTGGGAGTTTTGTGTAGGTGAATATAGTGTGAAGGAAAATGGCTAGCAATACAAGGATAGAGATCAAAAACTTTAATAACAAGAGTTTTGAGTTAGAGTAGCTAAATATGGGAAGATCTACTTGTGGATAGAGATCAATAGGTTGTTGTGTTAGGAAAAAAACAATGGATATGTCACAAGAAGTGTGTGAGAAGTTTGATAGGAATAAAAAGAGTACTATACAGTTGTACCTTATAGATTTAATGTTGATCAATGTCTGTGGAGAAAATAGTTCTAAGGAGATAAGGAAGAAGTTAGAGGTTTTATATCAGTCAAAGTTCTTGGTAAATAAATTGTGTCCTTAGAAGTTGTATCTCCTTTGGATGAATTATTGAGATTTTGTGGTTGAACATCTCAATGCATTTAACATTATGGTAACTTAGTTAGCCTCTATTGATATTAAAAGAAGAAGATAAGTGTATTATTTTGTTATGTTCTTTTCCAGACTCATGGGATAATCTAGTTGTGGCCATTGGGAGTACTACTACAACTAGTTTAAGTTTTAGAGTTGTGGTTGCATCCTTGTTATCAAAATAAATGAGGCAAAAATCCATGGACTCATCTAAGAATGTTTTGTTCATAAGGAGTCATTCCTAAGATAAAATAAGCATAACTTTGGGGATATGTCAAGAGGAAGATCTAAATATATTAAAAAAATTATACAAAAGTGCTAGAAATGCGACAAGGTTAGGCATTTGAAGAAATAATGTATATCCAAAAATATTGATAAAATTAAGGGATCTAGTGATGCTTATATAAGCAAAGACCTTAATAGAATAAGGAGAATGTATACTTGACATATTTGAGTACACATTCAATTAATCATGATGCATGGTTGATAGACATAGGGGATTATTTTCATAATTCTTTTCTACAAAGAAGTACAACATTGAAGGCATCAACCTAGGGATTGTCGAGGAACAACCATGGACTTGGCAATATTTATGTTGAATGATACCTACATCTAATAACTATAGTTTTCCAACATGGATAAAAATATCTCATCCTTAATTAATCTAGATCCAAATACCTCAAGATTGCACATCATCCATGTAGGAGAACAAAGGTGAGAATTATAAAATAAGCTTTTTGAAATTTTTGGAGGGAAGAATTTCTAATTTATATATATAAATACTTATGTAAGCATCAAAAGCTATCCAAACCTATGCCTACTATCTATCCTCATATGGGGTTTTCCTTTTAGCCCTCTCTTGTATTACAACCTAGCTTGAGCCTTTGGACACTTAGGTTGATTAGCTTTGAGCCTCTTTTTTTGACATGTATGTAATCCAATCGTTATCTATATATGACAAATTGTTATTATTTCTCTCTGTCCTAGTTCTTGTGTATGCTTTTTTAGTGCATTTCATGTTTGGGAAAACAATATTTCTTATGCACTATAATTTGTGATGCATGTGTTCATTCAACCTGTCATGATGCAAGGAGTTCTATACCTTTGGCATATTATCTCCTTAGACTAGTTTTACATTTTTTGTTATTTGCTTTCAATTATTTACTATTTTTACCTCTAACCCTTTTTCTTGGCAAGAACCTGGTAGATTAGGATATCTTAGAAAATAGTGGTGAATCAAGGATCACATGCAAATAAGGATCCAACCTTGGTAAATATCCCTAGTGGTAGTCTAAAGGAGTCACATCCCACACTCCTCAAACTTCCCAATAATGGCACTCCACACGAGATATGCACATCAGATGCACCCACCAAAGCCACATTATTGGTGGCCATGACACTCGAAGAATAATGACTAGATTTGATCCCTAATAGTTCAAATTGGCATGCTCAATGAGACCAATGACACCAAAAGAGCTTAAAACAAGTATTGAACAAAATATTGGTTAATTTTATATGGTTTAATTCATTTCCTCCATTTAATTCTCAACCTGGGACAACTCGTAAACTTGTGAGTGTCATGCATAGTATATGCTTGTAGTGTGGGGAATGAATTACTCTGTACCTAGTTAGCTTGGTGGGGGTGTGTTCATTTTCATTTCAACCAAACCAAATAAAATAAAGTGCAAAAAAATAATTGAGTAAACTAAAACTAAAATTGAAAATAAAATGCTGAAATAAAAGTGTAGGAAATAAAAGTATAGGAAAATAAACACACAACTAAATTAAAATAAAGCAATAAACTAATCTATTGAAAATAAATAAAAAAAATAAACAAAGAACTACTACAAGGAGTGGGCCCAGGCTCCCATAGGTAGTTTGCCCGGTTAATTACATAAAGATTGCTTTCAAAAAAATAAGAGTATTTGCAACTCTATAGAATAAAAGAAATAGAATTATTCTATTGACTGTGTAAAATGATCCTCTGATCCCTCCTTTCATCTAGCTTGTGTTCTTATATAGAATGCAACTAGATCCTATTACAATAATAGATTGGTCTATTTTTAATCACCTAACATGATTTGTTACAATATGTGTACACACATATTATTCTCCTATTGAAAAGCATGTTCGTTCAGCAAAAGGATAAATATAGTAATCCTTAGGTGTACATAACAATCTAATCCTAAAAATAATGCTTTAAAAGCTTACATGGTCAACCGATCAACCGATCAACTTTTAATAATTAGAATAAAAGTGCTTTATTCTATTATAATCATAAAAATCTAATATGCATAAGAATACAAATATTTCTCCTTTATATTTTGTGCAACAACCTCCTTCAAAAGTGCATGGTCAATTGGTCAACCGATCAACATTGAATTGGTCAACCAATCAACATTAACTTGGTCAACCACAAATTATAGTTAGGAGGCAAGTGCCACCAATAGTCGGGATGCAGGCACCAGCAATAGTCAGGAAGCATGTGCCACCAACAGTTGAGAAGTAGGCACCACCAACAGCTAGGAGTCGAGTGCCACCAACAGTCGGGAGTTGGATGACTACCTTCACCATTTACTGTTGTTCTTTTTAATATGTCTTCGTGCATTGCCAAGACAAAATAGGATGTAGACTCAAAAACACCAGATTAGTAGCAAAAACTTGCATTTACACACACTTTCTACTAAAAACATTAGTCAAGCATAATACTTGGTGGATCACCTATAATTTCTTCTGGCGCATTCGACCAATGCTCCATGTAAAGTCAACAAGACCCCCCTAGAGTGCTATTCTCAGGTGTATTTTTTATCCTACTCTCATCGTCTACCTCCATCATATGCAAGAAGTTCTCCCATAGACAGGCACTGGTCCTAGCCCTCACTAGTCAAAAAGTGGCCTAATTTTGACATTATTTGTTCATCCTACCAGGCTGGGGGTGCGATGATGTTCAACCAATTTTACCTAGGCTAGTTATTGGTTGGAGTGACATGGGTACTAAAGAATTTAATCACAATGCATAGGAGTGGATTCTCATGCCATAATCACTAGCCGTTTATGTAGGACAACACGCCAAGGCACATTACTCCATATGATATGTTTTATTTGATGTAATGATCATCAATGATCATGATTGGTAAACTTGTGTTTTGTTGGCAGCTTTGTTTCATAACCTTTGTCACTGAGGATTAGTTTGATTTCCCATGGGGTTTGTTAACCCACCCTTTTTTATTATAAAGGCTTTTATTTTAATTTAATATAAATTTATATTTTTCATCAAAAAAAGTTAATGTCTATTAAATTATAGATTATATAAAAAAATATAAAATAATATGCATTTTAAGATGTAGTATATATAATATATAAATTTTTTTATTAGGTAAATAAAGAGACAGGTTTGTTGTATAAGGTCCCCAAAACCTATTTACAAAAATATGTTTTAGACTTCATAAAAAATGCTAAGACATATCCACACCAAAACTAAAACATTACTAATATGCCTCTTCTTCTTAAAAAAAAATATGTTGTTTGCACCATTCACAACATATCAATTGATTTTATTTGAATGTCCTTTCAATGTTCTTATACCAAATAATTATTACATTGTAATTCATTATCATTATATATCATATTATCTTGGAAGCCTCATCCAACACTTCAATTAAGCTATATCCAACTCATTTGACTTATTAAAACACAACAACACTTCAATTAAGCCATGTCCAACTCATTTAACTTACTAAAACAAAAGAGATATATAACTCTATTCTATACAAAACTCAAACCTTAACCTTTTATCTAAAATATATATTTCATCTACAAACTCAACAACATATATGACTACTTTCTCTTTATTTATTTATATAGATAGATAGAGGTGCAGCACAACGGTTTTCCGTTCAAGGTTTAAACCGCGACGTGGGTGAGTGCGACGCGGGGTGGGTGTGTGTGGGGTAGCTTTGTGTTAAATTCCGTACTGATAAATATAGCTCTTGGTCATGGTTAGAAAGAGATTGCTCAATACATGAATTAAAGGGTTTCTCACACTAACCAAATCCAAAAATATATAAATATATACATATTCAAACTTTAATGGTCGAGCTCTACCTGGTCTCTCCCATTCAGGGACCTCTGATCTCTCCCACTTTATCGGTAAAAGAGACCTTATGTGAGGGACCTCTTAAAAGGTCGGGGTGTCTCGGCTGAGGGGTCCATTCTCTAACGCGATTCGAGAACCGATATAGGAGGAGAAAGAAGGGGGTTGGCCGGATAAGGAGAGACCGGGAGAGAGCGTTGCTCAACTCCCCACTCCGGATATCTCTGGGTACTCGAATCCAGATAATATTTTAAGTTGTGATTAAGTCTCACGACTTATATATTCAAAGAAAAATCATGATGAGATCTCCTTATGACTAATCTAGAAAGCGGGGCAATGCCGTCGCAAGAAAACGCAACTCGCTCCTTTCTCTCGAAATATTTTAATATAATAATCTAATCTCTCATTATAATTACGCGTATCAAAATCCTACAACCCGTTGACAGTGTGAATTACACCAATACTATTGAAAAAAGGTTGAAAAATGAAGATAGAGAATAGGCCTAGGAACCGTCCTGGTTCATTTTGGCGCCGCATCAGGAGTTTAGGGCAATACGCCCGAGTCAAAATAGTCAATGCATTCCAATCTTTAGCAAAACGTCCCGTCCGTCTGTAACGCGCCGTCTTACTTTGACTATCAGTGGGGTCATCCTTGGAGGTTAAGCGATTCTACCATGGTTCCCACTCGTATTGCCTATAAAACTTCACCGAATCCAAGCACTATGAAGTCGAATTTACATCCAAAAGTTCAAAGCGAGAGGAGTTGGTTTCGTGAGGATGGAACTTCTACTCCTGGTGATTTCATCGCTGTTAATCTTGAGCAGTGATTGTTCACAGGCAGCAACCCCTATTTCGGGTCAGTTAATTAAAAAAACCATGATTTCAACATCGAAGGTTTGAAATACAGTAGCAAAAATATATAACATATGCTGATCTTAATATTAGATTGATTTGTTGATATTTGCAGGTGACCCACGATACCCATATCCATTTATGACTGTTAATGCTGAAAAGGCAGCTGCAAGAGTATACGATTACATTATCGTGGGAGGAGGTACAGCCGGGTGTCCACTAGCTGCAACACTCTCTACCAAGTACTCAGTTCTGTTGCTTGAGAGGGGAGGTTCTCCTTACGGAAATCCTGACATCGAGGACGGAAATCGTTTTGGGAAGGCCCTGGGAGAAACCAATAACTACACCTCCATCGCCCAGGGGTTTCTCACAGAGGATGGCGTACAATTGCATAGAGCCAGAGTTCTGGGAGGTGGAACTGCTCTTAACGCCGGTTTCTACAGCAGAGCGAGCCTGGAATATATTCGAAGCATGCGATGGGATGAGAAACTTGTCAATGAGTCGTATGAGTGGGTGGAGAAACAAAATGCTTTTAAACCAAACCGTCTTTCCCGATGGAACTCCGCTTTCAGGGAGAGTCTTTTGGAAGCCGGAGTTCTTCCCGACAATGGATATACTGTGGATCATTTGGAGGGGACCAAGATAAGTGCTTCGACATTCGATAATAATGGCAAAAGACATACAGCAGCAAATCTTCTCAAACATGCAAATCCGAATAACATCGTAGTTCTTCTCAATGCTACCGTCGGCAGAATCCTCTTTGATTCGGCATCAGGTTAGCAATATATCCGTTTTTGTGAATGAAGGAAGGAGAAAAAACTCTAGATCAATCTTTCGGTTTCTACATGGTGACAAGTATTGTGCAAAATAATCGCAAATATCTAAATTAGGTTTTCTACATGCTTACACTGTAGATTTACGTCAAAACATGTCTCTCTAGGAAGAATCTTTCTTTAAAATCTTTTTATTTATGGTATGTGTAATCTTATATAAAATTACTTTTTATATTCTGGTAATAAAAATACCAGGCACAATTCCTTGTCGCGTTTGATTCTGCCAAGCTTCTCCGTGACTTCATTTTGTATTGTTTTTTTTTTTTTCCTCCCCTCCTCTTTACTAATTGCATGCCAGCAAAATCAGTCTTCATAGTCTTTTTTGCAATCCAAGTCTGTATCATCTTTGGTAGAGACTTGGATCCAAATCTGCAGTCTTTCTCAAAGTAATAACTTCAACATGTGCTTGTTGCAAACTGAACGGCAGATCAAACGCTTCTATTTTTCTACATAGTTTACTCTCGACGCTTATTTCTGTAGTTTTCCTCTCCTTCGTTTTGTATCAAACGTTGTTTGCCTCGTGCTTCACTGGTTTTGTATCAAATGTAGGGGAAGTTTACACCTTAGGGCTGTATTTTTCTTGTGTAGATACCTTTCAGAAATATTCATTTCAGATTTCAGGGCATCTATAGATTTCTGAAGTTGTGCAATGAGAACATACGTACAGATATCTGACGTTAAAACCTGCAGGCAAGCTGAAGCCTACAGGGGTAGAATTTCTGAGCACGGTCGATGGCCGGTCTCATCAAGTATTGACAAACGCAATGTCACACTACAGCGAGGTAATCTTGTCAGCTGGAAGTCTAGGCAGCCCCCAACTGCTCCTCTTAAGTGGAATCGGCCCATCTTACCATCTCAATGAATTCAATATTCCAGTGCTTTTAAATTTGCCCTCTGTAGGAAAAGGGGTTCAAGACATTCCGGCTTCGGCCATGACAATCCAATCCGCTAAACCCCTTGAAATCTCAAGCATACAGGTAGTGGGCATTCTCAACGGTTCCCAAGTTTACATCGAGTCCAGCAGCGGTGTTCAGCAGGATACTTCAAATCGCACGCAGTACATTGGAAGATTGTTTGAGAAGGTGGCGTTTCCCTCATCGAGGGGACGGCTCCGGTTGCTTAGCAGAGATCCCCGAGACAACCCCTCTGTGCGATACAACTATTATTCCCGCCCTCTCGATGTGCACAAATGCGTGCAAGCGGTTAAGGTCATGGCCAAGCTTACAGAGACGGCTTCTATTCAGCAGTTTGCATTCATGGGCAATAGCACTAGCGGTCTTCGTTTCATTTCACAGAAGCCGCCAAAAAATGGGTCCGACGAGGCTGTAGCTAAGTACTGCAGGGATACACTTACCGAAATTGGGCATTTTCATGGGGTTTGTCATATTGGTTCCGTGATTGACCGAAGGTATCGGGTGAACGGGCTTTTGGGACTAAGAATTGTCGACGGTTCAACTTTCATGGACTGTCCGGGAACCAATCCACAGGCAACTACAATGATGCTCGGAAGGTATACATCAGATAAACGCTATGTTTTGTTTTCGTTTGTTGTTAGTTTTTAAATTTTTCATTTATGTCGAAAATATGTCGAAATTAGGATTGATTGATATATAATGGATGCGGATTTTTTCAGGTACATGGGAATGAAAATCCTCCAGGAACGTACTACTCTGAAATAGAAACAAGAAACAAACTCTGGCGGAATTGGAGAATAAGGAAAGCGATTAAAATTTACGTCTGCCATTAAGTTGTATTCATTTTAGTTATTAGTAGAATATTAGTCTCTCGAAGGATATTCGGGTGGTTTATTTTATTTTTATATTTTATAAAAAATTTAAGTTCAATTTAGAACTTTAAGGTTAAATAGATTGGTAGAGTTTGATTGGTCAAGCATTTATCAACAAAAAAGTTTAGGTTTAAATTTTGGGGGCTAGTTAGTTTTGCAAGGTAATAATCTGACCTAAATCCTTTGAGTACTTTCTAGTAGTCTGATCTAAATACTTTGAGTGTGTGTTAAATACAGTACAAATACAAATTCTGATCTAAATACTCTCATGTGTGTCCAGATCTAGTACAAGTACAAATCCTAAACTACCCGTGGTCCAGTTCATCTAGGGTTATAAAACAACGTGATGGTATGGGTATTATAGGGTCTACCAAGTGCATGGTAGTAGTCTGATCTAAATTCTCTGAGTGCGTGTCAGATCCATTACAAGTACAAATCCCATCCTTTGAGTGCATGGTAGTAGTCTGATCTAAATCCTCTGAGTGAGTGTCATACCCATTACAAGTACAAATCCCAAGCTACGGGTGGTCCAGTTCAGGTAGGGTTATAAAACAACTTTATTGTATAGGAACTATAAAAATCAGCCTCATAATTTGAACCTTTCTTAAGATAAAAAAATTGTAACTATAACCAATTCTCTTATGTACTAAAACTTGTAAAAACAATGGCGCGATCTGAAAATCCTTTATGTTACCGATTTAAAGAAAGAAAAAAAATATATTGATACGAACATATCCGTGACTACTTATATTGAAGTTGTGTGCATCTCTACGGATTAATATCTAATTTTAAATAAAAACAAGAAACCAACTCTGGCGGAATTGGAGAATAAGAAAATTAGAATGTACGTCTGTCATCAAGTAGTCTTGATCTATTGATAGGAACATGTAGCTGACTACTTATATTCAAGTTGTGTGCATCTCTACCGATTAAATTTTATTTTAAGATGGTTATCTGAAATAGAAACAAGAAACCAACTCTGGCTGAATTGGAGAATAAGGAAATTGACTAGAATTTACGAACATATACCTGACTACTTATATTGAAGTTGTGTGCATCTCTATCCTGAATACTTATATTGAAGTTGTGTGCATCTCTATCGATTGATTTTTAAATTTAATAGGAAAAAGAAACCAACTATGGCGGAATTGGAGAATAAGGAAAGTGACTAGAATTTGTTGAATGCATTGTTTTTTTCCTATTAAAAAATGGAGGGTTTTATATTTGGGTAGTCTTCTTAAATAAAGGGTTTGGGTGGTTTTAACTCCTGGTTTTATTTTTGGGGCAGTTTTTTCCATATGTTGATATGGATGGTTTTAGCCTATATTTTATTTTTTTGGATTGTATCCTTAAATAAGGGGGTATGGATGGTTTTAGTTCATGGTTTTATTTTTTTGGCAGTCCTCTTAATTATTGGGTATGGGTAGTTTTAGCCCAAGGTTTTATTTCAGGGACAGTCTTCTCAACTAATGGGTATGTGTAGTTTTAAACCATAGTTTTATATTCATTTTATTCTAATATCATTGTGTGATTGAGGGTTTCTCCTTAATTAGTGTGTATTGGTAGCTCATTTCTTAACCCATAGTTTTATACCTATTGTATTCTACTACCATTTTATGGTTGAGGGTTGTTAGGTGTTTTATGTATATATATATATATATATATATATATATATATAATTGTTTTGTTAAAAGTGCATACAATAATAAAAAGAAAGATGTGTAGCTTTAAGTTTTTGCTGGTTTTCTGTCAAATATTTTTAAGATAAATGTTTGTGTTTATTGTGAATACATATTATTTTCTTTATATTTTACGATTATGTTTGCTTTAATATATCTAGAATAGGTCTATCAATATCTTTCATCGTGTATCAAAGCATGGCTATTGGCTTCAGGGGGATGCCTTTATTGCTAGGGGTTAGTTTGGTCAGAGAAAAGCAAGGGTATGTTGAGTCTACGATAAACCAATTTTTGAGTGGGAGTTTTTGTAGGTGAATCTAGTGTGAAGGAAAATGGCTAGCAATACAAGGATAGAAATCAAAAAGTTTAATAACAAGATTTTTTAGTTAGAGTAGCTAAATATGTGAAGATTTCTTTATGGATAGAGATCAATGGGTTGTTGTGTTAGGAAAAAATCAATGAATTTGTCGCAAGAATCCTAGTAAAAGTTAGATAGGAAGAAAAAGAGTACTATCCAGTTGTACCTCGTAGATTTTATGTTGATCAATGTCTATGGAGATAATAGTTCTAAGGAGCTATGGGAGAAGTTAGGGGTTTTATATCAGTCAAAGTTCTTGGTTAAAAAATTGTGTCTTTAGAAGTCGTATCTCCTTTGGATGAATGATTGAGATTTTTTGGTAGAACATCTCAATGCATTTAACATTGTGGTAACTCAGTTAGCCTCTATTGATATGAAAAGAAGAAGATACGTGTATTACTTTATTATGTTCTTTTCCAGACTCATGGGATAATCTAGTTGTGGCCATTGTGAGTACTACTACAACTATTTTAATTTTTAGAGTTGTGGTTGCATCCCTATTATCAAAATAAATGAGGTAAAAATCCATGGAGGACTCATCTAAGGATGTATTGTTTGTAAGGGGTCATTCCTAAGATAAAAATAAGCATAAATTTTGGGACATGTCAAAGTCAAGAGGGAGATCTAAATCTATTGGAAAATTTATACAAAAGTGCTAGAAATATGATAAGGCTATGCATTTGAAGAAAGAATTTATATCCAAAAATATTGATAATATTAAGGAATTTGGTGATGCTTCTTTCATAGAAGCAAATACCTTAATAGAATAAGGAGGATGAATGGTTGATATATTTAGGGGATTATTTTCATATGACTTCTTAGAGAGAATGGTTTTGTAAATATAAGAAATATAACAAAGGTAATTTCTTCCTAGGAGATGACTCAACAACTAGAATAAAATAATGTGGAAGGATCAAGCTTTTGTTGAAATATGAAAAGGTTAAAATCCTCACTATTGTTCTACATAGTTTTGGGGTAGTGAATTCTCACTACACGTAGGAGGAGTAACACCTTGTATAGAAGGCTCTAATGAGAGACAACCTACCTAAAACCTGAAAAAATGTAGAGGCAAGTGCATAAGTCTAGCAACTAAAATTTTAGGTCAAAGATAATAATAAGGAGATAGAACTAGAGGATTAGTAAAAGCATGAAGTAGTTGTATGCACAAAATATTTATAACTAGAAGAGAAAAGTGACTTGGGCACACTCTTGCAATTTAGACATATAGTAATTATATGCTAGTGGTGATAACTGGGACAATGGATAGAAGCATATGGTACGTCAGTCAAGATAAGTACCAACTAGGATAGAAATACATAAGAGCTGAAAGTCTAGAATTCTATTTGAAGTGTAAGGGGGAAGCTATGCACAAAAAAGTAGTAACTAAAATTTTAATCAAGCTTACACCACCTATGACCCCACACATTGTGTCAATGTGTTTGGACTTCCTAGGTGCATATTTATCTTCCTACAAAGAAGTACAACATTGAAGTCATCAACCTAGAGATTATCAAGAAACAACCATACACCTATGTTGAATGATAACTATATCTAATCACCATAGTTATCCAACATGGATAACAATATATCATCCTCAACGAATCTAGAGCCAAAGACCTCAAGATTGCACATCATCCATGTAGGAGAACACAGGTGATAATTTTGAAAGAAGCTTTTTGGAATTTTAGGAGGGAAGAATTCCTAATTTTTATATATAAATACTTATTTCAGCATCAAAAGCTATCCATATCTATGCCTAATATCTAGCCTCATATGGGGTTTTCCTTTTAGCCCTCTCTTGCATTACAATCTGTCTTGAGCCTTTGGACACTTAGGTTGATTATCTTTAAGCCTCTTTCTTTGACATGTATGTAATCTGATCATTGTCTATTTATGATAAACTATTATTATTTCTCTCTCTATCCTAGTTCTTGTGTATGCTTGTTTAGTGCATTTCATGTTTGAGGAAACAATGTTCCTTGTGCACTATAATTTGTGATTCGTGTATTCATTCAAATTGTCATGATGTAAGGAGTTCTAGACCTTTGGCATATTATCTCCTTAGACTAGTTTTACATTTTTTGTTATTTGCTTTCAATTATTTACTATTTTTCCCTCTAACCCTTTTTCTTCGTAAGAACCTGGTAGATTAGGCTAGCTTAGAATTATAGTGGTGAATCAAGGACCACATGCAAACAAGGATCCAACCTTGGTAAAAATCCATAGAGGTCATCCAAAGGAGTCACATCCCACACTCCTCAAACTTCCCAAGATTGGCACTCCAAACAAGGTATGGGCATTAGATGCACCCACTAAAGGCACATTATGGGTGGTCACAACACTCAAATAATAATGACAATATGTGATCCCAATAGTTCAAACTGGTATGCTTGGTGAGACCAATCACTCCAAAAGAGCTTAATCCAAGATTTTAGTGAAGGTCTTGGTTTCCTACTTTTTTAAGTGTTGAAAGCATGCAATTGATGACTCTGCTCGAAGTAAAAGGCTTAGAATATCATGAGAATCCTCCCACTAGATCTGCACACCTAAGAATGGATGCTTTCCATCTATTGAGTTTTTCAACATGGAGCAAAAAGAATGCCTTATAACCACTAATACCTCTAGATCTATGGGATGGCATCTCCACATAAACAATAAAAAATATACCACATCATATGGACATAGGATCGACAACCCTCTTGATACATCTATAAGATATGGTCTACTTCTACCAATTGCACAATATCACAAAGAAAATTATGGGTTTGAGGTTTCTTGTGGCATCACTTAGGGCAAGAGCTCATGAGGAATATAAATTTATTTCTCTACAATCAATCATTGAATGAGAATAGCTTTCTACCATATTTATGGATGGGTTTAGAGAGAGAACAGTTGACTCCAGTCATCTAGTCTCTCACTCCTCAACCTTCTTCCATGTGACAACCTACTACTAACCAAATTATTATAATTTGAGATGAGAAAGAGGAAACTATGGAGGGAGAGGAAGAAAAACACAGTAGGCAACGGAACCAAACCAAAAAACTTATAAGGAAATAGATAGCAAAGGTAGTGGAGTCCACTCCCTTAGATGTGCTTAGGAAAACATGAACAAAAACTTATTTAATCCAAAAGGAAGGTCCGTTTCCCTTCAGGGACACAAAATAGGTGAAGAATCTAAGCTAGAGGTGGAATATATGCATGAATATGATCAATAATAGAGGAGTCAACACTAGTACTAGACGATATACACCAAGGAGGTATCTTATTATTGGTACCAATCTACCTACAACAAAGGGGCTACTCAAGGTTCCTAGTAATAGAGGTATTATTCCCAAGTAATTGGAAAAAGAGAAAGAAGCAAGCAACTTGAGCAGTAGCCAAGGGGATTTTTGACTCCATGTATAATGGATATATACCACCTGTAGCTATTGTATATATGCACTATAGTTTTTATTTTATTGCAGGTAAGCATTAACATTTAAAAGTAGCCCTAGTTTTTTGTAAAGTTGTATAGAGGAGAAGGTGTAGACTAGCCATTAAAATTCCCGCCTCTACTTCCTTCCCCACTTTTTCCCTCAATTTTTTACTTTGCACCCAATGGATAATGCGACAATTTCTATAGGTTCCTCATATTCATCAAGCTGAAGATCTCCTATGAGTTTCTAGAACTATAGTGAATTCTCATTACACTTAGGGGGAGTAACACCTTTTCCAAAAGACTCTAGTGGGAGACAAGCTACCCAAAATACAAAGAAAGTAGAGGTAAGTGCATAAGTCAGGTAACCAAATTTTCCAATTCAAAATTGATAGCAAGGAGACAAAATCAAACATCCAATAAAATACCAAAGTAGAAATATACACAAAATAATTATAACCAAAAGATAAAAGTAACTTTGGCACATACATCCAATTTTAATATCTAATAATCATAGGCTAGAGATGATAATCGAGAAATTGGAAAAAGTATATGTGAAGTTAGTCAAGATAAGTGCCAACCGGACCAAAAATAAATAGAAGCCCAAAGAACAATATTCTAGTCAAAGGGTAAGGTGGAATCTATGCATAAAAGAGCAATAATGAATATTCTGGTAAAGCTTGCACCACCTAGGTTAAAATATTTTAGAAGGTCAAATTTTTATATAGGGGCTCCTACCTTTGAAACTCCACATGGAGGGTCATTGGCCCTCCATATCTCCCTAGTTAGGATTGCAACTTTGGATCCATACATTATCCCAAGGTGTTCAACCTTACCAGGTGCATGATTATCCTCATATAAAGAAGGACAACATTGAAGGTATCAATAAGGTATTGTTAACAAATTATCATAGACCTAATAATGTTTATGGTTGGAGATCTATGTCTAATCACTATAGATATCTAGCATGGACA
Organism: Wollemia nobilis; assembly: GCA_028583015.1. Lineage (NCBI taxonomy): Eukaryota > Viridiplantae > Streptophyta > Pinopsida > Araucariales > Araucariaceae > Wollemia > Wollemia nobilis. Next base: position 9,347,726 of record JAQPPZ010017101.1, on the reverse strand, counting down.
ATAAGATATCATCATCAATGAATCTAGATCGAAAAACCTTATGATTATGCATCATCCATGTAATTATTTTGAAAGAAGCATTTTTTAATTTTGGGAGGGAAGAATTCTTAGTTTTTATGTATAAATTCTTATGTTTTCTTCATTATAAGCATAAAATCTAACCATACACATACCTAATATCTAGTCTCATATAGGGGTTTCCTCTGCCATATCTTGTAATATGGCCTAGCTTGAGCCTTATGTTGCTCAGGTTGATTATCTTCAAGTCTATTTCTCTATAATGTATGTAATCTAACCATTATCTATATATTTGAAGTGACTATTTCTCTTTGTTCTTATATGTGTTTGTTCAATGTATTTTTTATTTTGGAAAATTGTGTTTGTTTTGCATTGTCAATCATGATGCACATGTTCATTCAACTCATCATGATGCAATGTATTCTAGATATTTGGTTCATCACCTCCTGAGAATAGTTTTACGTTTTCTATTATTTGTATTTAGTCATTTACTGCATTTATCTCTAACACTTTTCCTTGGAAAAAACTTGATAGATTAATCTAGATTAGGAATGCAATAGTATATTAGAGATCACATCCAAATAAGGATTCAACCTTGGTAAATAAAACGTAGAGGTCATCCAAAAAAGCCATATCCCATGCTCCCTAGAATTTTTAGGACTAGTGCAACACATGAGGCATAAGCAATAGATGCATCTGGTGAAGAGTGGGTGGTTAGAATACCTAAGTGTAAGGACTATATATAGTCTCCAATAGTTCAAAATAGCATTCTTTATTGGACCAATCACACTAAAAGAGCTTAATTTAAGATTTTAATGAAGGTCTTAGTTTATTGCTTATTGAATAATTGAAAGAATTCTCCTAGTGACTCCACTTAAGAATGAACTACCAAAAGAATCCACTTTGAAGAACATCAGGTTGATATTGTAGTGAATATCTCAATCTATCCACTCTTAGAGAAAATACAATATTCACCCGGTGACTTCACTTAAATAAAAAGGTCCAAAATATCATGAGAATCCTCCCACTAGATTTTTATGCCTAAGAGAAAAAGGAACCCCTTCCTTCCACCAGTGCCTCTATATGTATGGGAAGACATCCCCATGTTAGCACTAAAAATTTTGCCACATCATTTTGATGAAGGTCCAATGACCTCGTTGATGCATCTATAAGATATGGTTTGCTTCTACCAATTGCATAATATCACAAAGCAAAACATGACTCTAAGGTTTCTTGTGGCATAATTGAATGGAGACCTTATGAGGAATACAACTTTATTTCCTTGCACTAAATCATTGAATGGGACTAGCTTGTTGCCCTATTTGTGTATGGGTTTAAACAGAGAAAGCAAAAAACCATAGCTATCATACCTATGACTCCCTAGCCTTCTTCTAAATGACAACTCGCTATTATCAACCAAATTGTTATAATATAAGATGAAAAAGAGGAATATATGGAGGCAAGGGAATTAGCACAAGGTAGTTCATAGAGCCAACCATACAAACTAATAGACTATTGGATGGTAGAGGTAGTGGAGTTCACTCCCTTCAAAGTACTCTAGAAAACAAGCAGGGGCACTTATCTTATTCAAAAGAAAGGGAATTTTCCTTCTAAGGACACAAAAGAGGTAAATAATCTGAGCCATAAGTGGAATATATGCACCAATAATATTAGGAGCAGAGAAAGAGTTAGCATCGATACTAGACGACATACACCAAGGTAGTTTATTATCTCTAGTACAAGTCTACCTATAGCAAATGGGCTACTAAAAAACTCCAATACCTTGAAGATAGAGGTATTCTTCCTAAGGAACTTGAAGAAGAGAAAGAAACAAGTAGCTCAGGTATTAACTTAGGGGCTTTTCATTTCCATGATAAATGGATAGATGCCACCCACAATAATTATATATATGTACTATAGTTTTGATTTTGTTGCAAGTACCAATGTTTATAAGTAGCCCCAATTTTATGTAAACCTACATATGGGAGAGGGTGCAAACCAATCATTGAAATTTCCACCTCTACTTTCGTCCTCACGTTTGCCTTCGAGTTTTGAATTTATACCTAATGGATAAGGTGGCAATTTATTTGGGTTCTTCATCTTAATAGAGCTAAATATCCCTTGTGAGTCACTAGAATTATAGTGAATTCTCACTACATTCAAGGGGAGTAATACCTTAGCTAGAAGGCTTTGGTGGAAGACAAGCTACCCAAGACCTAAAATAAAGTATATGCAAATGCATAAGTCAATTAATTAGATTTTTTAGATCAAATCTAACAACAAGGATATATAACCAAAGGCCAAATTAAATCTCAAAGAAATGATATGCATTAAATAATTATAATCATAAGAAAAACATGACTTGGACAAACCCATCCAATTTAAATATCTAGTAATCATAAGCTAATGGTATTAAATAGGACTCCAAATAGAAGCATATGGAAATTCAACTATGATAAGCACCAATTAGACTAGGAATACATAGGATCCCAAACACTAAAATTCTAGTTGAAGGGTTAGGGGGAAGCTATGCACAAAAGAGCGATGACCTAGATTTTGGCCAGGCTTGCATCACCTAGGATTTGATTTTTTAGGAGGTCAATTTTTGCTCTAGGAGATTCCATCCCTGAACCCCCACATGGAGGGCCATTGGCCCTCCATATCCTACTAGCCATGGTTGTCATCCCAAACCATTCACATTATGTCGAGGTGTTCAGCCTTTCCAAGTGCACAATTCTCCTCCTTTAAAGTACATCATTAATTGCATCAACCTAGGGATTATCAAGGAAAATTTATGGGCCAAACAACATTTATGGTGTAGGATATTTGCATCTAATCATTGTAGATATCCAACATGGTCAACGATATCTCATCCTCAATGACTCTAGATCTAGAGACATTAGTATTTTACATCATCTATGTAGGAAAACATAGGCAAGAATTTCAAAAGAAGCATTTTTAATTTTGGGAGGGAAGAATTATCAATTTTTATCTGCAAATACTTGTGTTTACTTCATTGTAAGAATCCAAAGCTAGCCATACCCATGCATAGTATTTGGCTTTGTATGGGGTTTTCCTTTACTATAGCTTGTATTATGTCTTGGTTTGAGCCTTGGATTACTCATGTTGATTAGCTTTGAGCCTTTTTCTCTGACATATATGTAATTAAATAGTTGTCTATATATGAGAAGTTATGACTATTTTTCACTTAGTCCTAGTTCTTGTGTATGCTTATTCGATGCATTTCATGTTTGGAGAAATTGTGATCCTTGTGCACTGTCATCCATGACGCATGTGTTCATTTTACCTACCGTAATGTAGGCAGTTCTAGATCTTGGGCACATTACCTCCATATAGTACTTATACTTTTCTTGTTATTTGCTTACAATAATTTATTTTTTTCCCTCTAACCCTTTTTCCTAGCAAGAACTCGATGAATGAGGCTAGCTTAGGAATGCAATGTGCATTAGAGATCACATCCAAACAAGTATTTGATCATGGTAAAAAATCCTAGACGTCATCAAAAGGAGTCATATCCCATGCTCCCCAGAATTTTGAATATTAGCACTCCATGTAAGACATGGGCACTAGATGCACCTAACAAAACTGTAATAAGGGTAGTTGTGGCACCTAGAGTGAAAGGAAAAAATATTGTGCCTAGCACCAGGGTTATCCAGAAATATGATATCTATAAGTAGAATGAGTGATGCAAGTAAATAGTATTTAAAAATAATACCTATAGGATGGTTCAAGGAGTGATGGTGTTGGCAATAGGGGTTTGAATTAGAATAATGTATAAGCTATTGGGAAACAATATGGTTGATGGGTGTACAAGTTCTTTTGTTCATGAAAAATAAAATAGATAAAACCCTACTCTTCCTATAAAAAAGATAATGCTTTGGCATCAAATAATAGGATATATCAAAGAAATGGGTCTTTGAGCTTTTCTTACTAAAGGTATGATTGAAGGTATTTTTGACTTTTTTTTATATATTGATTTATGTGAACATTGTGTGTATGGTAAATAAAATCAAGTAAATTTTCTATTTGGTGGTGCAAGAGCAAAAGGGATTTTGGAGTTGATACATAGTGATTTATTTGGATTTATGCATTTACCATCACTTAAAAAATCATTGTACTATATTTAATTTATAGATATTTTTAAGGTATATATAAATATGTTTCCTTTGAATGAAATCTAATATATTTATAAAATTCAAAGAGTTTAAGGTTCTTGTAGAAAACTAGACTATGAAAAAAATTAATGTGTTGTAGATAGATAATCGGGGAGAGTTTTGCAACAATAAATTTGAGGGGTTCTATAAGCAATGAGGAATAACAAGTCAAAAGGTGACTCCATACACACCTCATAAAAATGGAGTTGCAAAAATAAAGAATAGGGCATTGATGGAAAATGTAAGGAGTATGCTTAGTGGTGTAGGATTAGCATAGGAATTTTAGGCAGAGGCTATGGACACTACAAGTTACCTAGTAAATCAAACACCTACATCACAATTGGTTGATAAAAATTTGTATGAGGCATGGAATGGTAAGATACTCTCTCTTTAACATCTTAGATTTTTTGGTTGTGATGCTTATGTGCATGTTCCAAATGAAAATAGGAGTAAGTTAGATAATAAAAGAAGGAAATATATTTTTATTGGTTATAAAGATGGTGTATAAGGCTACAAACTTTGGAACCCAAAAAATAGGATAGTTTTTATAGCTAAGATGTAGTCTTTAGAGAATTTAAAAGTCCTGTCAAGAAAGAAGAACAACCAGGAAAGAAAGAAAATAAAAAGGTGTAGTTTGATTTCATGGATGAACAATCTAACTCATAGAAGATGATGAATTAGATCCTCAAACACTAGTCTTGAGAATATCGACTTGAAAAATAAGGAAACCAAAAAGTTTTAGTTCACCTAGTTTTCATTCTACTTTTTTTTTTATCTATTAGTGACGATGATCCTAGAACTATTAGGAAGGTTTTTAGTCCAAAGGATGGTGAATTCTAGAAGAAATCCAAGGTTGATGAGATAAATTCATTAGACAAAAATAAAACATGGGAATTGGTGAAGTTGCCCACTAGAAGAAAACCAATTAGTAGTAAATAGGTATTTAAGAAGAATTTTAATATAGAAGATAAATATGAGAAGTAAAAATTTCACCTAGTAGCAAAGGGATATTCCTAGGTATAAGGAATTGATTTTGGTAAAGTTTTGTTCCTTGTTGTTGAACTAACTTCTATTACATTTATTTTATCTTTTGTTGTTAAATTTGACTTATAAGTAGAAAAAATGGATGTGAAGACAACATTCCTACATGGGAATATATAATATGAAATCTATATATCTCATCCAGAAGATTTTATTGTAAAATAAAAGGAAGACTTGGTATACAGGTTGAAGAAATATTTGTATGGTCTTAAACAATCACATAGGATGTGGTATCAAAAGTTTGATACTTATGTACTAGGACTTGGTTTTTTATGAAGTAAATGTGATCATTGTGTGTACATAAAATAGGTTTGTGAGAACTTTATAATTGTGGCATTGTATGTGTAGACACCAAAATCTAACCACTTATTGTCCATCCATAGTTTCCTATCACTTTTACCCATTATTTATATATATTTATATATATATAATATGTTCAATATATATATAAATAATAATATTTTAGATATTTTATTATTATATTTAATAAATATATGTATATTTATATGAATTAATCCCAACCATCCATCATGATATAATCCCATCCATTAATTTACCTTAATCCATTCCACATGCCCATATGTAATATCCACCCTTTGTCATGTTTTAATCTTGACCACACAAATTGTATCATTGAAACCCTAAACGTGCACTAGAAAAAATTATAAAGAGGATTCATTTTTATGACTCAACCCTTGATTTTTCTGATTTCCATACCCTAAGGTTTCTAAGCCTAAGTTTTGGAAGTCCTCAACCCCAAAAATCATCAAGTATCCAAGCCCCATATCCATTGCCATCTTCTATCACTCGCCATCACTTCCTCATCCATCGTTGCTCACTTTGCATGAACCAGATTTGCTTATGCAGATTCTATTTCACTCCCAAAATGCCCCTTAGAGTTCCTTGAATGCCTTTGAGCACCTTATGCCATCACCGAGAACCTCTAGGTATATTCTTCCATCATCGAGAACCTCTAGGCATCTTTAACCGTCATCGAGCACCTCTAGGTGCTTCCCATCATCACTGAGCACCCACATGTGTTCACAACCCTAATTTTGTAGTCCAATGATCACTCGAGTGTTACTAGGGTATATGCACACCAAACCTTGCAACAAAACCAAAAAATAGAGAACAACGATTTAGTGTGAGAATGTAATTTATTTCTTGCAAGTATTTTAATTCTTAGATCTATTTATAGCTTCATTTCTGCAACTAGGGTTAGTAAATTTATTATTGAGGGCCTCACATAGTGGAGTCCTTGTAGATATTATTGACCTTCTATTGCTATTTGTTGTTTTTTGTTTGTAGGTTTATGGATCAAGTTCATTGGTAGCTACTGAAGCTCAAGTGGTCCTGCATAGGATACTAAAGCCCACTCACCACACTGTTGGGATCAGATTGAATGTGAAGACACCACCAATATTTATTTACTAGGGTTTTGGAGAACCCTAGTGTATTGTAATCATTGTATCAAGCATAATAAGCTTTGTAACCCCACATTTGGGAAACATGTTATTGTAACATTGAAGATTCATCGACATTATAATAAAAGTTTATTCCATTGTACAATTTTATGTGTTGCATTACTTATTTAATTTTATAGTTTATTTTTTGGTGTTCAATTTTGTATTTGCAAATGGCGATCACGGTGGGACATACAATGGGTTATTTATGCTGATTATATTATCATTAATTCATTACTTTTTATCTTTTGTCTTGCAGGATTTTCAAAAAAATGGGTTGTACAAATTTTGCAGAACCAGTTTATGAGGAGTTGCAAAAGTTACAGAAGGTGTGCATATGACCTACAAAATTCATGGAACATTTAGGAAGCATCCATGTGTGTTTCATAGAGAAGAGGAACAATACATAGGCTTATCTGTAAGTCTACCTTAAAACCCTAACTTCTCTATTTTACGTATTTTTATGTTTTTATAGATTTGGTATTAAAAAGAATAGCATTAATAATATGTCAAAAGCAAGCATTTTAATCTGTATTTCTAGGCATTATAATAATTCTTTGCATCCATTTTTGCATCCACATTTAATCACAAATTTCACATTTCCAATTAAAATTCCACTGTTTTCTGGTGTGTTGCAATTAAAACCTTACATTTTTGTTTTCATATGAAATGTTAATTGCATTAATTAGTTTGTATTATAGAGTTAGAAATTTTTCCTTTTACTAGTCTAAGTAGAAACAACATTAGAATATTGAAAGTACCACCGTATTTTGTGATTCAAGGTGGAAGAGTAGACAAACCCTCCTCTGTTTAGAGAGCAGTCTTAAGCAGTGTACTCTACTTCTTTTGGAAAAATCAATATTTCTTGTGTTGGCTTCTAATTTAGACTAGTGAAATCGGTTATTTATGACATTGTATGTACACCATAATAAATTGGAAATATTAAAAGGAATAACATACTACACGTGTCACTTTTAACAGTAATATGTTGGATTTCATCACCAACCATTGCTTGAGATCTGGTGACAGTGGGTTTCATCTCCATACACCAATATTTCCCCTACATACTTTAGGACACCTCTGATCAAACATGTTGGATTTCATCACTAGTAAGAATTTCATTACCCATCCAAGTCACAATGTTCACCCATTTTAATTTAGATTAGTGCATTGAAACACAAAAAAAATATTAACATGAGGTAATCAAAGAACCATTTAAGACGCACTTTGTTGCATAAACATAGGATTGGACTGCCTATTTGATTTTGTGAGTTTTTTTATTCCGCATTTCATTTTTAGCACATTTTATGTTTGGTTCATTAGATTATGGTATTAACAAGAAATCAAGCTAAAATAATGAATCAAATATCCACCAATCAAACCACTTCAACAATGGAGTTTTCATCATCACCTTCCACCACCACTTCCATGATCAATGCCCCTAGTGTGATACAGGAAAGTGATTTAGATTTGTCTATAGGTCCCTCACACTGTGTCGTCCACATCATTTCATATGGCCATACCCCAAATAGAATCATCTTCACCAACCATTCACCATCACATCACCCACATAGACATGTCACGAGTGGAAGATAACTAATTTTAAGGAATTGCATAGTTCACAAGGAAATATTCAATCAATCCATCATTTCATTGCATAATTTTTTGATAATTGTAGGTCATTCAATCACTTGCTACAAAAGGGGGTTCCATTTTCATGGAAATATGAATGCCAAAAAGCCTTTGATGAAATTAAGACTTGGCTTCTCCACCAGTCTTAGCTCCTCCTTGTTTGAGGGTCCTCTTCCATCTTTATGTCTTAGCAATATAATTTGCATTAGGGACAATGATTGCACAAAAGAATGAAAAGAATCAATAGCAAGCTATCTATTACATTAGTTGAACATTGGTAAGCTATAAAACTATATTTGCTTACATGATGTGCTTAAAAGTGGTTTTTTCCACTAATAAACTCAAACATTATATGCTTAGTCACACCACATATGTCATAGCTAGATAAAATCCTCTGCATTATATGATATCTTGCACTTACAATAACACTCGCACCGCTAAATGGATAATGCTTCTCACTAAATTCAATATTGAGTTTATTAGCCAAAAATACATTAAAGGTCAGATCATAGCCAATCAACTTGTAAAATATCCACTACCTAGTGATCATCCTTTTATTATTGAGCTCCCAGATGATTTGGTATTCACTGTCACTGAACAAGAAAAATATGTCATTCTAGAGAAAGACGTTGATATCACACTATTCTTTGATGGTTCTAAGTATGAAAAAGGTCAAGGTGGTGGATTCATGTTTCATACACCCCAATGGGTGCCTATCCCCTTATCATTCAAACTAGAATTTCAATGCACAAATAACAATGCAAAGTATGAAGATTTAATTTTAGGTCTTCAAGCAGATATAGATATAGGTATTAAGCGTATTAGAATATTTGGTGATTATTAACTTGTTTTCAAATAGGTAATCGATGAATACCAATGCAAAGAACCTACCATTAAGATTTAACAAGAAGTAGCAATGAAATTGCTCTCTAATTTTGATAGGTATAAAATTGATAGTTGTCCACGTTTGACTAATAGATTTGCAGATGCGATGACCTCTCTTGGATCATTAATTCCAAAGGATACCTTAGGAGAGGTACAACCCCTCATAATTACAATGATATCTAAATATGCAATTTTTCGTGCTAAATCTAAGGATGAAAATGATGTTTAATTTATCCATTTGGAACCATGTGAACCTTGGTCAAATGAAATAATAGTCTTTCTCAAGTTTGGAACACTTCCTTAAAATATGTCATGGACTGCTAAACGCACTTTTAATCAAAAGGTATCTCATTTTACTCTCTTGGGGGATATGTTGTATAGACATGGTTATGATGGAATCCTCCTTCATTGTCTTGAGTCTGTTGAGGCACAAAGAGCCATAGCTAAAGCTCATGATGGTATTTGGGATGGTCATTTTAGTGGAATGACCATTGCAAAGCATATTCTATGCATGGGTTATTATTGACCCACAATGGAATGATATTGTTGCACATATGTTAAAAATTGTAAGAAATATCAAGAGCATGCTAATTTAACTCATGTACCATCACAAGCATTACAAGCTATTCAAATATTTTGGCCCTTTTCATAATGGGGTCTATATTTAATTGGTAAAATATCACCTTCTTCCTCGGGACACATGAGATTCCAAAATTTGTGGATACACAAATGAGCTTGATTTCCCCTATGTAGGCTTTTTATAGTTGTTTTAGACACACTAAAATGCACATGCGTGCTTCCTGGCACACTTAAGTACCTCGCTATGTTTGGAAAAGAAAAAAACTCTGGTGGATGTTTGCACAAGCAATAAATACCCACATGTATTTGGTGTCAACATTGACAAAAGATAGGTCCGAGGTATAGACCAATTGGTTCATCCAAACCCCATAAGGGGGTAGAGGTCCAAGGTTCAAATCTTGGGCCTCACTGGACTAAACGCTTGTCCCTTTCTTGGTGCTTTCATTGGCGTAAAAGTTTTAAAATGATTGTGGCATGGTGGTTATAGGGGCAGACTGCATGAATATCTATGTGGTGGCTTCTAGGGAAGACAACGCAGAATACTGTGGTGGCCATAAAAAGCTGGACAGCCTACCCAGATTCGTGGCAGCTATCGATTCCACCATGTCAATTCAAAAAAAAAAAAACATTGACAAAAGACCAAAAGTAATCCAAAAGGGTAGCTTACCTCCACTAAATCATTCCAAATTTTATACATGCATTAATTTCATCATAATAACATGTTTTTGTGAAGGTTCAAACTGATTTGGATGCATAATTTCCATTTACGTCCAAAAGGTGTAAAATTGCTTAGTAATATCCAAAACGCTTCAAAATGGTCCAAATTTTCACAAAATGACCATAATCATCATTATCATAATCACTTATTTATTTTCACACCATTTTCATTCACTAATCATTGCATTTTTACATTTTTCTAAGTTCATAAATTTCAAGTGAATCTCGTATCTAGTGGTCTATTCTATCTCCTTAGCGATTGCTGCATCCATGCAATTTGGTAAGATGAATAAATCACCATAGGGAAACTTTGACATCTTCATAATCCAATATATCATTGATCAAAAAACAAAATCAATTTTTGTACTCCACCTTTCGAGTGAAACTATGCCAAGACTAATTTATTCTATAGTTATCATTGATGGCCTTGTTCATGGGGCCTAAAATATAGACAAAATCAGATATCATCATTTATTTTTACATTGAAAGTAATCATGGTGACTGGCCCTAGCTAGAGTTATTGGTTTGAATTAAATGAATTCATTGACAGTCACTAGCCGACCCTCTAAATTTGAATCCTTTTACTATTGCATCTTCATCACTTTACATTTCAATGACACAGATACGAAAAATTCTTCAATAGCATAGAATCACCCCAAACTTGGGGTAACTACATTTGAATTTGATTTTCCTAGAATGGGATACATCTTACATGACCATGGCATGTACACTTGGCAAAAATCCCTTTTTCTATTAGGGAAAAAATAGAATCAATCAATTGCATTTTTCAACAATCCCCTTCCACCATTGGGGCAAAAATGACATCACATTTACATCATTCATATCATCCACAATTCACACAATCATTTGCACAAATTTATCAATTGACTCATGAGATGCATCCATCCCTAATTTGCAAATTGAGGGGGTAAGCTACATAATCAAAATTATTTTATCTTCAAGTTCATCTATGCATACCAACAAGAAAAAACTACTTCTACATTAGGCCAAAAGTAGGTGTCCTATATTTTTGCACCACATAGTGTTTTACACAACATGGTACAAAAAGGGGCATCTATAGACACCAAAATATAGTCACTTTTCATCCATCCATAGTTTCCCACCACTTTTACCCATTATTTATATATATTTTTTTAATATAGATTTAAATAATAATATTTTATATATTTTATTTATATATATTTAATAAATATATGTATATTTATATGAATTAATACTAACCATCCATCATGATCTAATCCTAGCCATTCATCTACCTTAATCCATGCCACATACCCATATTTAATCTCCACCTTCCATCATGTTTTAATCTTGACCACATAAATTTTGTCGTTGAAACCCTAAATGTTCTCTAGGAGATATTATAAAGAGGAGTCATTTTGATGACTCTACCCTGCATTTCCTAAGTTCCAAGCACTAAGGTTTCTAATCCTAAGTTTTGGAAGTCCTGAACCCCTGAAATCATCAAGTATCCAAGTCCCCTCTCCATTGGCATCTTCCATCGCTCACCGTCGCTTTCACATCCATTGTCTCTCACTTTGCATGAACCAAATCTACTTCTATAGATTTTATTTCATTCCTAGAATGCCCCTCAGAGTTCCTAAAATACCTCCAGGTATCTTCTGCCATCATCGAGCACCTTTGGGTGCCTTATGCAATCATTGAGTGCCTCTGGGCACCTTCTTCCATCATCAAGTACCTCTGGGTACCTCATGCCATAATCGAGTGCCCATGGGTATTCATAGCCCTAATTATGCAATCCAACGATCCCTCAGGTATCGCTAGGGTATCAACACACCAAACTATGCAAAAGAGATGAAGAACAAAGAACAACGATTTAGTGTGACAAGGTAATTTATTTCTTGCAAGTATTTTTATTTTTAGATCTATTTATAACTTCATTTCTGTAAATAGGGTTAGTAACTTTCTTATTGAGGGCCTCACATAGTGGAGCCCTCACAAATATTATTGACCTTCTATTGTTGTTTGTTGTTTTTAGGTTTAGGGATCAAGTTCATTGGCAGTTGTTGAAGCTTGAGTGGTCTTGCATAGGATACTAAAGCTCACTCACCACACTATTGGGATCAAATTGAATACGAAGACACCACCAATATTTCTTTACTAGGGGTTTGGACAACCCTAGTATCTTGTAATCATTGTATCAAACATAATAAGATTTGTAACCCCACATTTGGGGTACATGTTATTGTAACATTGAAGATTCACTGATGTTATAATAAAAGTTTATTTCATTGTACAAATTTATATGTCGCATTGCTTATTTAATTTTATAGTTTATTGTTTGGGGTTGTTCGATATTACATTCACAATATGTTGATGATATTGTGTTAATTGTAAATGACATGGAAATCATCCAAAATTTTAATTCTTAATTGTCATCTCAGTTTGAAATGAAGGATATTGATCCTATGAATTTAATCTTCGGTATGCATATTAAGAGGGACCTTCCAAATAAAATACTTTGGTTGAATCATAGAAAATATATTCAGATAACATTCAAGAGATTTAATATGCATGATTGTAAATCAATAAAAAATCCAATTCATTTGGGTGTAAAATTATTTGCAGAACAATTTCCAAAGACACAAGAAAAGAAAGAAAAAACATCTCATGTTCTAAAATAGAAACAAGAAACTAACTCTACTGGAATTAGAGAATAAGGAGTGTGACTAAAATTTATGTTTGGCATCAAGTTCTATTGATTTTAGTTATTAATATGGATATTAGTCTCTAGAAGGATATTTGAGTGGTATTTATTGGTTTTTGTATAAAAATTTAAGTTCAAATTTTATATAACAAAGTCAAAACCCTTTCAAAAAAATCATGCTTTAGTGATGAGATCTTGGAATATTGAAAAAATGTTACCGTTTCCCCCCAAAATTTATTGATATGAATATATCTATGGCCACTTATATTGAATTTAGATGCATATCTATGGATTTAATTTAATTTTAAAATTATACTTTGATATAGAAACAAAAAATCAACTTTGGCTGAATTGGAGAATAAGGGAATTGACTAGAATTTTTGTCGGGCATCAAGTAGTATAGATCTTAATTATTGATACGAACATGTAGCTGAATACTAATATTGAATTTGTGTGTATCTCTATGGATTAATATTTAATTTTAATTTTCTACTCCCAAATAGAAACAAAAAACCAACTATGGTGGAATTGGAAAATAAGGAAATTAACTAGAATTTATTGGATGTGTTGTTTTTTTCTATTAAAAAAGTGTGGGCTTTTATTTTTGGAGCAGTATCCTTTATATGCAGGTATGGATGGTTTTAGCCCATGGTTGTATTTTTGGGTTAGTCTCCTTAAATAAGGAGATATGGGAAGTTTTAGTTCATGGTTTTACTTTTGAGGCAGTCTCCTTAATTATTAGGTATGGATGGTTTTAGCCCATGGTTTTATTTTTGGACCAATCTCCTTAATTAGTGGGTATGCGTAGTTTTAATCCATATTTTTATACCCATTGTATTCTAATACCATTTGTGGTTGAGGTTTTTTCGGTGCTAAGATATATATATATATATAGATTTTGTAATTGCTTTAATAAAAGTGCACACAATAATAAAAATAAAGAGGTGCGGCTCTAAGATTTTGTTGGTTTTTTTTACCAAACATTTCTAGGATAAATAATTGTGTTTATTGTGAATGCAAATTATTTTTCCTTCTATTTTATGATTATGTTTGCATTAATATCTCTATAATAGGTTCATCAATCTCTTTCATCTTGTATAAAAGTGTGGTTATTAGATTTATGGGGACACCTTTATTATTAGGGGTTAGATTAGTCAAATAAGAACAAGGGTATCTTGAGTCTATGATAAACCTATTTTAGAGTGGATTTTTTTTGCAGGTGAATCCAGTGTGAAGACAAATTACTAAAAATACAAGGATAGAGACACAAAATTTTGATGATAAGAGATTTGAGTTAGAGAAGCTAAATATGGAAGATCTACTTGTGGATAGAGATCAATGGTTTGCTATGTTATCAAAAAAACCATGGATATGTCACAAGAAGACTGTGAGAAGTTGCATAGAAAGAAAAAGAGTACTAACCAATTGTACCTTGTAGATTTAGTGTTGATCAATGCCTATGGAGAAAAAATGCTAAGGATTTATGAGAGAAGTTCAAGGTTTTATATCAGTCAAAGTCCTTAGCAAATAAATTGTTCCTTTAGAAGAAGTTGTATCTCCTTTAGATGAATTACAGGGATGTTGTGGCAGAACATCTCAATGTGTTTAATATTGTGGTAAGTCATTTAGCCTCTAATGATATTAAAATAAGAAGAATATGTATGACTTTGTTATGTTCTTTTCTATATTAATGGGATAGTCTAGTTGTGGCCATTGTGAGTACTATTGGAACTACTTTAAGGTTTATATTTATAGTTTTATCCTTATTATTAGAAGAAATAAGGTCAAAATCCATGGAGGACCCATCCAAGGATGTCTTCTCTGTAAGGTATTGTTCCCAAGATAATAATAAGCGTAACATTGGGGATAGGCAAAGACAAGAGGGAGATCTAAATCTCTTGAAAGATTTATATGGAAGTGCTGGAAATATGGTGAGGCTAGGCATTTGAAAAAATATTTTAGATTTAAAAATATTGATAAAGTTAAGGATCTAACTATGCTTCTTTCATAGAAGCAAAGATCTTAATAAAATGAGGAGGGGATGTGTACTTGAAATATTTGAGTACACATTCATATCATGATGTATGGTTGATAGAATTAGGGGCTTATTTTGATATGAATCTTCATAGAGAATGGTTTTGTGAATATGAAAAGTATAATTAAGGTGATGTCTTCCTAGGAGATGACTCAACAACTAGAATCAAAGAACGAGGAAGGATCAAAATTTTTTTGAAATATGAAAGGGTTAAAATCCTCATTTGGTGTTCTATATATTATAAGTGTAGTGAATTATTGCTACACTTCAGGGGAGTAACACCTTGACTTGAAGGCTTTGATGGGAGACAAGCTACCTATAACCTGAAAGAAAGTAGAGACACGTGCATAATTCTAGCAACCAAAATTTTTAGGTTGAATCTAATAGGAAGGAGATAGAACTAGAGGCTTGGTGAAATCTTGAAGTAATGGTATACACAAAATAATTATAATTGGAAGATAAAAGTTACTTAGGACCACCCATGCAATTTAAATATCTAGTAATTGTATGCTAGTAGTGATAACTAAGATATTGGATAGAATAATATGGTAAGTTACTCGAGATAAGTTCCAACTAGACTAGAAATACATAAGAGCCCAAAGACCAAAATTCTATTTTAAGAGTAAGGCGGAAGATATGCACAAAAAGTGGTAATTCATATTTTGGTCAAGATTGCACCACCTAGGATCCCATACATTGTGTCAGTGTGTTTGGCCTTCCCAATTTCACAATTACCTTCCTAAAAATAAGTACAACATTGAAGGCATCAACCTAGGGATTATCAAGGAATAACCATGAACCTGACAAAATTTATGGTGAGATATACCTACATATGATCATTATAGATCTTTAGCATGGATAAAAATATTTCATCCTCAATGACTCCAGATCCAAAGACCTCAAGATTGTGCATCATCCATGTAGAGAACACAGTTGAGAATTTTGAAAGAAATTATTTTAAATTTTAGGAGGGAAGAATTCCTAATTTTTATCTATAAATACTTATGTTTTCATCATTGTAAGCATCAAAAATATATCCATATTGATGCCTATTATTTGGTCTTGTATGGGACTTCCTTTAGCCCTCTCTTGTATTTTATAGCCTAGCTTAACCTTATTTCTCTGACATGTATGTAATATGACCATTGTCTATATATGAAAAGTTGTGACTATTTATTTCTTTATCCTAGTTCTTGTGTATACTTGTTCAATGCATTCCATGTTTGGGAAAACAATATTCCTTATACACAATCAATTGTGATGCATGTTTTAATTCAAACTATCATGATGCACAAAGTTCTAGACCTTTCGCATATTACCTCTTTCGAGTAGTTTTATTTTTCTTGTTATTTCCTTTCAATCATTGTTTTTCCCTCTAACGTTTTTTCTTGACAAGAACATGGTAGATTAGACTATCTTAGAAATGTAGTGATGCATCAAGGATCACATCCAAACAAGGAGCCAACCTTGGTAAAAAATTCTAGAGGTCATCCAAAGGAGTCACATCCCACACTCCTCAAACTTCCCAAGACTAGGACTCCACATGATACATGAGCATCAAATGCACCCAAAAAAGCAACATAGTGGGTGGTCATGGCTATTAGTAGAATGTATTCTATAATTCATTCATGCTTGTGATTAAAATACATCATATGGGATAACATTAGCCATAGTTATAACTATATTCCTAAATAAGGTTTTAGTTCCAACAAACAAATTTGCCTTAAATAAATGATCTTCTAGAGCTTATCTCCATGAGATAAGTACAACTCATATATAGATATCAAACCAAACAATGGAATAATATGATAACATCCCCCTTTATTACATTATTTGGAACAACATATAATAATATCCCCCTTTAATGTAGAGGAGAGAACAATGAAATCTTGCTTCTAGCTCTAGCTCTGGATCTTGGCTCTTGGCTCTTGTCTCTTGGCTCTTGGTGATGGTTCTTGGCTTACCTCTATATCACTACCTTTATATTTGCCTCTATATCTTCCTCTAGGTCACTACCTCTAGGTCACTGCCTCTGGGCCCGCCTCTGGGTCTACCACTAGGTTTACCTTTTCTATAGAAGCCATGCAACATTTCTTTCATTTTGTTCCATTGTGTGATATTTGTCCATCCACAATCAACATGAATCTTGTTGGTCATTTTCTCTTTGTACCAACAATTTGAAGGGGAGTGATTAGTACAACCACATATGTCATAAGAATGTAGTTTTCAACACCTAGTTGTTATATATTTAATTCTTCCACAATGATTGCAATAGTTGATGCGAGGAGTTTTATGGAATTTTGTTTTCTCAAACTTGGTCTTATTTATTTTTGCATAGCCAAGGCCTTCATTCTTTGGATTAACATTTGACATTATGAGATTCTTTATACCTTACCCATTTTTACCCAATCCTTTACCATTGTATTCCATTCATTGTATTAGTTTTAAAATTCCTTTGGTGTATTTTTTAAAACACCCAAGATCTTCATCGTTAATGCTTTTAACAATATTGCATTTGTCACTATTAACAAGATCATGGTGCCTATTTTTAGGATTATAAGTTTTTAAGTCATTAATATCACAACAAAATCTTTCCCTATGATATGGTCACCTGTGTCACAAATAATATCTACCATTATAGGTATGCTATTTCTTGTGTTACAACAATGACTGGCCACCATGGGCTTAAGGTCGCTTGTATCACAACAAGTATTGGCCACCATGGGCTTAAGGTTGCTTGTGTCACGACACACATATGCCACTTGGGGCATGACCTTTGATTCCTCATTTAGTTATTCTTTCTTTATATGCTTACGAATGTCAAGTGTTATTAATGATGTGTATACTTCCCTTACAACACCTATAAGAAATATAATAGCATTGGTTTGAAGTTTTTCACAGTCATCAATATCTCTACGAATTGGTCACACACAACTCTATAGTGCAAGGAATTTTCCATCCTAATAAAGATCATTCCCTTCTAGGAAATAGAGACCTTTATCTAGTGTGGCACACTCATGAATTTATTTCGGGACTAGTTTTTTCTTGGATTTTTTCATGTTTTAAGGTGTCGATTTCCACTAAGAATGCATCTTTTATAATTTTGAAATGTTTGCAAAAATTGTTAAGGTGTTGGTCTCGACCAAAAATACACCCCTTTTTTTTTTTTGAAACAAGTATAAACTAAAAAAAGCTACCAGATCATCTCAAAATAATTACAAGAGTGTTGTCTTAAAAGACAAGTACAATAGTACTACTTTTGCAAGAACAATTTAAAAAAAAAAAACAAACTTTACGAATCTCTTTCCTTTTAGGCAATTACAATAGCTTTCAAAGCTTGCACTACAAGTAACTTTTAGTTGTGCCTAAAAATGGTCAAAAGCTTAAAAAAAGAAAGATAAACTTTTGAAATTCTGGGAAATGATGTTTAGTTGTAACAAGTTTATTCAAACATTAAGTATTAGGTGCATATGAGTGGCCGCATATATGCGCTTCAAGACACTAATTAATGTATTAATTAACAAAAGAATTAATTATTTTGACAATTTTGAAATTAATAAAAAAAATTAATGTTTATACCTTGGCAGCAAGCAAATTCAATACTACGGCCCCTCAAGCAAAAACTAACAAACGTCAATTTGCTAATTTCTGGCCAGTAGCTCTTATGGTCTATTGGCTAGCATTTCGCCACTTAATGGTTTTCTTATGGTCAATGCGGCATCAACATCGTATATTTTTATTTTTAACCGGTTAATGTGATGATGTAAGTCTAGTGACATATTTCATGATCGGAATTCCGTTCCACGTTAATACCCTATCTATCTATCTAAATTGCCCAAAAGCTCTATGTTCACTCTGCTGGTGGTTTTGCACAGCCAAACGTTGATGAATGGCCACGTATCAACTGTCAACCTCGGTCTACCGGCGTGCCTTGTTTGGTTACATAGCGTCGACAATTATTTCACGAGCCCTTCACTCTGGGAAATACATAGCGTTTAACCCTGCATTGTTTATCCCATTACAAAGTGCAAATATAAGTCGAAATGTCCAAACAGGCCGACAAACAACCTCCAAAAATTGTAGTGGTGATACTGTAATTTTCCTTGGTTCATCAGATGTTTCTCCGTCGATTTTCATCGACAAATTCGATGCTCCAAGGTCTCCACAATTGTCCAAAATGTCATGACGCCGAAATGAGATTGAAACGCAAGCCTCAGCTGGGGTCCATGTCGTCGGGGTTAACATGGAATTCTGATGTCGGATCTCAGCATGAAATCGGGTGAGTGGACACATCAAAACGCCTGAATTTTCTCATCGAACAAACTATGGATGATTCTTAGGCAAGAGAACTTTTCGAGTGATTAATGCGAGCGACCGAAGGTATCCAACCAACAATAGCACTACGTTATAGACAACTGAAATTTGGCTGGACGTTTATTCGGAAGATCGACACACAACCTTAAAGGATTGGGGTCACAATATTCAGTCAAATAAAAACAATGTGACTGAGTGCAGTCTTGATCCAGGAGCATCCAGGGCAGCGCTGCAATCTTGCATCATCATCAACAAAAAAAAAAAAATGTTTGAGTGTTGAAAAGTGTCGTGATATCGCGACATAAAAAGTGTCGCGATATCGCGACATGTTTTTAACAAAGGACGTTGGCGGAAAAGATGTCGCGATATCACGACATAAAAGGTGTCGCGATATCGCGACCGAAACAAGACAAAGGACGTGGGCGGAAAAGATGTCGCGATATCGCGACACAAAATGAAGGAAGAAGTCAGCAAGAAAAGATGTCGCGATATCGCGACATAAAAGGTGTCTTGATATCGCGACACAAAAACGGAGAAAGACGCTAGCAGGGAAACTGTCGCGATATCGCGACAGGTTTCATAGGAGAGGCAAGGAAGGCAAAGATGTCGCGATTTCATGGCCCGAAAGCAGAAGAGCATACGGAAGACAAAGATGTTGCGATTTCGTGACATGTCGCAATTTCGCGATCCGAAAGCAGAAGAGCGTACGGAAGACAAAGATGTCGCGATTTCACGACATGTCGTGATTTCACGACCCGAAAGCAGAAGAGCGTACGAAAGACAAAGATGTCGAGATTTTGCGACATATCACGATTTTGCGACCCGAAAGCAGAAGAGCGTACGGAAGACAAAGATGTCGCGATTTCATGACATGTCGCGATTTCGCGACCTGAAAGCAGAAAGAGCGTACGGAAGACAAAGATGTCATGATTTCACGACATGTCGTGATTTTGCGACCCGAAAGCAGAAAGAGTGTACGGAAGACAAAGATGTCGCGATTTTGCGACATGTCGCGATTTCGTGATTCGAAAGTAGGAAGATGGAGCGAAGGAGCAGAACTATCACGATATCGTGACCTGTCATATTTTTGCGCCCGAAGGGAAAGCCGAAGACGAAGAGTCAGAAAGGTAAACATTTCGAATACTAGGACAATGAAGCAGCACGGGAAGACAAAACAAAAGGTTTTGAAAGAGGAAATGAAGGGCCACCAACTAGAAAATTTGGTGAACGATAATATATTTTTGTAATTTTAGAATTGAGAATATTCTGTAAAGCGCAACTCTCTGTGATTTCTGTAAATTCTGCTGTAACAGTAATTCTCTCATGTATATTGAATAAATCAAAACTATTTTTTTTCTTCTCTATAATTGTGTACCTCGATCAATTGGTATCAGAGCAGGAGTTCTTGAGTGTGTGAGCAGATTGTCAAAAGTGAGGCAGCTTACTCCAGGATCTATGGAAGGGTTCTGAGAAGAGAGAAGTTTAAGGTC
This sequence comes from Wollemia nobilis, assembly GCA_028583015.1. Taxonomy (NCBI): domain Eukaryota; kingdom Viridiplantae; phylum Streptophyta; class Pinopsida; order Araucariales; family Araucariaceae; genus Wollemia; species Wollemia nobilis. The sequence continues at coordinate 9,326,688 of JAQPPZ010017101.1, read as the reverse complement.
CCTAAAGCATGTAAACAGAGCACCGAACATGAGGCAGTTTACACCAGGATCGATTCAGACTTGCGAGAGAAGTGAGCAGAATGCCTCCACGAAAGAACCATGGTCGTGGGAGAAATGTAGTGCCTGAAGAAGATTTCAGAGCATTGCAGAGGTAAGTGCAAGCCCTGCAAGAAGAGTTGCGAAGAGGGGTTGAGCCAAAAGGAGAAGACCAGAGTGACAATGAAGCCTGGGTAACTAATGATCCATCAGATGATGAAGAAACATTGGATCCTTCTAAAGCCAGATTGTTGAAAGCCCTATCTCAGGCTAGGAAGAGGCCGAAGTTTGATGTCTCTACCTATTCTGGGAATCTCAACCCGAAAGATTTGATTGATTGGATCAACGATATGGAGGAATACTTTGAGTATGAGGAGGTTGCAGATCCAGATCGGATAAAATTTACAAAAACAAAATTGAAAGACCATGCTAGTTTATGGTGGAAAAGAGTACAAATCGAAAGAAATAAAAATATAAAATAAAATATAACCAGATGGGACCGAATGGTGGAGAAATTAAAGAGACAGTTTATTCCCACAGATTATGAGTTGGATCTATTGATGAGGATGCAAATTTTGAGACAGTCAGGCAAGTCTGTCCAAGAATACACAAAAGAATTCTACAATATCTCCATCAAAAATAGCCATTTAGGGGCTAATAAGGAGAAAGTAGCCAGATACATCAATGGGTTGAGAATGAACATTCAATAAGAACTCAACTTGATAAAAATAGCCACCATAGAAGATGTGTATCAATTGGCCTTAAAGGTTGAAGATAAACTGAACCGAAGATTTGAAGGCAAACAAAGAGGAAGGGATCATGGTGGAAGAACCGATGGAGGAAATTACAAAGACTAGAAGAAGACTAGGGAAAAAAGCAAACCCTAGGAACAGAAAAAGGAGAATACCTACCACCCGCGTGATCAGAACAATGGCTACCAGAGAGGAAGAGGTACACCTAGACATGGGTATGGAAGAGGGGTATAACGTGGAACCTGTTTCTAGTGTGGGGAAGAGGGACATCGATCATACGAGTGTCCTCAACACCAAGAAAGGATGGACAAGAGACCTGAGGGTCATGCCAGAGATACTATGGTAGATGAAGGTGCAGAGTCAGAACACTCTGAAGAAGCAGAAGGAGGAGAAGTGCTGATGATGAGAAGAGCACTGTTGAATGACGAAAAAGAACCAGAATAGAGAAAGAGTCTATTTCGCACAACATGCAAATGTGCAAGGAAGGTCTGCAATGTTATCATTGATAATTATAGCACAGACAACTTAGTTTTAGAAGATATGGTTACTAAGTTGAAATTGGGGAAGAAGAAGCACCCGCATCCATATCGAATTGTGTGGTTGCAGAAAGACCACAGAGCGCTTGTCAGTGAACAGTGTTTGGTCAAATTTCACATTGGGAATTACCAAGATGAGGTCCTGTGTGATGTTTTTCTGATGGATGCTTGCCATTTCCTATTGGGAAGACCATGGCAATTTGACAGATGTGTAGTGCATGATGGGCATGCAAATACATACTCTCTGACAAAGGATGGAGTACATCACAAATTGAAGCCACTAAAAGAAGTGGATGAGAAAGTCTGCAGTAGTGCCAGAATCTTCCTGGTGGATTGCAGACAGTTTTTGGATGGCCTGAAGAGGGATTCGATGTGTTATGCATTAATCTCTACTGTTAAGAAATAATAGTACACAGATGTTCTAGTAGAGGTCAAACACATGTTAGAAGAATTTCTAGACATTATATCATACAATGTTCCTTAGGGTTTACCACCGATGAGGAAAATCAATCACCATATTGATTTGGTACCTAGATCTAGTTTACCCAACAAGGAAGCCCACAGAATGACTCCTGTGGAAAGTGAGGAGCTGAGCAGGCAAGTCCATGAGTTGTTGAAAAAGGGGCTGATTCGAGAAATTTTGAGTCCATGTGCAGTACCTGCAGTACTAGCACCAAAGAAGGATGGAGAGTGGAGGATGTGTATAGACTCTCGAGCTATCAACAAGATCACCATCAAATACAGATTTCCATTGCCAAGGATGGACGATATTTTGGACTATTTGAGTGGAGCCAAGTACTTCACCAAGATTGATCTGAAGAGTGGCTACCATCAGATTCGGATCAGAGAAGAAGATGAGTGGAAAACTGCTTTCAAAATTAGATAAGGTTTGTATGAGTGGTTGGTCATGCCATTTGGACTAACCAATGCACCAAGCACATTCATGCGATTGATGAATGAAGTGTTGAAGGATTTTTTAGGCAAGTTTGTTATTGTCTATTTGGATGACATTTTTATATTCAGCAGAACCTTGGAAGAGCACTCGATGCATATCAAGAGGGTTTTTGAGAAGCTGAGGGAAGAACAGTTGTTGATCAACTTGAAGAAGTGCAATTTTATGAAGAAGGAGTTGGTATACCCGGGATTTGTCATCTCGGTTGAAGGTCTAAAAATGGACCCGAGAAAAGGTGAGGGCTATCATTGAATGGCCTACTCCAAGAAGCACTTTTGAAGTGAGATCATTTCATGGTCTAGCCAGTTTTTACACGAAATTCATCAAAAATTTTAGCAGTATTTGTGCACCCCTTATAAAAACAATGAGAGGGGATAGGAAAGAATTTAAGGGGACCTTAGGAGCAGGCAAGAGCTTTGATATGTTGAAGAAGAAGGTCATTGAGCAACCTATTTTAGTACTTTCAAATTTTAACAAGGTATTTTAGGTGGACTGTGATGCCAGTGGCAGTGCCATAGGAGCTGTGTTGAGTCAAGAAGGCAAGCCTATTGCTTACTTTAGTGAGAAACTCAATGAGGCCAGGAAGAAGTATTTAGTGTATGACCAAGAGTTCTATGCTATAGTTCAGGCCCTAAAGAAGTGGAGATATTATTTTCTGCCAAAATATTTTGTGTTATATACTGATCATCAGACCTTACAGTATATAAATAGCCAGGGAAAACTGAACCAGAGGCACTTGAAGTGGGTTGAGTTTTTGCAGAGTTATTCCTTTGTGTTGAAGCACAGAAGTGGAAATTCCAATAGAGTTGCATATGCCTTGAGTAGAAGGTAGAGTTTGCTGACAGAAATGATGGTGGAAGTGTTGGGATTTGATGAATTGAAGGGTTTGTACCTTGAAGATCCCAATTTTGCAGAAGCCTAGAAGGCTTTCTTGGCACCAGTTACCTTGGACAGAACCAAGTGGTTGGATTTTCTGATCTAATATGGAATGTTGTTCGAGGGAAACCAATTATGCATTCCAAGAAGTTCCATGAGGGAAAACCTAGTCAAAGAAAAACACAGTGGAGGATTGGCTAGGCACTTTGGTCGAGATAAGACCATTGCCCTTGTGAGCGAGAATTATTATTGGTCGCAACTACAGTAAGATGTGCAGAAATTTGTGCAGAGTTGTAGAGTCTGTCAGATGGCGAAAGGTGTGAGATAGAACATCGGATTATATCAGTCGTTACCTATACCAGAGAAACCATGGGAAGCTTTCAGCATGGATTTCATTCTTGTTCTACCAAGGACACAGAGGGGAAATGATTCCAATTTGTGGTAGTTGACAGGTTTTCAAAGATGGCACATTTTATCCCTTGTCAGAAAACTAATGATGCAGTTCATATTGCAGGTTTGTTTTTCAAAGAGGTGGTACAACTGCATGGTCTACCGAAGAGTATCATTTTCGATAGAGATACCAAGTTTATTGGGTATTTTTGGAAAACCCTGTGGAAGAAACTAAAGATAGATTTGAAATTTAGTTCAGCATATCACCCACAGACAGATGGGCAAACAGAGGTGGTAAACAGAAGTTTGGGTAACCTATTGAGGTGCTTGATAGGAGATAATCCCAAAGGATGGGATCTAATTTTTCCGCAGGCGGAGTTTGCATATAACAATTCTATCAACAAGAGTACAAACAAATCTTCATTTCAGATAATATATGGAAGCATTCCAAGAAATGTTTCTAAGTTAAGGAAGCTGAATATAGGGGAAAAGTGCAGTGCCGAGGCTGAGGATTTTGCAAAGCATCTGAATAACCTGCATGAGGAAGTTGTTAGTCTTACAATGTCACTGAGAGGGGGGGGTGAATCAGTGTAGCTATTTAAAAACTTAAATATTCATCTCTTAATTCAAAACTAATGAATGCTTAAAACTAGATGCAGCAAGTGTAACAAGATAGCAACACAAAACACAAGATTTAACGAGGTTCACTAGTTTTGGCTACTCCTCAAAAATAGACTGCTTGGACACCCATACAAATCTAGCCTTTGCAAAGCACCCACTTTACAAATAGTTTACCAGAACCCACTGGAAGGAGCACCAACCCCTAATTTATCTGCACCAATAGAAAGGAGCACCAACCCCTGATTTACCAGCACCAACTAGAAGGAGCACCAACCCCTAATTTATCTGCACCAACAGAAAGGAGCACCAACCCCTGATTCCAAGCACCAACTTGGAATTCTATTTTGAATATTTTTGACATAAAAATGCCTTCGCTTTTACAAGACCCTCACTGGTCTATTGCTCACATCAACATCATAGAAGCATAAAGAGAATTGTTAGAGACTCAATATGTTCTATACTCAAATTGCAATATGAAATTGCTGTCCACTAAACATACACACTCTTACGGCTCTGCTTACCACACTCTTACAGCCCTGTCTCACGGCTCACTCTTTCGTCTCACTCTTACTACTCTGCTTACTACACTCTTATATCCCTCTCTACTCATTAACTCCTCTGTTTCCTGTAATCTTATGGCACTCTTATATCCCTCTTTTCGTATCACTTTCCCTCTATACGATGACACTTTTTCACTATAAGGGGCACTCTAAATCTCCACGCAGACCTCCTTTTATAATAGGCTTTTCTATCTATTTTTAACTTTCGTATTTACTCATGCAGACTATCAATAGCCACTTCTATGAGTAACTCCTTTTTGGCACAGTATTTCTGCATGCAATCTATTAATAGTTCTGTCTCTTGTTTCAGACTGATAGTGTAACAGCTGCTCGATGGTTTCACTGTGTCACGTGCCCTTTAACTGTCGTTCTTCATTTAATGCACTGTTCTTATTTTAGCTTGCATGATTTCTATCTATAACTACCCCTACAACTGTCACACTAACTTCAGTTGACTCTTCTTATATTGGTTGCATGATTTTCCTTTGCAACTGCCCCTATAACTGTCGTTCTACTTCAGTTAACTGTCCGTAATCGTGTTGTTGCGAACTGTCATGAAATTGTGACACTTTTGTCTCTTTGTACTCTTCTCACCTTTTACCCATGAAAACATGACATGTCGCGACATCGCGACACTTTTTGCCTCTTTGTCCTTTTCTCGGCTTGCACCCGTGAAAACATGACATGTCATGAAATCATGACACTTTCTCTGCCTTGTGCTCTTCTCTACCTTTCACCCATGAAAACACAACATGTCGCAAAATTACGACACATTCGCTGCCTTGTGCTATTCTCTGCTTGCACCCATAAAAATAGAACATGTCATAAAATTGTGATGCTTTTCGCTTCCGCACACTCTTCTCGGCTTGCACTAGCGAAAACACGACATGTCGCGAAATCGTGACACTTTTGCTGCCTTGAGATCTTCTCTGTCTCTTGCCCGTGAAAACATAACATGTCGTAAAATCATGAAACTTTTGCTTCCTTGCACTCTTCTCTGCTTGCACTAGCGAAAACATGACATGTCACAAAATTGTAACACCTTTCGCTTTCGTACACTCTTCTTTGCAAGCAATAATGAAAACATGACATGTCGTGAAAGCACGACACCTTTTTCTCTCTCCTATTTCTCTTCGCTTTGAACCACAAAAATGAAACATGTCACAAAATCATGACACCTTTTTCTCTCTCCTCTTTCTCTTTGCTTTGGACCACGAAAATGAAACATGTTGCGAAATCGTGACACCTTTTTCTTTTGGACTCTCTCTCCTACATTATGTCGCGATATCGTGACACTTTTTCTCCTTAGCGCTTTTCTTCTCATTGGATCGTGAAAACCCGACATGTCACGAAATCGTGATACTTTTTCTCCTTAGCACTTCCTCTTGCAAATTATCATGAAATCGTGACTCTTTTCCTTGCAAGCTCTTTCCCTCAAACATGTCGCGAAATCGTGACACATTTTCGTCCATACTGCCTCTCTTGCAGATTGCCGCAAAATCATGACAGTTTTCTTTACTTGCGTCTTCTCTCCAAACATGTCGCAAAATCATGACAGTTTTCCTTGCATGTGCTTCTTCTTCAAACATGTCACGAAATCGTGACAGTTTTCTTACTTGCCTTCTTTGCTTCCAACATGTCGTGAAATCATGACAGTTTTTCTTATGCTTTCTCTCTCTTCCAACATGTCATGAAATCGTGACAGTTTTTCTTACGCTTTCTCTCTCTTCCAACATGTCACGAAATCGTGACAGTTTTCCTTGTACTTTCTCTCTCTTCTAGCATGTCACGAAATCATGACAATTTTTCCAGCATTTTCTCTCTCCTTCGATATGTCGCGAGATCGTGACATTTTTGCCAACATTTTCTCTCTCCTCCGATATGTCGTGAAATCGTGACAAAAAACATGTCGCAATATTGCGATAGTTTTCTTACTTGTCTTTTTCTTTGATCCTTTGAATCTGGGCCACTTCTGTCTTCTTGAAAAATCACTGTATATGCTTTGACTACTCTAAACTCTTGTTCACTCCATCAACCAATCTATCTAAAGACCTCTGCACTCCTGTCCATTGCATCAACCGATCCTCTGTCTATGTTGACAACAATGACAATACTTTGGCTGCATCTTGCTCATAACTGAACTCCTATCCATTATACTTTGGCTGCACCTTGCTCATCAATGAACTCCTATCCATTGCATCAACTTATCAACCTGAATATGTTGAAAACAATGAAAATACTTTGGTTGCACCTTGCTCATCAATATCCCCATTTGGAATTGTTGGCAACACACGTAATTGCGTGCAATTACCTGTAAATATTCTCCCCCTTTGAAAATAATACCAAAGGGCGGCTGCAAAACTCCCCCTAAGTCCATGCACAACATTCTCAGGCAAAAATTATTACAGTTAGCAAAAAGCATAAACATGAGCAATAAGATAAACAGATGCATAAATGCTCCCCTTGAGAATTTGATCCTGATAGCTAGTCAATTTTTATACTATTCTTGCGAATATGTGACCACTTCATTTCACTGTTTGACAACATCATGATAAGCATAATAGGCATTACTCAGATCTATCTTCAATTGTGTTGGCTGTTGGATCTCTATCCATTGAGACTTTGTTCTCTGTACTCTATCAATAGGCTCACATAGAACCTGCTTAACAAGCTCTCATAGAACTTGTCCAAATCAGCTCACAAGTCCTCACTAGAACTTGTCCAATTCAGCTCACAAGTCTTCACTAGAACTTGTCCCAAATCAGCTCACAAGTTCATCAAGAAAAACTTTCTTAGCATGAACCCACAAAGAGAATTGTTAGAGACCCAATGTGATTCATCAACCTCATAGAAGCATAAAGAGAATTGTTAGAGACTCAATATGTTCTATACTTAACTCCCAATCTCAATCTCAACTCAATCTCAATCTCAAAAGAATAAGATAGATGTAGTATGCTTTTCTCAAGAACATGAAACACAACCCAACAATTGCCAACCATGCAATAACTCATATAACAATGATAGTCATGTTCTTTCCACAACCTATATCTTTTCTCAACCAATTAGGGCTTTAACAACAATGCTTATAGACAAGGTGTAACCAACATCATTCAACTCAAGATTAACCTTGAAGCATTCAACCGATCACTACATGAAAAGGAAACTCGTAGACATCATTTTCCTTCCAAAGGTATTTGAACAAAATAGCCACCAACATAAATCACCAATGCAAAGAATAACTTGATCAAATCAATCTCAATGGAGTAAGCCCAAATCATGTATCAAGTAAAGCATTAACTTGATCAAAACAACCTCTATGAAAGCAACTCAACCATTCATCACCAGACTAGAAATCATCTAGCTGCTCATTATAAGCCTCTTCTTCAATATTCCCATTCAACACGCTGATTTCACATCTGTCAACAAAATTGACAAGTGACTCACACTTGTACCAACTTTTGTCCAACACTGTACCAGCACTGCAATTTTACTGCCAACTCTTTGCAAGCATCAAACACAGTACCACAAAACCAAACAAATCATCTGAACTGTTATAATCCTTAAATTTTGACAGTGGCAGTAAGAACTATCAACAAAACAATAATGACGTATAACAATACTACCAATGGTGACAATTCTCAATTTAATCATCACCCTTCACGACACTTCCACACACAACTACATGAACTGACAACACACTTTGACAGCTGTACAACAACTCCCCGACTACTTTCCTTTCATCCTCAGATAACTACACAAATACATAGGAGCATTAAAATAAACTTTAACATTGCTCCCCCTAAGGATGTGCTACCTGGAGCTGCTTAGTGCAATAGAGGAGTAATCTCCTTCTATCCAAGGAGACATGATTCCCTTTCTTCTGTCTTTCTCTAGACTTTCTTGAACTTGGGCTTGAGTTTTTCAACTACATCCCCGTTTTGCACCTTTTCGTGAACTTGAACATTCTTCTTGCGCAGTTGTTTCTTGTGCATCCTTGATGGTTGATTATTTTCCTTTCTTTTATGCACATGATATGTTCTCTACCTGTGTTGCATTTTTTGCGTCTGATGAAATCTACGGTCTTGCCTTAGATTAGATATAGACGTGCTCGGACAAAACCTTGCTATGTGCCCATGACCATTACATTTAAAACATTGCACATGATATGTCCCCTTTCTGTGTTGCACTCTTTGTGTCTGATGAAATCTAGGGTTTTTCCTTAGATTAGATATAGAAGTGCTTGGACAGAACCTTGCAATGTTCCCATGGCCATTACACTTAAAAAATTGCACAGGGTGTTCACTCAGGAAAGTAGATGTGTTTTTATCAGCATAACTTTTTGATCTATTGTTCAGTCCACAATAAATTGCCTTGTGACCATAATGGTTGCATCTAAAACAATAGCCATTAAAAGCATTATTATTAAAAGAGTGAGAGTGAGAGAACCTCTTTTGTTGTGGTTGCTTTGCTATAGATCTTCTTTGATGCTTTCTTCCTTTTTAAGATTCAGCTTCAACCTTGAACTTCTTCTTCTCTGCATATTTGGAAGATGACGGTTGTTCAGCTTCATACTTTCCTTGGCTCAATCCTTCAGTCGTGAGCTTCTTCTTCTCGGCACATTTGGAGGATGAAGGTTGTTCAGCTTCATATCCAAGACCAAACTTAGTCGTGGAGCTTCTTTGTTGCTTTATCATTGTATCTAGCAACTCTGTGCTCTTCTCAAATTTGAGACTTATATTGGCCTCTTCTAGTTGTTTCTTCAATGAAACAATCTCTCCTTCTTGCTGGTAGCAAACATGTCTCTTTCTCATTGATTTGAGACCCGAGAATATCTTCAATCCTTTTGTACTGTTCTACTTGTAGCTTTAGATCAACAATAACTTTGTTAGATTCCTCTTTACTTGTGCTGCATACATCATCCTCATCATCCAGATGTGTCTTCAAGGCTTCTTATGATTTTTTGGCCTTTTGAACTTGTAGGAAGAGATCTTCAATCTCATCCCCATATTCTTCTAACTTCTTGGACATTATTTTGTTCTTTTTCTTTTCTATACTCAACTCTTCAAGTGCGGCAATCAACTCACCTTCTAGATCTACTTCAATCTCCATGTTTTCATTGCATACTTCAGAATCCACTTCTTCTACCTCTTCTAGATCAATTTTCTCTTCCACAAGAATTGAAACTGGCTGAGATCCCTTTTTGGAGGAGGATCTATTCTTCTCACCCATTATGTACTAATCCAAGATCAACCTTAGCTAATTTAGCCTATTCAGGAACTTGGCTCTAATACCAATTGTTAGTCTTACAATGGCACTGAGAGGGGGGGGTGAATCAGTGTAGCTATTTAAAAACTTAAATCTTCATCTCTTAATTCAGAACTAATGAATGCTTAAAACCAGATGCAACAAGTGTAATAAGATAGAAACACAAAACACAAGATTTAACGAGGTTCACCAGTTTTGGCTACTCCTCAAAAATAGACTGCTTGGACACCCATCCAAATCTAGCCTTTACAAAGCACCCACTTTACAAACAGTTTACCAACACCCATTAGAAGGAGCACCAACCCCTAATTTATCTGCACCAACAGAAAGGAGCACCAACCCTTGATTTACTAGCACCAACTAGAAGGAGCACCAACCCCTAATTTATCTGCACCAACAAAAAGGAGCACCAACCCCTGATTCCAAGCACCAACTCGGAATTCTATTTTGAATCTTTTTGACATAAAAATGCCTTCGCTTTTACAAGACCCTCACTAGTCTATTGTCACATCAACATCATAGAAGCATAAAGAGAATTGTTAGAGACTCAATATGTTCTATACTCAAATTGCAATCTAAACTTGTTGTCCACTAAACATACACACTCTTACGGCTCTGCTTACCGCACTCTTATAGCCCTATCTCATGGCTCACTCTTTCGTCTCACTCTTACTGCTCTTCTTACTGCACTCTTACAGCCCTCTCTGCTCACTAACTCCTTTGTTTCCTGCAATCTTATGACACTCTTATAGCCGTCTTTTTGTAGAACTTTCCCTCTATACGGCGACACTTTTTCACTATAAGTGAAACTCTAAATCTCCACGCAGACCTCCTTTTATAACAGACTTTTCTCTCTATTTTTAACTTCTGTATTTACTCATGCAGACTATCAATAGCCACTTCTATGAGTAAATCCTTTTTGGCACAGTATTTCTGCATGCAACCTATTAATAGTTTTGTCTCTTGTTTCGGACTGACAGTGTAATGGCTGCTCGATGGTTTCACTGTGTCACATGCCCTGTAACTGTCGTTCTTCCTTTAATGCACTGTTCTTATTTTAGCTTGCATGATTTCTATCTGTAACTGCCCCTACAACTATCACACTAACTTCAGTTGACTCTTCTTATATTGGTTACATGATTTTCCTTTGCAACTGCCCCTGTAACTGTCATTCTACTTCAGTTAACTGTCCGTAATCATGCTGTTGCGACCTGTTGTGAAATCGTGACACTTCTATCTATTTGTACTCTTCTCGCATTTTACCCATGAAAACATGACATGTCGCGACATTGTAACACTTTCTGCCTCTTTGTCCTTTTCTCAGCTTGCACACGTGAAAACATGACATGTCATGAAATCGTGACACTTTCTCTACCTTGTGCTCTTCTCTGTCTTTCGCCCACAAAAACACAACTTGTCGCGAAATCACGACACATTTTCTGCCTCGTGCTTTTCTCTGCTTGCACCCATGAAAATAGAACATGTCGCGAAATTGTGACGCTTTTTGCTTCCGTACACTCTTCTCGGCTTGCACTAGCAAAAACATGACATGTCGTGAAATTGTGACACTTTTGCTGCCTTGAGCTCTTCTCTGTCTCTTGCCCGTGAAAACGGAACATGTCACGAAATCGTGACACTTTTGCTTCCTTACACTCTTCTTTGCTTGCACTAGCGAAAACATGACATGTCACGAAATTGTGACACCTTTCGCTTTCGTACACTCTTCTCTACAAGCACTAGCGAAAACATGACATGTCACGAAATCACGATACCTTTTTCTCTCTCCTATTTCTCTTCGCTTTGAACCACAAAAATGAAACATGTCGCGAAATCGTGACACCTTTTTCTCTCTCCTCTTTCTCTTCGCTTTGGACCATGAAAATGAAACATGTCACGAAATCACAACACCTTTTTCTTTTGAACTCTCTCTCTTGCATTATGTTGTGATATCGTGACACTTTTTCTCCTTAGCACTTTTCTTCTCATTGGATCGCGAAAACCCGACATGTCATGAAATCGTGACACTTTTTCTCCTTAGCGCTTCCTCTTGCAAATTATCACGAAATCATGACACTTTTCCTTGCAAGCTCTTTCTCTCAAACATGTCACGAAATCGCGACACATTTTTGTCCGTACTGCCTCTCTTGCAGATTGTTGCGAAATTGTGATAGTTTTCTTTGCTTGCGCATTCTCTCCAAACATGTCATCAAATCACAACAGTTTTCCCTGCATGTGCTTCTTCTTCGAACATGTCGTGAAATCAAGACAGTTTTCTTACTTACGTTCTTTGCTTCCAACATGTCATGAAATCGCGACAGTTTTTCTTGCGCTTTCTCTCTCTTCCAACATGTCACGAAATCATGACAATTTTTCTTGCGCTTTCTCTCTCTTCCAACATGTCGTGAAATCGTGATAGTTTTCCTTGTGCTTTCTCTCTCTTCTAACATGTCGTGAAATCATGACAATTTTTCCAGCATTTTCTCTCTCCTTCGATATGTCGCGATATCGTGACATTTTTGCTAGCATTTTCTCTCTCCTCCGATATGTCGCGAAATCACGACAGAAAACATGTCACGATATCGTGACAGTTTTCTTACTTGTCTTTTTATTTGATGCTTTGAATCTGGGCCACTTCTGTCTTTTTGAAAAATCACTGTACATGCTCTGAACTCTTGTTCACTTCATCAACCAATCTATCTAAAGACCTATGCACTCCTGTCCATTACATCAATTGATCCTTTGTCTGTGTTGAAAACAATGACAATACTTTGGCTGCATCTTGCTCATCACTGAACTCCTATCCATTATACTTTGGCTGCACCTTGCTTATCAATGAACTCCTTTCCATTGCATCAACTGATCAACCTGATTGTGTTGACAACAATGACAATACTTTGGTTGCACCTTGCTCATCAAAAGTGAAGAAGCATATTGCTAAAATGAATACGCAATATAAGACGAAAGCAAACCAGAAGCAACGGTTTAAGGAATTCAAAGTGGGAGATGAAGTGATGGTCCATCTGAGAAAAGAAAGATTTCCTGCTAAAACCTATAACAAACTAAAGATGAAGAAGTTTGGACCTTGCAGAATCCTAGCAAAACGTGATTCAGGCAATGCGTATGAAGTAGAATTGCCAAGTGGGTTAAACATATCACTCGTGTTTAATATTTTAGATTTGGTAAAATACCATGAAGGGGATACTAGTGAGACACCAAGTGCAGAGTTGTGGAGTATTCCAACATCTACTCCAACCACAGATGAAATAGAGGAAATACTGGACACAAGAGAAGGTAGAAGTACTAGAAATAGACAGTATTTTGAATATTTGGTCAAGTGGAAGGGCAGACCGACAGAAGATGCAACTTGGCTGACAAAAACGGAGGTGGATCGCTTGGGTCTTCCTCTAATAGTTCAGAAGTGAGTATCACTTCTTAAATCAACCTCAGGTGTCTGATGTAGGAGCATCCAGGGGAGCACTGCAATCTTGCATCAACAAAAAAAAAAAAGAAACAAAAATGTTTAAGTGTTGAAAAGTGTCGCGATATCGCGACATAAAAAGTGTCGCGATATCGCGACATGTTTTTAACAAAGGACGTTGGTGAAAAAGATGTCGCGATATCGCGATCGAAACAAAACAAAGGACATGGGCAGAAAATATGTCACGATATCGCGACATAAAAGGTGTCACAATATCGCGACACAAAACGAAGGAAGAAGTCAGCAGGAAAATATGTCGCGATATCGCAACATAAAAGGTGTCGCGATATCACAACACAAAAACGGAGAAAGACGCTAGCAGGGAAACTGTCGCGATATCATGATAGGTTTCATAGGAGAGTCAAGGAAGGCAAAGATGTCGCGATTTCGCGACCCAAAAGCAGAAGAGCATACGAAAGACAAAGATGTCACGATTTCACGACATGTCATGATTTCACGACCCGAAAGCAGAAGAGCGTACGGAAGACAAAGATGTCGTGATTTCGTGACATGTCACGATTTCACGACCCAAAAGCAGAAGAGCGTATGGAAGACAAAGATGTTGCGATTTCATGACATGTCACGATTTCGCGACCCGAAAGTAGAAGAGCGTACAGAAGACAAAGATGTCACGATTTCGTGACATGTCGCGATTTCATGACCCGAAAGCAGAAAGAGTGTACAGAAGACAAAGATGTCATGATTTCGCGACATGTCACGATTTTGTGACCCGAAAGCAGAAAGAGCATATGAAAGACAAAGATGTCACAATTTTGTAACATGTCACAATTTCATGACCCAAAAGCAGGAAGATGGAGCAAAGGAGCGAAACTGTCGTGATATCACGACCTGTCATATTTTCGTGCCCAAAGGGAAAGCTGAAGACGAAGAGTCAAAAAGGCAGATGTTTTGAATACCAGGACAATGAAGCAGCATGGAAAGACGAAAAAAAAGGTTCTGGAAGAGGAAACGAAGCGCCACCAGCTGGAAAATTTGGTGAACGATAATATATTTCTGTAATTTTAGAATTGAGAATATTCTGTAAAGCGCAACTCTCTGCGATTTTTGTAAATTTTGTTGTAACAGTAATTCTCTCATGTATATTGAATAAATCAGAACTATTTTTTTTTCTTCTCTGTAATTGTGTACGTCAATCAAGTCTCCACCTTGCTATTTGTAATTTTATTATTCTTGATCCGTGGAAAATGTTTATCAGGAAATAGTGTCTGGCAGCCAAAAAAAATAATAGTAATGCAAGGAAATTAATCTCAGATCAAGTTGTGTTGGTTGCAAACAGCTATCTACTTCTCTGTTTTGACAATTTTACAACTCAAAATTACATTTCATTAGGCTGACAAACGACCATCAAATAAAAATGATGGCTAGAAATATCCGAACACATAGCATCGTTTTCAGTAACCTGAAGCAGCGATTCGATGGGTAGTGGAATTCAATCCCATTGTAGTCGTCAGTGTATTAAGTGGGACATCGGATCAACGGTAGTTGCTCTATATCTAAGAATAATTTTACCTTTCGCAGATCAAACATGCATACATTATACTTTTCAATAGCATAACAACAATAAACCAGACATTAACAGATGCAAACCTAAGGCAGTTCAAAATTGCTCTAATACCAATGTTGACAGAATGTATTATGTAGTTCATTCATGCTTGTCATTAAAAATACATCAATCTTAGCCACAGTTCTAACTATCTTCCTCAATAAGGTTTTAATTACAACAAACAAATCTGCCTTAAATAAGTGAGCTTTTACAGTTTATCTCCGTGAGATAAATACAACTCATAAATTGATATTAAATCAAATAATGGAATAATATGCTAACAACGACACTAAAAGGATACGATCTGCGATAGTTCAAATTGGTATGCTCCATGAGACCAACAACAAAAAAAAAAACTACTTAATCCAAGATTTTAGTGGTTTTGGTTTGCTAGTTGAAGCATTGAAAGCATTCACCTAGTGACTCTGCTCGAAGCAAAAGGCTTAAAAGATCATGAGAATCCTCCCACTAAATGTGCATGCCTAACAATGGATGCTTCCCACCTCTTGAGTTTGCCTTACATCCACTAATACCTCCAGATCTATAGGATGACATCCCCATGTCAACACTAAAAAATATGCCACATCATATGGGCAAAGGCTCGAAAACCTCCTTATACATCTACAAGGTATGGTCTACTTCTACAAATTGCACAATATCATGAAGCAAAATGTGGCTTTGAATCTATTTTTGGCGGAGGGAAGCTTAGTTATCAAGTTCGAGTTCAACACTTTTAAACATTTTTGAAGTTCGAAAAAAATTGTTCGAAATAAAATTGGACATGCATATATATTTTTTGAAATAATTTTATTTTTTATTTTTTATATAAAATTTAAAAATGAAAGATGCAAAATTATAATAATTTTTTTTTAATTTGTAACATCCTTGGACATGCATATATATTTTTTGAAATAATTTTATTTTTTATTTTTTATATGAAATTTAAAAATCAAAGATGCAAAATTATAATATTTTTTTTTTCGATTTGTAACATCCTTGTACAAGGTATATCTGTAGCATGTGAGGAGAGAGAGATTTGAACCTGGGGCCTCTCGATTTCAACTAAAGTGTTTTGACTACCCACTTGCTCTCCAACTCCTCTACATGAGTGGATAAAAATTTATAATATTTGATTCTAATAATAATTTTTTTTTAATATATATTTTAAAATATATTTTAAAATATAAACATTTTTAAATTTCATTTAAACTTAGTACTTTTTAAACAAATGAGAATATTTTCAAACGTTTAAATCAATAATTTTTTTTAAAAGATAAATTACAAGTTTTCCATCAATCATAATAAAAAATCAAGTGAAAAAATTATTCTAAAAATAATCATGCATATTAACATAGAACTATCATTGTTGTCCATTCTAAGTGATAATAAACAACTAAATAAAATATATTAAAAATGGTTGCATCCAACATAATTTGTGCAAGACGTGGATCTAATTTTTTTTTTTATAACACTTTCACATTGATATATATTTTTTTATTTTAGAGGTAAGAGATTTATCATATTGTAACTTTGTTTGAACTTTTTATAAGTTATGGGTTTTATTTTTCAACTGTCAATGACTGATTTTATTTAGGATTTCTTATACCTCTTTTATGTTAAGTTTTTTTTTTTTTTTTAATTCTAAATTTAAGGTTTATTTGCCAAATTTATTTGTTAAAGTTTTGAATTCGACAAATTTCAAATTTTATCTAAAAAAATTGAAGAATTTGATAACTAAGAGGGGAATATATCACAATGAATATAACTTTCTTTCCCTACACTTAATCATTAAATAGGACCAACTTGCTACCCTATTTTTGGATGGGTTTAGAGAGAGAGAAGTTAACTCTAGTTATCCAAACTCTCATTCCCCAAACTTCTTCTATGTGATAACTTGCTACTTCTAACGTTAGTTATCAAGTTCTAGTTAATATTCGAGTTTGATACTTTTGAAGTTCGCAAATTTTTTTTTTGATTGGTAAGAGGGGTTTTAAAATGGTCCCGTAACCTTTTACAATGCTTAGATCAAAACCAAAATATCCGTAGAGAGCAACAAACATTAACATGAACATCCTAACTCCCCTATGGAGAGGCTACAACCGTAATACATATCCACAAAAGGAAAAGGCTCGCGTAGGGGCCATATGGAAAGAAACAAAACAACTAAACCATACTAATTAACATAAAAAAAGTGAATAAGAGACGAGCACACGCAGGGGTAAACATGAAAAATCCTAAACTGAACACAGGGCAACCCGTAGACCATACAGTAGAAGACAGATGTTGAAGATAGAACTCGTAGGTCCCCCCCTTGAAATCCACCTGTAACCATTCTTAGACGGTGGGCCTGAATCCATTGCCAGTACGAATCTTCCCTACTATGCTCTGAGACTCCTCAATGATTTTGAATTGTCCCTTGTACTCTTCCAAGAGGGAGTCTGCCTACGTTAGGAGGGAGGATATGGTTCTAGCCACCCGCCCCAGAGCCCTGAGCAGGACTAATCAGACCCCGTCATCCTTGTTGAAGAAAATAATGTTGATGTAGTTCTCGATTATTGACAACATCGTTCCCTCTATCTTAGCAGGATCCCAAAGGCACAAAAGGCCTCTAGAGGCACCATTGGCTGAAATGAAGTAGGATGCAGAATCTCTCCAAGTGTAGTTGGAAATAGAAGAAGTATTTTAGGAATCCAATTTGATTTCTTAGAGAAGAAAAATTGTAGGTCTATGTTCCTTCCTCATGGAGTTAACCAAGTATTGCTTGATTTTCCCATTGAGGCCTCTCACATTCCATGAGAGGATCTTCATTTAGTTATTCTGGTCGATGTGCACCTCCCTCTCCCTAATGTGGGGGAAAGATTTATTTTGTGTTGGTCCTAATCCTTTAAAAGCTGAGAGGAATCTTTGATAGTGAATTGGGTGTTGTTGGCAACATCGTTCAATGCTTCCCTATTTTTGATATTTGTAATGAGGGTTGGCCCCATTTTTTGACTGTGTCTACATCTACCATAGGTTTCTTGAGGGAGTAGGAAGGGGGGGACTTGGGGGGCAGGCGAGAGAAGAATATGGTGGGTATACAGGGATGTCGAGGCTCGAGAGGGGAAGGAGGGAGAGGGAGGGGGCACAATGGGTGAGTGAAGAATGGTTTGGATAGGTCATGGGGGTTCATTAGAGGAAAAAGAGGAGAAATAGTTGGACATATGAACCGTCAGGCTACAAGGAGGGACGGTTCCAATTGGGGGGACCGAGGGGGTCCTACCCACCATTAGAGTCCTTTTTATGGGGAGCTATGGGGATTGGAAGCAGATATGGGGCTCTAGGATGAGGGTTTTGGAGTCACGGTGGTTCATTTGGGTAGAAGAAGTGAGGGGGCAAGAAGGGCACTAGAAAGTGAGATGGCCCTGCGAGCTATAATGATTACAAAAAGCAAGCCTATTCTCATATTCAATAGGTTGGGTAAAGGAATAGACCTTGGAGATAAGGTTGATCGAATATGGTAGGTCAACATCCAAGTTGGCATTCACGCACATGCGATCCTGAGTCATTCAGGTCCCAAAACGCATAGGAGGGTCAAAGGTGATTAGATCTTCTATGCTTCTCGTAATATTACGGATGATGAAATCATGCCATAATTGAACAAGGATGCATGGAAGTTGCACCCAAATTGGAGCAAAATTGATTCTCTAAGTGGTTGGGTTGAAATCAACTTCCCACTTATGAAGGAAAAGGTCCCTTCAACCAAAAAACCATGGTACTCTAGAGAGAATTCACTGGGATTCTATAGGATCACTTAGGTGGATAAGTAAAATTCCTATGGTGAGGATTATCAGCTCCAAATATCTTTTCGACCACCAAGAGGTGTTGGCCCACTTGTGGATGGATTCTATGTCGGGGTGGGATCCCAAAAAATTATCGATTACTAAGTTGTAGTTTCAACCAAGGACATTGGACATAATTTTGCAAGAAATTTTGAGGTTGCCATTAGAGGGGGGCAACTTGATTTTGGATCCCATCGATTGGTTAGGGTTTTCCTATGTT
Organism: Wollemia nobilis; assembly: GCA_028583015.1. Classification (NCBI taxonomy): domain Eukaryota; kingdom Viridiplantae; phylum Streptophyta; class Pinopsida; order Araucariales; family Araucariaceae; genus Wollemia; species Wollemia nobilis. Next base: position 9,307,620 of record JAQPPZ010017101.1, on the reverse strand, counting down.
CGCATAGGTGCGATAGATTTTGGACAAGTTGACCTCCGATTCCAGGGTGTTCTCTCCTTGAATAGTAATATTTATAGGAGGTTTAGGAGCTACATCATATTTTGGGTGTTGCATTCATGTAGCTGGTCTGATAGGTGGACTATTGTCTCTAGGTTGCTTTGTGCTATTGATTCTCTAGCTAATCCAAGAGACTTGAGTGGGAGGGGACCTTTTTTTTGGTCTGTGGAGTGATCTTTCACCATTCTCATTCGCTATCAAACCCTAGCTCTCACTTTGGGAACTGTAATCCTTGTTGGTGCATTTAGGGTAGATTTTAAGCCCTTCATTGGATTTCTCTTTGTTGGGGTTCTAGTTCTCATCCACTCAAGCTGGTCTCTCTCAGTTCGCTACTACTACCTTTTTCCCTGCTTTCGATGCTACTACTTTTCTCCCTGCTTCTGCTGCTACTCGTGTTTGCTCCCCCATTCGATCCCTCATTCAAATAGAGATATCCCATCCAAGTTCACAAAAATTTGATATGTTTAAAAATTTAGAATAAAATTTGACATAGAATTTGATTATTATAAATGTACATATATGAAAGGATATATGATATATCCTTTATATTTATTTATTTATTTAATTAATTTAAAATTTAAAGATATAAAATTATAATATTTGATTTTTAATAATATCTTAATTTTTTTTCAAATATATACTTTAGAATATATTAAAATATTTTAAAAAATATATAATTTTATCTAAACATATTAATGTTTTAATAAATGAAAAGATTTTTGAACATTTAAATCAATAATTTTTTTAAAAGATAAATTATAAGTTTTCTATCAATTATAATAAAAAATCAAGCAAACTACAAATTTGCTCAAAACTCTATAAGTCATGGGTTAACTCTATAAGTCAAGAAAAAATCAAGCAAACTACAAAGATAATTCATTCTAAAAAAAATATCACGCATATTAGCAAAGAACTATCAAAGCTATCCATTCTCTCAAGTGATAATAAAGAACTAAAGAAAATAGATTGAAAATGGTTGCATCCGATATAATTTGTGCAAGACATGGATATGAAGAATTTTTTTATAACACTTTCACATTGATATATATTTTATATTTTAGAGGTAAGATATTTTACCATATTTTAACTTTGCTTGAACTTTCTATAAGTCATGGGTTTTATTTTTCAACTACCGATGACTGATTTTAGGGTTTTTTGCACCTCTTTTATGTTCAATTTTATTTCCTGCCCAATTTAGGGTTTATTCATTGAATTTATGTATTAGGGTTTTGATTTTGATGAATATTGAATTTCATCTAAAAACTCAAAAAATTTTATAACTACGCTTCTAGTGAAATTATTACAATTTGGGATGAGGAAGAGGAACTTGTGGAGGCAAATAAAGCAACACACAATAGGCCATAGAGCTAAATCAACAAATTGATAAGGTGATAGATAGTAGAGGTAGTGGAGTCCACTCCCTCTAAAGTGCTTAGGCAAATAAGCAGAAACAATTCTTTGAGCCAAAATGAAGGGCTTTTCCCATTTAAGGACACAAAAGAGGTGATGGATCTGAGCTAGAGGTGGAATATATGTGCTAGGATCGAGAATAGAGAAGTCAACACTAGTACTAGACAACATACACCAAGGAGGTATCTTGTCCTTGGTACCAGTCTACTTGCAACAAAGGGGCTACTCAAGAACCCCATAAGTAGATGTATTATACACAAGGAATTGGATGAAGAGAAAGAAACAAGCAACAAGAGTAGCAACCCAAGGGATTTTTTACTCCATACCTAATGGATATATGCCACCTATATCTATTACATATTTGTACTATTGTTTTTATTTTGTTGCAAGCAAGTACCAATATTTATAAGTAACCCTAATTTTTTGTAAAATTGTAGAGAGAAGAGGGTGTAGACTAGCCATTGAAATTCCCACCTCTACTTCCCTTCCCACTTTTACCCCCAATTTTTGACTGTACACCCAATGGATAATATGACCATTTCTTTGGGTTCCTTATCTTTATCAAGTTGAAGATCCCTTATTAGTCACCAAAAATATAGCGAATTCGCATTACACTCAAGGGGAGTAACACCTTGGACAAAAAACTCTAGTGGTAGAGAAGCTACCTAAAATCCAAAATAGTGCATAAGTTAGGTAACCAAACTTTTCAAGTCAAATTTGATAGCAAGGAGATAGAACTAAAGGCCCAATGAAAACGTAAAGTAGTGATATGCACAAAATAATTATAACCAAAAGAGAAAAGTGACTTGGGAATATCCATCCAATTTAAATATCTAATAATCATAGGCTAGCAGTGATAACCAAGATATTTGACAGAAGCATATGGAAATTCAGTAAAAATACGTGCTAATGAATCCCAAAGACCAAAATTCTAGTCGAAGGGTAAGGGGGGAGCAATACTCAAAAGAGAATGACCCATATTCCAATCAAGATTGCACCACCCAAGCTCAAATATTTTAAAAGGCCAAATTTTGGTATAGGGGTTCTTGCTATTGAACCTCCACATGGAGGGTCACTTTCCCCTCATACCCCCAAGTTAGGGTCACTACTCTAGATCCCACACATTATATCAAGGTTTTTGGCCTTCTCAAATGCATGATTATCCTCCTATAAAGAAGTACAACATTAAAGGCATCAACAAAGGATTGTCAAGGAATAGTCATAGACCTAACAACATTTATGGTGGCATATCTTTGTGTCTAATCACTATAGATATCCAACATGGACAATAAGATCTCATACTCAATCAATATAAATTTAGAGATCTTAGTATTATGCATCATCCATGCAATAATTTTGAAAGAAGCATGTTTGAATTTTGGGAGGAAAGAATTCCTAATTTTTATCTATAAATATTTATGTTTTCTTCATTGTAAGAATAAAAATCTAGCCATATTCATGCCTAATATATGGTCTCATATGGTATTTTCCTTTGGCATCTATTTTAATACAACCTATTTTGAGCCTTGGGTTGCTCAGGTTGATTATCTTTGAGTCTCTTTATTTGTTATGTATGTAATTTGACCATTGTCTATATATGAGAAGTGACTATTTATCTATTTGACTTGATTTTGTGTGTTCTTGTTTAGTGTATTTTGTGTTTGGGTAAATTGTGTTCCTTGTGTATTGTTAGTTATGATGCATGTGTTAATTCAACCCATAATGATGCAAGGATTTCTAGATATTTTGCACATCACCTCCTAAGATTAGTTTTACTTTTCCCATTATTTGTATTTAGTCATTTATTGTTTCTCTCTAACATTTATACTTGGCAAGAACTTGATATATTATGCTAGCTTAGAAATACAATAGTGAGTCATAGATCACATACAAAAAAAGAGTCAACCTTAGTAAAAAAAACCCTAGAGGTCATCCAAAGAAGCCACATCCCATGCTTCCTAGACATTTTAGGACTAGTACTCCACTTGAGGCACAAGGAACAAATGCATCTATTGATGTTGCATTATAGGTGGTCACAATGCTTGGAGTGTAAGGACAAGATCCAGTCCCCAATAGTTCAAACCGGTATGCTCGATTGGACCAATCACACTAAAAGAGCTTAATTTGATATTTAGATGAAAGTCTTAATTTGTTGTTTGTTGAAACATTGAAATCATTCACCTAGTGACTCCACTTAAGAATGAACAACTAGAGTAATCCACTTTGAATAAAATCAAGTTGATATTTTGGTGAATATCTCAATCTGTGTGCTTCTAGAGCAAATATAGTATTCGCCTAGTGACTCCACTCAAATAAAAAGGTCTAAAAGTTCATGATAAGCCTCATAGTAGATTCACATGTTTAATAGTAAAAGAAACACATTGCATCCACTAGTACCTATAGATGTATTGGATGACATCCCCATGTTAGCAATAAAAATTGTGCCACATCATACAGATAGAGGTTTGGTGACCCCATTGATGCATCTCCAAGATATGGTTTGCTTCTACAAATTGCATAATATCATGAAAAAAAATGTGGCTTTGAGGCTTCTTGTGGCATAATTTAGGGAAAGAGCTTATGAGGAATACAACTTTCTTTCCCCACACTAAATTATTGAATGAAACCAACTTGCTTCCTTATTTTTGGATAGGTTTAGAAAGAGAAACCAAATCTAGCTATACAACCTATCACTCCCCGACCATATCCTACATGATAACTTGCTATTTTCAACAAAATTATTACAATCTAGGCTAGTGGATAGTAGAGGTAGTGGAGTCAACTCCCTTTGGACTACTCTAGCAAACAAGCATGAGCACTTTATCATCCAAAAGGAAGGGTATTTTCCATATAAGGACACAAAATAGATAAAGGATTTGAGCTAAAAGTGGAATATATGCACCAATAGGATTAGGAGAAGAGAAATATTTAGGATTGGTCTTAGATAAAATACACCAAGGAGGTATCTTATCCTTGGTACCAGTATCCCTATAGCAAAGGGACTACTCAAGAGTTCCAATACCTTAAAGGTAGTGGTATTCTCCCCAAGGAACTTAAAGAATAAAAAGAAACAAATATATCAAGTAGTAACTCCAGGGCTTTTTATTCCATGCTAAATAGATATATGCCACCCACAACCATTGTAGATAGTTACTATAGTTTTTATTTTTTGCAATCAAGTACCAATGTTTATAAGTAGCCACAATGTTTTATAAATCTATATACAAAAGAGGGTGCAAACTAACCATTAAAATTTCCACCTATTCTTCCCTCCTCACTTTTGCCCCAATTTTTGACTATATGCCCAATGGATAAGGTGGTAATTTCTCAAGGTTTCTCATCTTCATTGAGCTAAATATCCCCTTTGATTCACAAAAAATATAGTTAATTCTCACTGTACTCAAGGAGAGTAAATCCTTGGCCAAAAGGTTGTAGTGGGATGCAAGCTACTAGAAACCTGAAAGAAAGTAGATGCAAGTGTATAAGTTAGGTAATTAGACTTTTTAGGCCAAATATGATAGCAAGGATAAAAAATTGTAGGCCTAATAAAAAATCAAATCAATGATATGCACAAAAAAATTATTACCATAAGAACAAAGTGACTTTGGAACACCCATGCAATTTAAATATCTAGTAATAAAAATCTAGTGGTGATAAATAGGACACCAAATAGAAGCATGTGGAAATTCAACAGAGATAAACACCAATTAGACTAGACATACATAGGATTCCAAATATCAAAATTCTTATCAAAGTATTAGGGGGAAGCTATGCACAAAAGATAAATGACCCATATTTTGGTTAATCTTGCACCACCCAGGATATGATATTTAGGAGGTCAAATTTTTGTCCATGGGATCCTATCATAAAATCCCCACATGGAGGGCCATTGGACCCCCATATACCCCTATTGTAGTGTGACCCTAGATCTACACATAGTGCCAAGGTGTTCGGTCTTCCCAGGTGCACGATTCTCTTTGTATAAAGAAGTACATCATTAAAGACAACAACCTACGGATTGTAAAGAAAAATTCATGGACCTAACAATATTTATGGTGGAATATATTTACATTTAGCCATTTTAGATCTTAAATATTGACAAAAATATCTCATTATTAATGACTTCAGATCCAAATACCTCGATATTATGCATCATCTCTGTAGGAGAACATAGACAAGAATTTTGAAAGAAGCATTTTTAATTTTGGGAGGGAAGAATTCCCAATTTTTATTTATAAATACATATGTTTTCTTTATTTTAAGCATAAAAAACTAGCCATACTCATGCCTAGTATCTAACCTCTTATGGGGTTTTCCTTCATTATATCTTGTATTACATCTTGGATTGAGTCTTGAGTTACTCAGGTTGACTAGATTTTTACCTCTTTTTCCATTATGTATGTAATCTGATTGTTGTCTATATATGAGAAGTGACTATTTCTCAATCTATCCTAGTTATTATGTATACTTGTTCGGTACATTTCATGTTTGGGAAAATTGTGTTCCTTATGCACTATAATCCATGATGTCTGTGTTCATTAAACCTACCATAATGTAGGGATTTCTAGATCTTTGGAACATTACCTCCTTATAGTAGTTTTACTTTTTCCATTATTTTTTTACAGTCATTTATTGTTTTTCCCTCTAACCCTTTTTCCTAGAATGAAAGCGATGGATCAGGCTAGCTTAGGAACACATCAATGTATTATACATCACTTGGCCTTGGTAAAATAAAAACAGAGGTCATCCAAAGGAGCCATATTCGATGCTCCCCACAATTCTAAAGATTGACACTCCATGTAATGCAAGGGTACCAAATTCACCTGATGAAGTTGCATTATGGGTGGTTGTAGTACCTTGAGCATAAGGACTAAATCCAATTCCTAAAACTAGGGTTGGCCAAAATTGTGATATCTATGAATATAATGACTGATGTGAGCATGTAGATAGTATTTAAAAATAGTACTAGTAGGATGGTTCAAGGAGTGATGGCTTTGACAAGAGTTTCGAATTGAAACACTCTACAAGCTATTGGGTAGCACTATGACTAATAGGTGTAATAGTTTTTTTTTTCATGAAAATAGACAAAATTCCTACTCTTTCTATAAAAATAATAATGCTTTGGCATCAAATAATGGAACATATTGAGTAAATAAGCCTTTGATATTTGTATACTAAAGGTATGGTTGATGGTATTTTTGTCTTTTTTTTTATATATTTTTATTTCTATAAACATTGTGTATATGGTAAAAAAAATCAAGTAAAGTTTCCATATGGTGATGCAAGAGCAAAAGGGATTTTAGAGCTGAAACATAGTATTTTTTTTAGACCTATGCATGTTCAATCACTTGGAAAATCACTGTACTATATTTCATTTATGGATGATTTTTCAAGGTATGCATAAATATATTTCCTTCAAATGAAATATAATGCCTTCATAAAATTCAAATATTTTAAGGTTCTTGTAGAAAACCAAACTAAGAAAAAAATAAAGGTGTTATAGATAGATAATGGAGAAGAGTTTTACAACAATGAATTTGAGAAGATCTGTAAGTAATGAGGAATAACAAGTCAAAATATGACTCTATACACACCTCAATAGAATGCAGTTGTAAAAATAATGAACAAAACATTGATAAAAATGGTAAGGAGTATATTGAGTGGTGTAGGGTTAGCATATCAATTCTAGACAAAGGCTGTGGACACTCCAAGTTACCTAGTAAATCGATCACCTACATCAAAATTGGTTGATAAAAATTCATACGAGGCATGGACTAGTAGGATACCCTCTCTTGAACATCTTATCATTTTTTTTTGTGATGTTTATGTGCATGTTCCAAGGGAAAAAAATGAGTAAGATAATAAAGTAAGAAAGTGTATTTTTATTGGTTATGATGATGGTGTAAAAGGCTACATACTTTGGAACCTAGGAACTAGGATAGATTTTTATAGACAAGATGTAATCTTTAGCGAATTTAAAAGTGCTCTCCAACAAGAAGAACAACCAAGAAATGAAGAACATAAAAAGGTGTATTTTGATTTCGTGGATGAATAATCTAACTCAATAGAAGACGATGAACTAGATCTAACTTGAGAAAGAAGAAAAAAAAAAGGTACAACTCACCTAATTTTTATTCTACTTTTGTTTTATCTATTATTTATGATGATCCTAGAACTATTAGGAGGGTTGTTAATGCAAAGGATGGTTAATTATAGGAGAAGGCTACGGTTGATGAGATAAAATATTTAGACAAAAATAAAACATGGGATTTGGTGAAATTGCTTACTAGGAGAAAACTAATTGGTAGCAAATGGGTATTTAAGAAGATGTTTAAGGTAGAAGATAAATTTGAGAAGTACAAAGTTCACCTGGTAGGAAAGGGATATTCCTTGGTATAAGGAATTGATTTTGGTAAGGTTTTCTTCCTTGTTTCTAAACTAAATTTTATTAAATCTCTTTTATCTTTTGCTATTGAATTTGACCTGGAAGTAGAGCAAATAGATGTGAAGATGACATTCCTACATGGGTATCTAGAAGAAGAAATATATATGTCTCAACTGGAAAGTTTCATGATAAAATAAAAGGAATACTTGGTATGCAGGTTGAAGAATTCTTCGTATGGTCTAAAATAATTAACTAGGATGTGGTATCAAAAGTTTGATACTTATGTACTAGGACTTGGTTTTTCACAAAGTAAAGTTGATCATTGTGTATACATCAAATAGGTTGGTGATCACTTTATTATTGTGGCATTGTATGTTGATGATATGTTGTTAATTGGAAATGGCTTGGAAATCATCCAAAATTTTATGTTTCAATTATCATGTCAGTTTTATTGAAGGGTATTGGTCCTAAAAATTTCATCTTGGGCATGTCAATTAAGAGGGATCATCCAAATAAGAGACCCTGATTGAATTAGAGAAAATATATTGAGATAACATTCAAGAGATTTAATATGAATGATTGTAAATATGTCAAAACTCCTATTCATTTAGTTATAAAATTATCTATAGAACAATATCCAAAGACACAAGAAGAGCAAGAGGTAAGTTGTAGTGGCACTTTCAACTATATAATTTGAGTCCATGGTAGCCACTCATTCAAGTAAGGAAGCAATATGGTTACAAATATTGTATGTTGATGTTTGGTTCTTGTATAAATTTATAAAGATAAATTGTGATAGTCAAAGTGCAATTTATTTGACAAAGAACCCTACTTATCATTCTAAGACAAATCATATTTTAGTACAATATGATTTTATTATAGATATGGTTTAATATAAGAATGTGTGATTTGAGAAAATTGGTACTCTAAAAAATGTTACAAATTCATTAACTAAGCTTGTGAGTACTGAGAATTTTTCTTGGTGTACGGAGACAATGGGATTAGTTGCACAAAGTAGCTAAATTTATTATTTGTATAGGCCCCATTGCAAAGTATTCAAGTGAGATATTGTTGGATATGTTGTATCCTTTGGATGAAAAAATAGTGCAAGTTGTTGTTTTTAAGTGATATCCATAAATAGTGAGTATAGGTGGTTTTAGCCCATGGTCTTATTTTTAGGGCAGCCTCCTTAATTAGTGGGTATGGGTGGTTTTACCCCATGGTCATATTTTTTAGGTGGTCTCCTTAATTAGTGGGTATGAGTTGTTTTAGTCCATGATATTATTTTTGAGGCAGTATCTTTAATTAATAGATATGAGTGGTTTTCGCCCATGGTTTTATATACATAAGCCATCAACTATGCTAGTGTCTGCTTCCTCAAGTGAATACCAAGTTTCTCCATATAATTTATAGAGTGAAGTTCCCTCATGAAACCCTCATCGCTCTCATAGTCCAGTTGGGGATACCTCATGCATTCCTTTGGAGAAGTGACGACAATTTTTTTTTTGTGAAAACCATAATAAGTTTCTCACAAATACCTTTGAATCCTTAGTAGATTTCAAGGATTATAAGGTCCTCTAAGGAAATATGCTCCTCGATCATGTCTCATGAAGTGATTATCTTGGAATATCAGGGGTTTGACAGATCTTGTGCGTAAGTACATAGTGCATCACGGTCTAGATGAATTCAAGAAAAAAAATGGTAATATTGATATACTTTACCTTCAGGAAGTCAAAGTCACTAATTTTATATTGTCAAGTACTTTCTCCTTTCTCTAGCCTCGAGGCCAAACCTTTCATACTATGCATGACATGGGTAAATGAGGGGTAGTAATTTGTATTTCATAATATTATCATTCTAAAATGATCTCTTGGTGTTGTGACCCTTCGAATCATGTTGTTTGGGTTGTGATGGAGATTTATGGCCATATTCTTGGTGTGCTCAACATTTATGCTCATAATTATGCCAATGATCATTGTGTGCTATGGCAGTGAGTAGCACTCTCTCTTCCCCCTGCTATTTGGTTGCTCTATGGGGACTTGAATATGATCAAATTCCCACATGATAAAGTGGGTCTTGTTCCCATGAGGTGGGCGATAAGGGAAAGAGAAGCATGGCTTTTCATGAAAGAAATGTTGGAGCTCTCTGATCCCAATAGATGCTTTTTACCCTCTTCATTCCCTCCTAGTGCTTGGTTCACATGGTCTAACAATCAACAAGGTGAGGATCATGTTTTGAAAATATTGGATAGAGCCATGCTCTGAGATTCTAATATTTTCTCCTTCAAGCAACCCTCATCTTATTCTCCCTTTATATTTGTCTATCTCGAGCTATGCTTGTCTGAACATTCCCTTATTTCATTTTACATATTGATTTCTTCTACTCCCCCTTCTATTTCTCATTCGTAATTTTACCGTAGTACCTCTATTTTGCACCACCCCATTTTGAGGGCCTATGTTATCAGAATTTAGAATATTGTCCCCAGACCGAAAGGGGCCTCAAGATGGATTGATTGGTGGAATGTTGCTATCCTACGCACTGCTCGCTTTATACGCTCGCTTGGCCGTAACATTGCTAAGTTTCATCATCGCTCCAATGCTACTCTTAAGCGAGAGTTGGAAGTGACCTCTTCTCAACTTCAGTCCAATCCTTTCAATGAGGAGCTTCAGAGACACCTTGCTATGGTTAAACAATAGCTTATTCTGGTAGAGCACTATGATGTCAAAGGAGCTCAAATCAAGGAAAGATTACACTGGCTCAAATTTGGAGATAGGGTTACCAAGGAGTTCTTTCAGCACTTATGTCCTCGTAATCAATTTTTGGGTATTAAAGCCCTTAACATTAATGGAGAGCATGTTTTTAATATTCCTAGTATTATATTTGCTTTAGATCATTACTAGTGTGTATTTGCAGCTCAAGCCCACTCCTCGTAGCATGATGAGGCCCTTAAATCCTGTATTTCTATGGTTCCATAATGGCTTTTTGAGTCTCAAAGAGTTTCCTATGATAAGGCCCTATCTTTGAAGGATCTGGAGGAAGATATTTCTCATATGGCCAATGATAAATCCCCTGGTCTCGATGGCTTCCCTTGTGAATTCTACAAATCCCTTTGGGACATTGTAGGGCATTATCTTCCCAAAGTCTATCAAGAGGTCTTCGCTAAGGGTTTGTTGGGACCTAATATTAATCAAGGGATTATTAAATTTATCCCCAAGGTTGGTGATCCTGAAATCATCACCAATTGGAGACCTATTACTCTCCTTAATGTCTCTTATAAGATCATTGCCAAAGCCCTAGCTTTACACATCCACCATCTCCTTCCTATTATCATGCGCCTAGAGCAAACTGGCTTCATTCAGGATAGATACATCCTTAACAATATTATTTTTTTTGGGAAGGTATGGAGTGGGTTATTAATTCTAACCAAAAGTATGTATTCATCAAAATTGACTTTGAGAAAGCATATGACACGACTGATTGGTCCTTCATCCTAGCCATGCTTAAAGTTCTTGGTTTTGGGTCCTGCTTCATTAGTTGTGTGGAAATGTTGTTTGCTGAGGCTTCAACTATTTTTTCCATTAATAGACACAATTCCTTAGCCATTGATCTCTTTTGATCCATTAGACAAGATTTCCCTTTAGCACTTTTCCTTTTTGTCCTTGTTGCTGAAGGGCTTGGCTTTTTACTAGCGCATCATGCTGCTTAGGGTTCTATTCGAGGAATTTCTCTCCCAGGAGGTGATACTCAGTTGATCAATGGTCATTTTGCTGATGACTCTTCCCTCACTCTTATTGAGGAATAAGGTGTCATTCAACAAGCGCTTGCTTACCTGGATACTTTTTATCTGGCTTCTGGATCCTCCATTCAATGGAGAAAGACCCAATGTTATAAGCAGTCTCCTGACCCAATGCTCCACTGGCTTAATCATTATCAATGGAAGATCATCCAAGAGGAGGATTTTTTTAATTTTTAGGTATTCCTTTTGCCTTTAACGGGTCATTTCCAGAGGTATGAAAGTATGTTGTTAACAGGGTGGAACAGAAACTTACCTACTGGTCCACTAAGAAACTCTCCCTTACTAGTAAATTTCAAATTTGCACTAAAGTCCTTACGACCACCCATGTTTATTATTCTTCCTGCTGGGTCCCATCCAAATTTTTTTTAAGAAGCTTAATAAGCTTCTGTGAGACTTCTTATGGTCCTCCTCTAATAACGCTTCAGGATTCCATCGTGTTGCTTGGGAGTATTGTTGTCTTCGCATAAGGCATGGTTGACTTGGCATTATTAATACCCAATGTCAAGTTTGGGCCCTTTGTGTGAAGTTGGTCATCAGAGCCCTCAAAGGGAATGAGGCCTTGAAGATTCTCATCCGACACTGTATTAATGAAGGTTCCCCTTTTGGGCATAAGATTTGGAAGGGCATGGGGTTCCCTTCCCTCCTTGTTTCCCCTGCGTCTATCAAAGTGTCATGATCCTTTGTCATTAGGAGCATTTGGAAATCTTGGGAGAGTGTTAAATCTTGGCTTAGATGGAATGGACAAAGCTTTTGGCATGGCCTCCCCATAACCCAAATTAATGTTTAGTGGTCACATGTTATCACTTACCAAGGTTTCCCACTTGTGCAAGTTCCTTGGGTTCATGCACTGAGATTCTTTTGCAAAGGTGTGTGATGCATCACTGATTTCTTTTCTCGTCCTACCAAGGATTGCCTCCCTTGGGATGATTTTAGAGATAAATTTGGGCTTAATCACTCTGACAAGGATACCTTTGAGGCTATCAAGGATGATCTCCCTGACTCCATGTTACACAAGATTTTTGTGCTTTCTCAGCGGTATTGGTGGAAGGACTGAAAGTGATATCCAGACACTCCATTACAAAATTATAAGACCTGATTAGGGTATGGATGGCTCTCTCCTTGCCTCCCCATGATTGAGAAGCTCAATCAATGATGGAAGGTCTCCTCCCCTCGACTTGTTTGGTTGCATAGGTTCCAGACAACTTGGGCTCCTTTCTTGGAGCACAAAATTTCTTGTTTTTCTTGGAGTCTTTTGCACCAAGGGCTTCCTATTGGGGAGCATCTACAATATTTAGGCATCCCCAACCCTTATTGCCCTTTTTATCTTCAATATGAAGACTTTGTCCATATTTTTGGGTTTGTGCTCGTGCTCATTCCCTTTGGGAGTGGTTTTTTTCCTTTCTTAGACCCTTTTCCTGTGCCATGTTCGAGTGGAAGCATATCATTTTGGGAGATCCCCCACCATTACCAACTATTTTTTTGAAGTGTGGCACTTGTTTCGTATGGCGACCATGTTCAGTTTATGGAGAGCTAGAAATGATTGTATCTTTGGTAAGTGTACTTCCTCTTTGCACATCTCTATTTTTGAGAAGTCTAATATTATTTCTTCTATGTATTTTCATATTACAATTCAGGCCAATAAGGTGGCCATGGAGCTCACTTATCTTCAAGAGCTTATTAAATAGTGGGGGAACACACCGTGCTCAGTAATTCATGATACTCCTCGTAGCAGATCCAAGTCCACATAGTAGTGTCACTTGTTCTCGAACTGCACTTCTATCCCAGTTCAAGGTGCTTATAGATATGGTTGTGGCTATGTGACTGTTTCTCTCCCCCAACTCCTCGACTTGATGCCTGGGTCAACTTAAGAGTTTTTGGCTAGGTTTATGTTATCGGAACTTCTATATAGGGGAGGGACTCATTTTTAGGTGACTGAAACTTATCAATTTATTCTGTCCATCAGTTATGTAAACTGTTATCAGTTTATTCTATCAATGAGTTATGTAAACTGTTATCAGTTGATTCTGTCAATTAGTTATGTAAACTGTTATCAGTTTATTCTGTCCATTAGTTATGTAAATTGTAGATTGTTCTCTTGAATTCCCACTCTATTTTGATAGAAACAAATTTGTTTAGCTGATAGCACTAATCACATAACATGTTTATCCACTTTTTTTTGTTTGTAAAAATATCTTATTGTTAATTTTTTAATATAATAGTTTTTTACATCCAAAAAAAATTTAACCTTTTAGACTACCTTCTTTTTAAAATATATACTCTCTACTTGATCTCTTTTTAAAATATATACTTTAATGGTCGAGCTCTACCTGATCTCTCCCATTTTATCGGCGAGAGAGCGCTCATCTCAAGGACCTCTTAAAAAAGTCGGGGTGTCTCGGCTGAGGGGTCCATTCTCTACCGCAGGTCATAAATTTGGAGAGTTTGCCCTTGCACGGAAACGCAAACCTTCGAGAACCAATATAGGACGAGAAAGAAGGGGGGGGGGGGGCGGTTGGGCGGGAGAGGGCGTTGCTCAACTCCCCCACTCTGACATCTCTGGGTACTCGAATCCAGATAATATTTTAAGTTGTGATTAAGTCTCACGACTTATATATTCAAAGAAAATTCATGATGACATCTATCGATTAGGAATGGAACTCGAATCCAGATAAGATAATATTTAAGTTGTGATTAAGTCTCACGACTTATATATTCAATGAAAATTCATGATGAGATCTATCGATTACGAATGGAACATAATATAATAGAGGGAGGATGCCGGGTAATGTCGTTCCCAGAAAACACAAGTCGCTCCATTTGCTCGAAATCTAGTAGGCGGGGCAATGCCGTCCCCAGAAAACGCAACTCGGTCCATTCCCTCGAAATCTTTCAATATAATAATCTAATCTCTGCATTATGGTTACGCGTATCAAAATCCTGCAACCCGTTGACATTGTGAATTACACCAATATTATACAAAAACGTTGAAAAATGAAGATAGAGACTAGGCCTAGGAACCGTCCTGGTTCATTTTGGTGCCGGATCAGGAGTTTAGGGCAATACGCCCGAAGCAAAATAGTCAACGCATTCCAATCTTTAGCAAAACGTCCCGTCCGTCTGTAACGTGCCATCTTACTTTGACTATCAGTACCGGCAACATTGGATTACTTCGACTATCAGTGGGGTCATCATTGGAGATTAAGCGATTCTTCCATGGTTCCACTCGTATTGCTTATAAAACTTCACCCAATACAAGCGCTCTGAAGTGGAATTTACATCCAAAAGTTCAAAGCCAGAGGAGTTGGTTTCGTGAGGATGGAGCTTCTAGTCTTGATGATTTCATCGCTCTTAATCTTGAGCAGTGATTGTTCACAGGGAGCAACCCCTATTTCGGGTCAGTAAATTGCAAAAAACAATGATTTCAACATCGAAGGTTTGAAATACAGTCGTAGAAATACATAACATATGCTGATATTAATATTAGATTGATTTGTTCATATTTCCAGGTGATCCACCATACCCATATCCATTTATGACTGTTAATGCTGAAAAGGCAGCTGCAAGAGTATACGATTACATTATCGTGGGAGGAGGTACAGCCGGGTGTCCCCTCGCTGCAACACTCTCTACCAAGTATTCAGTTCTGTTGCTTGAGAGGGGAGGTTCTCCTTACGGAAATCCTGACATCGAGGACGGAAATCGTTTTGGAAAAGCCCTGGGAGAAACCAATAACTACACCTCCATCGCCCAGGGGTTTCTCACAGAGGATGGCGTACAATTGCATAGAGCCAGAGTTCTGGGAGGTGGAAGTGCTCTTAACGCCGGTTTCTACAGCAGAGCGACCATGGAATATATTCGAAGCATGCGATGGGACGAGAAACTTGTCAATGAGTCGTATGAGTGGGTAGAGAAACAAAATGCTTTTAAACCAGACCGTCTTTCCCGATGGAACTTCGCTTTCAGGGAAAGCCTTTTGGAAGCCGGAGTTCTTCCCGACAATGGATATACTGTGGATCATTTGGAGGGGACCAAGATAAGTGCTTCCACATTCGATAATAATGGGAAAAGACATACAGCAGCAAATCTTCTCAAACATGCAAATCCGAATAACATCGTAGTTCTTCTCAATGCTACCGTCGGCAGAATCCTCTTTGATTCGGCATCAGGTTAGCAATATATCCGTTTTGGGAATGAAGGAAGGACAAAAAACTCTAGATTAATCTTTCGGTTTCAACATGGTGACAAGTATTGTGCAAAATAATCGCAAATATCTAAAATAGGTTTTCTACATGTTTAAACTGTAGATTTACGTCGAAACATGTCTCTCTAGGAAGAATCTTTCTTTAAAATCTTTTTATGTATGGTATGTTTGATCTTATATAAAGCTACTTTTTATATTCTGGTAATAAAACTACTAGGCACAATTCCTTATCGCGTTTGATTCTGCCAAGCTTCTCCGTGACTTCATTTTGTATTGTTTTTTTTTCTCCCCTCCTCTTTACTAATTGCATGCCAGCAAAATCAGTCTTTATAGTCTTTTTTGCAATCCAAGTCTGTATCATCTTTGGTAGAGACTTGGATTCCAAATCTGCAGTCTTTCTCAAAGTAATAACTTCAACATGTGCGTGTTGCAAACTGAACGGCAGATTAAACGCTTCTATTTTTCTACATAGTTTACTCTCGACGCTTATTTCTGTAGTTTGCCTCTCCTTCGTTTTGTATCAAATGTAGGGACGTTTACTCCTTAGGGCTGTATTTTTCTTGTGTAGACACCTTTCAGAATTATTCATTTCAGATTTCAAGGCAGCTATAGATTTCTGAAGTTGTGCAATGAGAACATAAGTACAGATATCTGACGTTAAAACCTGCAGGCAAGCTGAAGCCTACAGGGGTAGAATTTCTGAGCACGGTCGATGGCCGGTCTCATCTCATCAAGTATTGACAAACGCAATGTCACACTACAGCGAGGTAATATTGTCAGCTGGAAGCCTAGGCAGCCCCCAACTGCTCCTCTTAAGTGGAATCGGCCGATCCCACCATCTCAAAGAATTCAATATTCCAGTGCTTTTAAATTTGCCCTCTGTAGGAAAAGGGGTTCAAGACAATCCGGCTTCGGCCATGACAATCCAATCTGCTAAACCCCTTGAAATCGCGAGCATACAGGTAGTGGGCATTCTCAACGGTTCCCAAGTTTACATCGAATCCGGCAGCGGTGTTCTGCAGGATACTTCAAATCGCACGCAGTACATTGGAAGATTGTTTGAGAAGGTGGAATTTCCCTTATCGAGGGGACGGCTTCGGTTTCATAGCATAGATCCCCGAGACAACCCCTCAGTGCAATACAACTATTATTCCTGCCCTCTCGATGTGCACAAATGCGTGCAAGCGATTAAGGTCATGGCCAAGCTTATAGAGACAGCTCATATTCAGTAGTTTGCATTTATAGGAAATAGCACTAGCGGTCTTCGTTTCATTTCATAGAAGCTGCCAAAAAAAGGGTCCGACGAGGCTGTAGCTAAGTACTGTAGGGCTACACTTACCACAATGTGGCATTTTCATGGCGGATGTCATATTGGTTCCGTGATTGACAGAAGGTATCGGGTGAAGGGGCTTCTGGGACTAAGAATTATCGACGGTTCAACTTTCATGGACTGTCCAGGAACCAATCCACAGGAAACTACAATGATGCTCGGAAGGTATACATGAGATAAACGCTATGCTATGTGTTTTGTTCGTTTATTGTTAGTTTTTTAATATTTCATTCATGTCGAAAATGGGATTTACTGATATATAATGGATATATAATGGATGCGGATTTTTTTTCAGGTACATAGGAATGAAAATCCTCCACCAATGCACTACTCTGAAATAGAAACAAGAAACCAACTCTGAATTGGAGAATAAGGAAAGTGACTAACTACTCTGAAATAGAAATAAGAAACCAACTCTGAATTGGAGAATAAGGAAAGTAACTAAAATTTACGTCTGGAATTAAGTTGTATTGATTTTAGTTATTAATAGAATATTAGTCTCTTGAAGGATATTCATTCGAATGGTTTATTTTTAGGTTTTTTATATAAAATTAAGTTTAAATCAGAACTTTAAGGTATGCATGTTGGTTGGTCAAACATTTATTAAGAAAATATCTATGTTTAAACTTTAAGGATATGTTTGTTAGAAATATTAATCTTGATTTGCACTCTCCGCTCAACTGCACTATGAAATTGGGTGACGTCGGATTGCGCTCACCAAAATCAGTGAAGTTGGGTGTCCTGCCTATTTGTCTAATGTGACATCGCACGTGCCCTATGACATCCATCCAATCCACATTGATCTCCTTCATGCGGGGTAGGTGATTGGTTAATTTCTAAAGTGTCGTAGTTGGTGTTTGGCTCTTCCACTCTGCTATATAAACCCTTTTCTGGTCGGCATTTTGTGTGGGGTGATTATGAAGAAGCATACATCAAAGCAAAGATAAGTCAGAGTGGGCAATAGCAATGCAGTCATAATTCAGATCCATTTACAAGAGCAGCTTAGTGAGCTAAATAGCTCTTTTGTCTCAAATTTGAGTTGCAGTTTCGGTTGATTGTAGAATTCTAGGCTAAGGATTTTCTTTTGTAACTCTTTGTTTCAAATAAATAATATTCCCATTGCCTATGCATTCTGAAGGTTTCATTTAGATTTGACTACATCTTGCTCTTCAACATTATTGTTTAGTTTTACAGCATCTCTCACAATTTTTTTACAGCCTAGTGGTTCTTCTTGTGGAGATCTTTAATAACCCTCACAAAAGGGAGCAATTTCGTAAAATTGTCCTGGTGTTTGTCATCCAATGACAAAGTGACTTCCCATCTCAAAAGCTTGTTGTGATGCTGAACATTTCATTTTCAAAATCTGACTAAGTATGGGATACTCCGTCCGACTTCGTTGTGTAGCCCGTTTGTGCACACGTTGACCTATGTAGTAGAATTTTGACTAGCACAACCCATCTACTCCCTAGCCAAATTTTAGCTAAGTACTTCAGGACCCGCCCGCTTGTGCAACATAGCCCGACTATGCAAGCATTCTTGTGCGTAGCCAGACGGGGCCCAATTTTATTAAGTGCCAGGCCAGCCGCCCGACTGCGGAACGCAGTCAAACTACACACTCCTTGGACTACATAGCCAGGAATTGACCGATCATGTTCACCCATGTTTGTGACTTCTAAACATTGTAGCCCAACGTCGCAGGCCCGTTCTTGTGCACTTAGGCAAATTCGCGTAGTGCAACGGATTTAAAATTTTAATCGCAACTTAAAATTGGTATCAGAGCTTTAGTGCCATTAACGTGGAGATAGAACAATGAATTTTTGCTGGAGTTGTATATCTCGTGCTTAAACGATAAGAATTACAATTACTGGAACATCCAGATGAAGATCTTATTCGGATCTCAGGAGCTGTGGGAGTTAGTCGAGAATGACTACCCAAAATCGACAGATGCAGCAGCATTGGCCGCCCTCTCCCAAGCTGACAGGGATTTGTTGAAGGAGAACATGAATAAGAACTAGAAGACCCTCTTCTACATTATGCAAGCGGTCGAAGAGAGCATATTCCCATGGATTGCATCAGCCACCAAGGCAAAAAAGTCTTGGGAGATTCTGGCCAGCTTGTACCAGGGTACCAACAAGGTGAAGTTGGTGAAGTTACAGATGCTCAGGAGACATTTCGAGAACCTACAGATGAGTGAATTAGAGTCCATGAGTGAATTCTTCACCTAGACCATAGACATCATCAACCAGATGTGGTTGAATGGAGAAATTATGCAGAGCTAGAGAATCATGGAGAATATTCTCAAAAGTTTACCTACAAAATTTGATTCTATTGTTATTGCAATAGAGGAGTTAAGGGATTTGACAACCCTCTCGACAAAAAATATCATGGGTTTGTTGTAGACATATGAGAAGAGGCTGAGTCATTCATATTAGACCTCTTTGGAATAGGCATTCAAGGCTCAGGTCTCATTTCAAGATAGCAAAAGATAGGATTCCCACTAAGGCATCTCTAGTTCTCAAGGAGGAAGAGGTAGAGGTAGACATGGGAAAGACAATAAGTTAGGAGGACGGTCAAACCCTAGTGAGGGAGAGACCAACTACAACTTCCATCAGCAAGGAGGAAGAGGTGGAGCAAAGAACCAGCAAGTCGGACTTGGTCAGAAGGACATGTCAAATGTCTAGTGCTACTATTGGAAGAAGTTCGACCATTACATCTCACAGTGTAGAAAATGGATGGCTAAGGAGAATCAGTAGTAGACCCATTATACGGATGAAGCCAAAAATGTGGTAGGAGAGAATGTGTTGTTGATTTACAACATTGAGGAGGATCCCCAGAAGAACGTATGCTATCTGTATGGTAGGTGTATCAACCACATGATGGGGAACAATGAGATGTTCTCACAACTAGATGAAATTGTCTAGTCCGAGGTCAAGATGAGGAACAACAACAAGGTTCCCATGATGGGGAAAGGAAAAATCCTCATCCACACCAGGCATGGCGAATAGAAGTAGATCTATGACATCTATTATGTGTCTGGTCTAAAGCATAACCTGCTAAGCGTGGGATATCTCATGCAGAAGGGGCATACAGTCCAATTCAAAGATAGAGTATGCACCATCAGAGACAAAATGTATGGACAGATTGCAATTGTGTCCATGATGAAGAACAAAATGTTTTCGCTATAGATTTAGAATGAATCATTGATGTCTCTTAGTGCAGTTGTGAAAGATGCTACATGGCTATGGCATCTGAGGTTCGATCACCTAAGTTTTAGTGGCCTAAATCTACTACACAAGAAGTAGATGGTGAAGGGTTTACCCCTTATTGAGCAACAAAATCAGATTTGCAAAGGCTACTTAGTCGGCAAACAACACAGGGATTCATTTCTCTTCGAATAGTCTTGGAGAGCATCACAACCATTGGAGATGGTGCACTCAGACATCTACGCTCCGATGCAGACCAGCATGTTTACCGATAACAAATACTTTCTTAATATTTATTTATGACTCCAATCGCAAGACATGGATTTATCCCATCAAGCTAAAGTCAGAAGCATTTGCCAAATTCAAGGAGTTCAAGGCTCTGATGGAGAAACAAAGTGGATATCAAATCAAGACTCTCAGAATATATGGTGGAGGTGAATATATCTCCAATGAATTCCACATCTTCTATAAGCAGAACAGAATTTTGAGGTAGCTCACTACTAGATACACGCTACAATAGAATGGCGTAGTTGAGAGGAAGAACCGGACCATCATGGAGATGGCACGTAGCATGATGAAGGCAAAGGGATTGATGCACACGTTCTGGGAAGAGGTTGTAAGCTATGTAGTCTACATATTGAATAGATATCCCACCAAAAGCATGAAAGAAAAAATCCCTCATGAGGCCTAGAGTGGTCTGAAGCCATCTATGGCTCATTTGCATGTGTTCGGATGCATTACTTATGCACATGTTCTAGAAGATAAGCGATAGAAGTTGTATGATAGAGATGAGAAGTGTATCTTCATAGGATATAGCAAGCAGGCGAAGATGTACAAGTTGTACAATATTGTGACGAAGAAGCTCATCATTAGTCGCGATGTGAAGATCTTGGAAGATGAAGCCTAGAACTAGAATCAAAGACCGGCCAGCCTAAGCTAGTAGTTGTTGAGTCTGTTGACTTGGAGAAGGGCAGCGTATTTCCATCTGCAACCTCCAGCTGTAGAAATGGTGCTAGTAATAGCACAACCTCACCATCTCGATCGCCTCCACTTGTAAGCAAAATCCAAAACTTGGTGATGCTAGCAAAGACAAGGAGCTTGCAAGACATTTACAAGGCAACCTGAACTAATCAATATGAGGAATATTCTGACTTTACATTCTTTACTGAGGTTGATCTAGTGGAGTTTGAAGACACAAGTTAGAATAATAAGTGGGTAAAAGTGATGGATGAGGAGATTGAATCCATTAAGAAGAATGATACATGCAACTGGTAAATCTTCCAACAGGGAAGAAGACCATTGGGGTCAAGTGGGTGTATAAGAAAAAGTTCAACGCCCAAGAAGAAGTTTACAGGCATAAGGCCAAATTGGTAGTGAAGGTCTACAAGTAGAAGTCAGGCATTTATTAGCATGATGTATATGCACCTATAGCTCGACTTGACACAGTGAGGATGATCCTGGCACTGGTAGCACAAAAGGGCTAAAGTGGTTTCCAGATGGATGTCAAGTCAGCCTTCCTCAACGATGTGTTGGAGGAGGAGGTCTACATAGACTAGCCACATGGTTATGAGATTGAAGGCTAGGAGGACAAAGTCCTAAATTTGAAGAAGGCCTTGTACAGTTTGAAGCAGGCACCTTGGGCTTGGTACATCTGGATTGACAACTACTTTAAGGAGAATGGGTTTATCAAATGCCCATATGAGCACACCCTATACATGAAGATAAATTATGTAGGTGAGCTCATAATCATCTGCCTGTATGTGGACGATTTGATTTACAATGGCAACAATAATGTCCTGTTTGACCAATTCATAATAGCCATGAAGAACGAGTTCGATATGATGGACTTAGGGCTGATGAAATATTTCTTAGACATTGAAGTTAAACATTCGATAGATGACATCTTCATTTGTCAGGGTAAGTATACGAAGGATGTCCTAAAGTGGTTCAATATGGAGGACAACAAACTTGCCATCACACCTTTTGCCACAAGTTTGAAGTTGAGCAAGTTGGACTCTAGCAAAAATGTCAATCCAACTTTGTTCAAGCGGATAGTTGGCAATCTAATGTATCTGACTGCAACTCAACCAGATCTGATCTTTGGAGTCATTTTTATCAGCTAATTCATGGAGAATTTGAAGGACACACACTAGCAAGTAGGCAAGAGAATCTTGCATTATGTCAATGGGACATGAAACCATGGCCTATTCTATGCCATATAAGAATAGTTATATTTGGTTAGCTACATAGATAGTGATTGGGCTGACAACACCGATGATCGAAAGACCACCTCTGGGTATGCTTTCTATCTCAGATCAAGGGCAGTCTCATAGGAATCCAAGAAGCAATCGATCATTGTGTTGTCTACTATTTAAGCATAGTATGTCATCGCCACTTCAACATCATACTAGGTAGTTTGGCTACGATGAATTCTAGGTGAATTGAACCAGCCTCTGACGGGCATGAACAATTTTCTATGACAAAAAATCTACCATAGCATTATCGAAGGATCTAGTGTTCCATGGTCAGATGAAACACATCGATATTCAGTTTCACTTCATCAGAGAGCTAGTGAAGTTCGAGGAAATTCAGCTATAGTTTTGCAGATTCAAGGAGTAGATCGTGGATATTTTCATGAAGCCTTTGAATGAGGAAGACTTCAGTAGATTGTGAGAGTAGCTTGGAATCAAAGCACTCATGAAATTAGGTTTAAAGGAGGGTGTTAGAAATATTAACCTTGATTTGCACTCTATACCCAACTACACTATGAAACTGGGCGACATCGGACTACGCTTGCCAAAAAACAATGAAGTTGGACGTCCCACCTATTTTTCCGATGTGACATCACACGTGCCCTCTGACATCTATCCAATCTACATTGATCTCCTTCGTATGGGGTAGACGATTGGTTAATTTCATTCGTATCATAGTTGGTGTTTGGCTCTTCTGCTCTGCTATATAAACCCTTGCCTGGTCGGCATTTTGTGTGGGGTGATTATGAAGAAGCAGACATCAGAGCAAATATAAGTCAGAGTGGGCAATAGCAATGCAGCCATATTTTAGATCCATTTACAAGAGCAGCTTAGTGAGCTAAATAGCTCTTTTGTCTCAAATCTGAGTTGCAGTCTCGGTTGATTGTAAAATCCTAGGCTAAGGATTTTCTTTTGTAACTCTTTGTTTCAGATAAATAATATTCCCATTGCCTATGCATTATGAAGGTTTCATTTATATTCGACTACGTCTTGCTCTTCAGCATTATTGTTTAGTTTTACAACATCTCTCACAATTTGTTTACAGCCTAGTGGTTCTTCTTGTAGAGATCTTTAATAACCCTCACAAAAGAGAGCGATTTCTTAAAACTATCTTGGTGTTCATCATAAAACGACGAAGCGACTTCCCATATCAAAATTTTTTTGTGATGTCAAACATTTCATTTTCAAAATCTGACCAAGACTGGGATACTCCACCTAAATTTGCTGCATAGCCCGACTACGCACACGTTGACCTGTGTAGTCAAATGTTGACTAGTGCAGCCCATCTGCTCCCCAGCAAAATTTTGGCTAAGTACTTCAAGACCCGCCTACTAGCACAACATTGCCTGACTGCGCAAGCATTCTTGTGCACAACCGAGTAGGGCCCAATTTTATTAAGTGCTAGGTTAGCCACCCGACTGCGCAGTGTAGCACAATCGAACTACGCACTCCTTGGACTGCATAGCTAGGTGTTGACAGGCCACGTTCTCCCACATTTGCGACTTCTAAATGCCATAGCTAGATGTCATAGGCCCATTATTGCGCACTCGGGAGAATTTACGTAGTGCGACAGATTTAAAATTTTAATCGCAACTTCAATGTTGCTAGTTTTGCAAAGTAATAGTATGATCTAAATCCTATGACGAATCCTAATTTAGGATAGTCTGATCTAAATCCTCTCAGTGCCCAGTACAAATCCCAAGTGGTCCAAGTTCACGCTAGGTTATAAACAATGAGATAACTAAAAATTATAGTGATCAGCCCCAAGATTTAAACTCTTGATAATAAAAAATTGTAACTATAATCAATTTACAAAAATTGCCAAAAAAAATTATTGATACGAACATATCCGTGACTACTTATATTGAAGTTGTGTGCATCTTCAAGGATTCATATTTAAAATAAATTTATTGATATGAATGTATCTGTGACTACTTATATTGAAGTTGTGTGCATCTCTACAGATTAATATTTAATTTAAATAAAAATAAGAAACCAACTCTACGAAACCCGAGAATAATAAAATTCACTAGTATTGATCTTAATTATTGATACGAACATGTATCTAACTACTTATATTCAATTTGTGTGGATCTCTATGGATTAATATTTTATTCTAAAATGGTTCTCTGAAATAGAAACAAAGAAATCACTTTTGGCTGAATTGGAGAATAAGGAAAATGACTAGAATTTACGTCTACCTGAAGAATTATTGATCTTAATTATTGATACACACATTTACTGATTGCTTATATTGTGTATCTCTGTGTGGTTTACCGTTTAAGAATGTTACTTGCTCGCTGATGTGACTTATGTTCAATCTCATAATAAATGTATATAACAAGTATTACTAAAAAAATTATTGATACGCACATATATTAACTACTTATATTAAAGTTGTGTGCATCTCTATCGATTAATATTTAATTTTAAATTTCTACTTTCAAATAGAAAAAAAAAACCAACTATGGCAGAATTGGAGAATAAGGAAAGTGACTAGAATTTGTTGAATGCAATTTTTTTTTCCCTATTAAATAAAATCCAGGCTTTTATATTTGGGTATTCTCCTTAAATAAAGGGTTTTAACTCTTAGTTTTATTATTTATATTCAAGTTGTGTGGATCTCTACGGATTAATATTTTATTCTAAAATAGAAACAAGAAACCAACTCTGGATGAATTGAAGAATAAGGAAATTGACTAGAATTTACATCTGGCATGAAGAAGTATTGATCTTAATTATTGATACAAATATATACCTGACTACTTATATTGAAGATGTGTGCATCCCTATCGATTAATATTTAATTTTAAATTGCTACTCTTAAATAGAAAATAAAAAGAAACCAACTATTTCCACAGGGCCTTTAGGCCCTAGCGGCCAATATTTTTGTGGTTTATGCTCAATATTTTAGCAGGAAATGTTGCAAGGGATACAATATGGGTTAGAAATTTGTCTTTCAATAGATCATACTATGAACTTGAGTGACAACGGCTTCCAATTTTCTGCACAAAATAAAAGTGAAAACCATACCTTTCCACGGCGTCTAGGGCAAGGATTAAAGAGATCATGAACCAAGTGTCAAGCAGTTGATCAAAAAATGGCTCATATCTCAAGTGAATCTGGTGCTAAGGTGCACCCACAAAATAATTCTACTGTGAAAACCCCTATCAAGGGTAAGAATTTCGAAGACTCAGTCCCAAAAATGAATTTTAGGGATGCCCTTCGTGGTGGACAACCTCAGCCCAATGCTAATATCAATATTAGGGCTTCCCATAAACCTCTAAGAATACCTAAGATTGATCCCAGGAAAATGGAGTCAGGATGTCTTAAAGCAGCTGATGGAACTCCTATTGTTAAGCTTGATATGGGTAACATTCAGACTGGCATTGAAGATTTGAAAAAAAGAGGACAAATTTGTCGGTTCGTGGGTTTTCGTCCGAGTCTATCTACTTTCAAATTCTAGGCTGCAAAAATCTGGAAAACTAAAGGTGAGTTACAAATATCTATTTATTCAAATGGTTATTTTCTTGTTTTATTTGCTAATAATGAAGATAGAGAGAAAAATTTTCAAGGGGGTCCTTGGTTTTTTGGAAGGGCAGGGCTTTTCATGAATCCTTGGCATACTAAATTTAAAGCCGAAGAAGAGATGCCTTCTATAGCTCCCGTGTGGGTTAGACTCTTTGGCCTCCCTATTGAATTTTGGAATCCTACTATTTTTTCTTCAATTGGAAACTCTTTAGGAACATTTATGATGATCGTTGATTGTACTCAAAATTTTGAACATATTATTTATGCTCGGATTTGTGTTTTAATGGATTTTGACAAACCCCTACCTAAAAAGATCACATTACAATTTGGAGAAGACACTTGGGAGCAAGTAGTGGACTATGAGAACATTCATTTTAGTTTTAGAATTTTCCATGAATATGGTCATTTGGCCAGTGCTTGCCCAAATAAAATTCTTGATAAAAAGAAAGAAGATATAAACTCAGCAGGTTTCCAAATACCTAAGAAGAAGAACACTCGAAAAAACCCGTTATGAAGGATCAATCAAAGTCATCTGCTAATATGTTTGAAATCCTTTCCACAAATGATGTCCCAAGTGAGGAAGAGGAAATAATGGAAACTAAAATCTTAGAAACACAATTTAAATATGAAGGGAAGAACTCAGAGACAAACCAACAAATCAAAGGTTTTCAATAGGAAAAAAAAGGAGAAAATTTACACAAGAAAAACAATATTTCAAATGTCAAAACTTCAAATAATGCAGGTCCCAATATAGACTCCGTTGAACCATCTAGTAAAATTTTGGTTGTGTACGAGCATTCTTCAAGGTTAGAAGCCATCTCAGATTCAATTGGAATAAGTCAAGAAACAGGGAAAAAAAAATTGAAGATGGATTCTAATAAAAAAGTAGGTCGCAAGACCAATCAATATCATATGGTAAAAGAAGGTGAAAAGCTTGTAGAGGAAGGTAAGATTAATGCCCTTCCCAACTTTTTTAGCCCTGGTATTAATGAAGATCATCACTTGGAATATTAGAGGACTCAAAGGGAGTCTTTCAAAACAAAATGAAATTAGAAGAATGATTCAGATAAATCATCCACATCTTGTTTTTCTTCAAGAAACAAAGATGTCAATGGAGGATATGGACTTAATTGCCAATAAAATTTGGCAAGTTGGAAAAGTGGTTTCCCTCAGTTCCCAAGGGACTTCGGGTGGCATTGCTTGTCTTTGGGACCCAAAAGAGGTAGTTATTCACCATATGATTGGCTATTGGGATTTGTTGGCTATAGCTATTCAAAGTAGCCATTCCAACCAGATTATGCTCTGCATTCACTGTTTATGCTCCGACTTCTTTGGAGGAAAAAAGAAGACAGTGGAAGGATATTACTCATATTATCTCTCATTTTCCTAAAGCTTTGATCTTGATCGGAGGAGATTTCAATACCATCCTCTCTCTAGATGAGAAAAGTGGGGAAATAGAAATTTGGACAAAAGCACTAACCTCATGAGCGAATATATTGCAAACCTCCATCTTGTGGATATCCAACCAGATAATGGCCTTATGACTTGGTCTAACAAAAGGCAAGGCTTAGCTTGTATAATGGAGAGATTGGATAGGTTTTTGCTCTCTGAAAATTTCTTAATCCATGGTCACATTCCTAAAGTGAAGACTCTTAATAATGTTGGTTCGGATCATTGGCCAGTCACGGTGGAAATGTGGAAAACCAATGTGAGTTTCTCTCCTTTTCTTTTTCAATTAATGTGGCTTAGAGACATTTCCTTTAGACCTCGTGTGCAACAATGGTGGAAGGAAGGTAAACCTAGGCATGGGACTAAGATGTTCTATTTTGCCAAAATACTTGCAATACATTAAATCCAAAATCAAGACTTGGAACCGGAAAGAGTTTGGGGATGTTCATAAAAAAAACATGAAGTTATTGCTCATCTTGAAAATTTGAATAAGAAAATCCGTTTAGATGGCCTCACAGAGAAGAGAAGTGCAGATGAAATTAAACTCACAACTCACTTAGAGGAATGGGAAAAAAGAGAAGAAATCTTATGGAAGCAAAAATCTAGAATTCAATGGCTCAAAGAAGGAGATCGAAACACAAATTACTTCCACAAATCTCTTCTAGCTCGAAGATCTCACAACTTTATTTCTTCCTTAAAATCAGATTTTGGAGATGTTGTTTATACTTGGGATGGCATGAACTCTATTGTTGTTGATTATTTTTCCAATATTTTTGCTGCTACTCCTCTTGACTCAGCTTCTCAACATAATGTTCTTCAAGAAATCCCTTATCTTATCACTTCTGAGGAGAACTCTATTTTGACTGCTCCTGTTACTATCAATGAGCTTCAAAAAGTAGTGTTTAAAATGCAAAAAGGGAAAACCCCAGGTCCTGATGGTTTTCCTATTGAGTTCTACCAAGAGTTCTGGGATATCCTTCATGTTGATTTATTAGAGGTGGTGGAAGAAGCCAGGAAAGCCAAAGAAATTTTGAAGGTTATCAATAAAACTTATATTACTCTTGTTCCAAAAGCTCAAGAGGTTGATCATATCTCAGCTTTTAGACCTATTGCTTTATGTAATGTTCTTCTCAAAATCATTACTAAAATCATGGCAGAAAGGTTGAAGCCTCTTTTGCATAAGATTATTTCCCCAGAGCAAGGGGGTTATGTGGAAGGACGTCAAATAGTAGATGAGATAGTTCTTGCTCAGGAAGCCATCCATTCCATGGATATGCAAAATTCTCCTTCCATGTTCATTCGGTTAGACTTATCCAAAGCTTATGACATAGTGGATTGGCACTTCCTTATCAAATTTTTGAGGCAATTTGGTTTCTCTAGGGATTGGATGGATTGGATTATGGGATGTATCTCTTCAGTTTCCTACTTAGTTCTTATCAATTGCAGGCCTTCTCAGTCTTTCCCAGCTTCCAGAGGTATTAGGCAAGGTGACCCGCTATCCCCTTATTTATTCATCATTCTTGCTGAATGCTTGGGTAGGACTATAACCAAAAAGAGGGAAAACAAAACCCTTGAGGGAGTTACCATTGCTCATGGAGCTAGACCTATCTCTCATATTAAATTTGTGGATGACTCTACTCTTTTAGGTAAAGCTACAGTTAAGGAATCTTCTAATATTAAGCAAATCATTAGCTATTTTTCTAAGGCTATTGGGCAGTTGATCAATGAAGACAAATCTAAAGTTATTTTCTTTCACTGCTCTGCTAGACAGGAATCCATGGTCTTGGATAAATTAAGATATAAGAAGACCTCTCTTCCAATCACTTATTTAGGTATTCCCATAAATATTCAAAGGCAAAAAAATAAAGATTGAAATTGGTTGTTAGACAAATTCAAGAAGAAAATTGGAAAGTGGACCAACAAGTGGCTTTCTTCTAGGGGTAGAATCACCTTGGTAAAATCAGTCCTTCAAGCTATTCCTATTTATGTTTCTTCCATTTTGAATATCCCAAAGGTTGTTCTTCGAGAATTGGATCAAATCAGTCATCGTTTCCTTTGGAGTGGTACTAAGGAGAAAAGAAAATGGGCCTTGGTGAAATGGGATACTTTATGTCTTCCTAAGAGTGAAGGGGGGTTAGGATTCTTGTCTTCAATTAATAACAACAAAGCTTTAGCTGCTAAATTATATTGGAGGATGTTGCATAACCCCAATGCTCTTTGGGCCAATAATATTCATGCTAAATATGTTGAGAACAAAAGTCTTGAAGACCTTGTTCGCTATCAACTTCCTACCAAATGTTCTCCCATTTTAGCAGTTCTTAAGATTGGTGAGGATTTGATAAAGAAAAAATTATTTTGGATCATTCATAATGGTCAACATGCAAATTTTTGGACAAATTCTTGGGATGGTCACAAGCCTTTGATAACTCAGTTTCCCAATTGGAGGCCTTGGATGGAGGAGCTTCATCGAGCTAATTGGATAAAGGTGGCTAATTACTATCGGTACCATATTGGTAATTCAAATGTTGGTAGATATTGGATCCCTATTGAGGACTGGCCTATTCAAATACCAGAAAGGCAAATACAAGATATCCAAGGCATCCTTCATATGAGATCCCTCTCTTGGTCCCATGAAAAAGATTGTTTTGGATGGAACAACACTACTAAGGGTGAGTATTCAGTTGCTCAAGGTTATTTGACCTTATGCCATAATAATCCCAACCATTCTTCTGACATATTTTCTCGATTGTGGGCTCAAAAGCTCGGCCTAAGGTGAGGTTCTTTAATTGGCTTTTATTGCATCGTAGGGTGCTTACTTGGTGAGCAACTTATGAAGCATGGTTTTCATGGCCCTTTTAGATGTGAAATGTGTGAAGAGAATGTAGAAAATATCAACCATATTTTTATTGAGTGTACTTTAGCCTCTGAGCTATGGAGGAGAATGGCCACTTTACTTGGCTTACAATGGTCCAATTTTTTTACTTTTGAACAGCTTTGGAGGGATTGGCCTAATCAAGAGGGTGTTGATCATTTTATTAGGCAGTTAGTTTGGATGGGTTCTACCATTATTCTTTGGAATATTTGGAATGAAAGGAACAACCAAATTTTTAATCAAGATAGGAAGGATATTCACTATATTTGGAAAAAGACCATAGCCAACGTAGTTGAATCAGTCCATCAACTCCTTAATCACCCCCAAAACTCCCACCAAATATGGGATCAAGTGATGCAAAGATTGAATATTAAACCTTTAGACACCAAAACAACAC
The DNA here is from genome assembly GCA_028583015.1 of Wollemia nobilis. Lineage (NCBI taxonomy): Eukaryota > Viridiplantae > Streptophyta > Pinopsida > Araucariales > Araucariaceae > Wollemia > Wollemia nobilis. Next base: position 9,276,737 of record JAQPPZ010017101.1, on the reverse strand, counting down.
CAATCCGATTATGTGACGACAAAAGCTGATCGCATTGACACACACAACCCCTAGGGCAGCCCCTAGAGGTTAAACAGTGGTCCTAACCACTCCCAAAAGTAGTTTGGAAGGTCAAAGGTCAATTTGGCACCTTTTGGCACTTTGCTCCCTACTCGTCCCACCCTGGGATGATTACAAACTGGTATTCATCCCACCCAGGGATGATTATCAGCATTCGCCCTAGGGTGAGGCGAATAGAAGGTTTGATTGGAAAAAGTCAAACCTCGATAGGTCCGCCAGTTAACTACAGCTTCAGGCCATGCAATTGCGAGGAACGACTTCAAATCAAGGAGAGAGACTTCAGTCATGCATGTCTTTGATTTTGGAGGCCTCATGCAAGGAGACTCTAAATCAAGGAATAATATTTTCTCTCAAAATAGGACAAGCAACTCAAGTGGCGCCCTCGCATGCGCATTCAAAGAGAGAGACCCTAGGTCTATAAATTGGTGAGTCTTCTCACCCAAAATGATATACAGAGAAGGAGAATTTTGAGCAATGAAGTGCTGCCATTTTACATCCACACACACCTTTTGATTTGTGCCTTTCACATCCTTGATCTCTTTTGGAAGGGAGGTCATAGGGTGGTTATTGGAAGCGCAAATCCGGAGCCCAAACCCAAACATTTGGCCACAATATCCCACAAAATTTTCTGAAAACACCCCATAAGAGGTTTTGGACCCATCCCAAGTGGATTGGTGCCAAAATAGAGTCCCAAACGGTGGGCGTCCTGCCCCCGGGCGCCCCCCAAACTGTCGCAGTCCTAATCGCCCCACCCCGGAGTGATTAGAAATCTATGGTAGATTTCCTTTCTATTATTTTTGCATCTGATTCTATACTTCTTAGATAGGTTTTCATTTAAATTTCACATCGTTTTGAGCATTTTTTATCATGTTTTTATCATTTCCCGCCTTTACTAACATGCAGGTAGCATCATCAAATTCCTGGTGATAGAGGCCAAATTGGGAAAATATGACCTTCTGGGTCTTCCCAAAATACCCCCAATTAGCTAACCCCAACTTTGTAGGTGATTTGGAGCTTCCCGGATGTGACATTTGGGACTATGCTTTTTGACACTTTGTTGTAGGTCTATTCGTCCCGCCCCGGAGCGAATACAAATATGTGGTGAATTTTTTGACTGTTCCATTTGTAGTGTCTTCCTTGTGATGTTTTGATGCCCCTATCAAGTTTTTAGTTCATTTGGATCTATTTCAGTTATCATTTTATTTATATTTTGCATGTGCTAGTTGAAGGCATGGGGATTGCATGTTTCATTTTATCTACAGGTGCTACTGACTATTTTCTATTTCTTTGAATGTAGGATCTGGACATTAGAGGAGTAGCAAGGATTCAAGATTCATCAATGCAAGTGGCGGTGATGTTTGGTCCGCCCATTTTACATGTGGGCACGCGGAAGAAGGAATAGCATCCATGGGTGTGACAAGAACACATTTAACGCTCCTAGCCCCTGAAAATGGAGGAGACAGATTGTAACCGAGTTCTGAAACATATTAATAAAAAGGGTTGTCTTCCATATTGGCTTTTTATTTGGTTTCGATTCGTTTATGCCTCTTTCCTTTCATGCACTTTCAATTCATAGGATTTAGCGTTATCTTTTGTTTCGTTTGCATCGCATCTTGGCTTTTCCTTTTTGTTTCCGTATCCTCATGCTTTCAGTGGTGATCACGGTGGGACCTCTGTCCCTTGATTTTAAGATTAAATTTTTGATCAAAAGTTGCTTGTTTTTGCTTGCAGGTACCAAGTTTTCAAACGTTGGACTATTGTTCGTTCCAGTCTGTGACGAGTACAGAGCTGGAATTCGTCTTACCCAGGGATGAATGGGCATTCGCCCCACCCTATGATGAATACAGTTCTATTATTCATTTCACCCAGGGATGAATAGCTCTCTATGCAATTTCAGAACAGAAATTCAGAGACATCCGATTTGGGCAGAGAAGAGGTAGGGGTCCTAAACACCTTCTGTCATTTTTTGCTTTCTGTTTTCTATTTTCTGGTTATTTGCTTGCATAGGAGAGTTTGAATGCTTGTTTTCTTCATTTATGCAAATTAAAAAGAACCCCACACACCACGTGGTAATTTAAACAACAAGGAGTTGGTCGTAAAACCCCAACCCTTGAGCAAGACCAACGGTGGATTTCATCACCACCTTGGCTTGAAATATTGCATACATAACCCCGATCGTGATTGTTGCTAGACGTAAATCTTGATGAAAGCTGACCAAGTGTAGCTGGGGTGATTCCCAGTGCATGAGGATAAGTCTTCTATGGTAGGTGTCATAAACAGAGTGATTCCCCTTCCGTACCGCCTATGTTCCACGTACCATCTGCTCTCACGTACCAATAGTTTCCCTCACGTAAGGGCGGGTATATAGAGAGGTTGGTATATCGGCCTGGCAATGGTATATCGAAGGGGCGACCATTTTTGGGAGTCATAAGAGCCATCATATTGCATTTAAATGTTCTTTACAAAAGCTTTCAAAACAAAAATCAAAACACACTAAACCAGATTTAGGGCACACTTTTAATCTTTAAACGAGATAATCATTGCTTTGTGTGTGTGATCCTTTCTATTTAGTGTAGCATAAGAAATCATAAAAAGAGATAAAAATCTACGCATCTTGTAGGAAAACATCACCATGGTGTACACCCGTAGCCGAGCCCAATCACGGGCAGGAGCTGCAGAGAGTGCACAAAGGGGGACAAGTCACCTCCGATATAGTCCTGAGGACTTGGTCATCCCGCCTTGGCGGCTTGACACACAAGATAGTCCACATCATGCCATTACAGAATAGGACTATAGAGGCACCTCTTTGAGGGGCACCCCCACTAAGCATAGATCCTTTCAAGAGGAGGACATACACGTGGCACTCAACATAGACAGGAGGCCTCCCTTAGATGCTCGTTATGAGTGGCCTAGTGATGAAGTGCTAGAGCAACATAGGGTCCATAAGGAGGGGCCACATGATTTCGTCATCCCTCCTTTACCCCTTATTACTATTAGAAACACTAGACAAAATCCAGAGCACAAGGCTCTCCAGACAGGGCAAGCCAATTCTGCCCACCCCTTTCACACATATGAAAGGGAGTACGAGGAAGACCACTACATTCCTCAAGAGCAATACATAGTGTGGGAGCAATGCACCTCCGCACCTGCTATGTATCAGGATCACCCATTGAGGCCGGAGCCTCGGGTGAATGCCGCTAACCTCGATAGAGGAAAGCAACCCATAGGGATCTCGGATCACCATGACCGAGATAGACATGTAGGAGAGGCATCTAGGCTTCCTAAACATAAGACGGTGGAACAAATTGACTTGGAATTTGCCAAACATGCTGCCCACCAAGCGCAAATCATGCAGCTCAGGCAAGATCAACAATAGTTAGAGCATCTGTATCACCTTAGCAAAGAGCGCATTCAGCGTCAGACAACCGAATTGCTTCATAACACTATGCCTGAGAAGGTCCCAACCCCTCGTGCACATAAAGTAGAAGTGTATGAGAGGCACAACCCCTTGGTGCGAGACAGGTCCTTATGACCTTATCAAATATTGCCTCCAAGACCTCCTAGACCTGAGCGGGAGGCCACTCCTAGAAACAATGATGGGCACCCTCCGTGGGCACCCACCCATGTTTATAGGTCTCATCTAGGAACTCCTCAAGAAGCCTATGAGGAGTATGAGCAAGAAGAAGAGTGGGCTGAAATGCCCTACCAAGGTAGGGGGATGTTATCCGGCTACCCCTCCATAGGCCTCAAGTTTCCCACAACCCACAATGGGAGCAAACTAAGGAGGAAGAGATCAAATCTTTCGATGCATATAAAGCGTTGCTAGAGCGCTTAGAGTCTATGGAGACCAAGACTTCTGGGCCCCAAAAGCCCACTTTATGCCAACTCCGTAGTCACCCTGTGCATCCATCAGTGCTGACACCCCCATACCCTGAACACTTTAAACTGCCCTAGTTGGCACTCTTTAGAGGAGAGGAGGATGCCCAAGAGCACGTGACTAGATTCCTGAGCCAATGCTTTGGCATTCAGGACAATGATGCTTTGTTGCTAAGAACATTTATAACCACATTCGTAGGCCAAAACATAGCATCAGTAACTTGGATCAGCTAGTGGACGCGTTCCTCGAATGCTTCACCTTCAACACCAAGAAAAGGGCATCACTAAGTGACCTAGCTAGCCTCAGGCAGTATGAGGAAGAAACCATGGCGGCATATGGGAACCGATGGAGGACGTTGCTTTCAAAGCTGCCCTACCTCCCTCCCATGTCCGACCTGACCCAAATGTTCTCAAAGAGCTATTTGAGATCGATCTCCATGCTATTGCAGCTGCAGCAATATGCCACTTTAGAGGAAGCTCTGGCGCAAGCCAGAATCATTGAGGAGATCAAGATACAGGATGGCGAGATTGCCAAGCCAAAGAAGAAAGAATGGTCTAAGAACACCAAAATAGGGACCACACAATAGAAACCCATTATGGTCAATCAGGTTGCTATAAACGTCCCTAAGCCTGCACAAGCAACATAGCCCCAAAAGGCTAACTATCAGGCGGTGCCTCTTAACAATTATGATAGAGAAAATTAGAGGCAAGAACAAAATCAGTAGCGTCGCCCTAGGCGACAATTCACACCTTACACAGAGTCCAGGGACTCCCTGTTTGACCGCTTGTCAGTGGCAAACTTGATCAACCTTCCCGAGATTCAAACCATAGACCCCAATGCACCAAAGCCTAAGGGGTATAGGGAGGACTTGTACTGTAGGTTCCATAGATGGAAGGGACATGACCTTAATGCATGTTGGAAGTTTAAAGGCTTGGTGCAAGACCTAATCGACAACAAGACGCTGGCGATGGACAACCCCGTAGCGCCAAACAACCAATATATGGGAGTCTTCAGAGACCCCCTGCCTGCCCATGATGCATAGGCAAAACCCCTTCAAGTCAATGAGGTGACACATAATTGCCCCATGCAGGGGTATGTAGGGATGATAAGCATAGTGACTAGGAACAAGAGGTACCCAGGAGCTGCCCCTACGACGGCCACAAGAGAGGTTCCATCGACGTCACAACCTCAACAACACCCTACGCAACCTCCCTCGCCTAGACCAGTGGCCACGATTCGGACTAGACTTACCCAAAGTCTAAGGACCACGTCGGCTAGGCTCTCCATATACGAGCTCATTCAACAATCAGCGCCCCATCGAGAGGCTCTAATGGAGATATTAAAAGCCATCGAGCTGCAGCCCCATGAAGCAAACTCTTTCAACAACTTTGTGGGACATGTAAAACAATGTACAGAACCAGTCATCACCTTTAGAGAAGATGAATTGAAATCAGTGATTGGTGATGTGGCGGATCCACCCCTGCACGTCATTGCATGGGTCAACGGGATTCCGTATAAGAGGGTGTTGGTGGACACTGGCTCATCCAGTAATATAATTACAACAACAGCATTGAAACATCTGAAGTTGTCGGCATCTCACATCGTGGCCTCCACCTATACTCTTCGAGCATTCAATGATGCGATATGCTCGATGGTTGGCACAATTGTCCTACCCATCCAAGTGGGACAAAAGACTATTCATACATTGTGCCACATCTTGGAAGGTGAGATGGCCTATAATATCTTGTTGGGTCGGCCTTGGATCAGGGACATGAAGTGTGTCCCTTCAATAGCTCATTAGTGCCTAAAGTATACATTTGAAGGATAGGTGCATGTAGTCCCGATAGACTTAGAGCCCTTCAAGTACTGCAATACGGTGCAATTAATGCCGCAATCGACCCTTCCATCAACACATTTGGATTTTTAGTTGAATCCATCTAACCAGGGTCCGATTCTGCATGCATCCCCATTGACAAGTCCATCAAATCCCCAGTCGGGTCCATCTTCCTCATCTGGTCCTTCACCAACGATGCCACCTACGGGGGCCACACCGAAGGACAAGGGAAAGAAACCCCTAGAAGAGGAACCACCCCTAGTCTCAACCATCTCTACCGAAGAGATGCCTAGCCGAATGGAAGTCGAGATGCCTAGTTCACCCTACATGGAGTGGACTCAGGAAGAACTCCCATTCGCTCCCCCTCAACCGCCAATGATCACCATTGAGATGGCCAACACGGGCCTAGGGGAGTATATAGTGCGAAACATTGTAGCAACACCCACACTTGAGTCCATGCAGGACATGGGGAGACCTCGCCTCCCCATCGGCACTGTGGTTCCTCTAGGCTACCCACCCAATCAGACAAACTTTGTTTATGGGGGCCTGGATAATGGCATTGAACCTTACATGCAAGAAGACGAAGATGAAGAGCCCTTTGCTGAGGACGTCAACTATTTGTCCAACCCAGATTTCGCTTTGAGATATCTTGGCCAATGCAATTGGCATGGATATGGGTTGGGCAGGTATGAGCAAGGAGTGCGTGTTCTTTGCCAACCAAGATATCAAATGTCGTATGACAAGTCAGGAGTAGGGTTCAACCACCCCTTGCCCCTGGACATCTTGGTAGAGAACATGCAAGGCCTAGGGATAGGCAACAAGGATGGGTTGGCATTAGATCCATATGCCAATCCTAACACAACATATACATTGGGGGATTATCACCCATTGCTAACAACCAACCTTGTTGACCTTAACAACCCTTTCCCTTCGATCAAAAAGGGAGAAAGTTCGAGGACTCACCTACAAGAGGGATATAGACAAGACCAAGAAGGGTCTTCAGAAGATGAGTCGGAGTATGAGGTAGCACCTTGGGATCCTTTTGAATCTGATAGCAATCATTCACAAGTGACTCCCATGGATGATTATCAGGAGAGCTTCCTGACAATGTTCCCTTTGAATGCTCCAATTGAGCATATGCCACCTCAAGAGAATCAGGTCCCCTCGCAAAGAGCGGAACAACCTCGATGGGACCACATTAATTTGCTCGAGCAAGATGAGCCTCATATGTCGCAAATAATTATTGGAGCCAACGAAGGCCTTTGGATCTCCGACAGTGATTATGAAGATGAAACTGAGATGGCCTATCTCAATCATATGCGATAGCAACAATATCCCTTGGACATAGATGACATGTTTGAACAACTACACATAGGGCCAAGGCATAGGTGGCACCTAAACCAGGCATAGTTATACCAATTACTGCACCCGCCACTCTAGGTATATAGAGAACATCTTCCACCTGGAGACCCTATAGAGCCATCAGTGCCTAGGGCGGACCCTGTCCTCTTATCCGCACATAGGGCCGATCCATTTGTGCCAGTACCCACAGAGCCAGATCCGGAGCACAAAGATCATCTAGGATGTCCGAGCAGCCACACCCATGGTAATGGAGACCAAAATCATTTCATCAACATGATCTCCATTGATTTAACCACCCCCATCCATAATCCAGCCGACCCAACATGGTCATTGCATCTAGACCTAGATGCTATAGACTAGGATCACTTGACACACCACCATCCCCATCAGAGTACTGGCCTTGTGGTGGGATGTTCCATTTCACCCTAGGATAGACTCAGGATGTCTTCCATGCTGAAGAGGAACCTGATGTTCCGAACGATGATCTAAATTTAGCAAACGATATCCACTTGATCCCAACTCCACACCAGTTGGAGGATGGGTCCCACATGTCGATCGAGGAGACGACTGACGTAGACATCGGCTCTGATCCAATGAATTTGCAAATCATCAAGCTAGGGGTAAGTCTATCCCCCGAAGAGCAAGCCGACTACATTGCCCTTCTCAAAGAGAAGAAGGAGGTTTTTGCATGGTCCTACAAAGACATGTCGGGACTAGACCCGTAGCTAGTCATGCATAATCTAACGCTTGATCCGACAGTCAAGCCAGTAAAGCAAAAACTATGTAAGATGCATCCAACAGTAGCCTTAATGGTAAAATATGAGCTACAAAAGTTGTTGGATGCACAGTTTGTCATCTACGTGGATTACCCACCATGGTTGTCTAACATGGTGCCCATCAAAAAGCCTGACGGGAGGATTCGCATATGCACCGATTTTTGAGATCTAAACAAAGCGAGTCCTAAGGATGATTTCCCCTTGCCTAGCATCGATGCATTGGTAGATGCTACAGTGGGCCATGAAATGCTTTCCCTCATGGATGGTTTCTCAGGATACAATCAAATTCGTATCAATCTCGAGGACCAACTAAAAATGGCGTTCACAATGCCTTGGGGGACATTTTGTTATAAGGTCATGCCCTTTGGCCTTAAAAATGCTGGCGCCACCTACCAACGTGCCATGACGTACATCTTCCATGATCACATGCACAAAACTTTGGAAGATTACATGGATGATTTGTTGGCCAAATCTCTTTTGCGCCCGGATCATCTCGATGACTTAAGCAAGATCCTCGATCGCCTCATTGAACATAAAGTCGGACTAAACCCCAAGAAGTGCGTATTTGGCATCACATCTGGAAAGCTCTTGGGTTTCATAGTCTCCAAATGAGGAATCGAGGTGGACCCACACAAAGTCAAGGCAATCCTTGAAATGCTTCCCCCAACTACCATCAAGCAGCTCAGAAGCCTACAGGGAAAGGTCACGTCAATCAAGCGCTTCATAGCACAGTTATCTGACAAGTGCCGACCCATGAATAAATTATTGCACAAGGGGGTAGCATTTCACTGGGATGACGAGTGCCAATCAGCCTTTGATGATATTAAACAATACTTGGCTTCACCACCAGTATTGGCACCACCTAGACCAGGAGTGTCATTCTACTTATACATCTCAGCTATTGAGGTGGCACTGGGTGCCATGCTAGACCCAAAAAATGAACTACACAAAGAACAGGCTACTTACTATCTTAGCCGCACCCTGGTCAGTTATGAACTTAACTATGCATACGTTGAGAAGCTCGCTTGGCAGTGGTGTTTGCTACCAAAAAGCTATGCCACTACATGCTCAGCAATACGACGTATGTTGTGTCTAAGGAGAATCCATTGCGATACATGATGAGTCATACTTATCATAGTAGCCGCATGACGAAATGGATCATGTTGTTGATGGAGTTTGACATAGAATTCATTGGACATAAATCCATAAAAGGTCAAGTCATCACCGATCAACTAGCAGAGGCTCCTCTTGAAGATGATCAGCCTCTGACCGTAGAACTACTGGATGATGGGGTCTTCCATGTTTCAGAATCGCCAGATTCTAATGAGCTTGAGTCACAGGCCGACATGACCCTATTCTTCGATGGTTCTAAATGTGAGCAAGGAGGTGGCACGGGAATTGTATTCTTCACACCGCAAGGGGCTCCAATGCCTCTATCATTTAAATTAGACTTCTCGTGCACCAACAACAATGCAGAATATGAAGCCTTGCTCATAGGTCTTCAAACAACAATCACCATGAACATTAAATGTTTAAACATCTTTGGTGATTCATTGTTAATTGTCAATCAAGTCAAAGGGGTATTCCAATGTAAATGCCCAGTTCTATAGGCCTACAAAGCCCTTGTGGACAAATTCTTGGCACAGCTTGAATGGTACGACATCGAGGCACTCCCTCGATCATCGAATCATTTTGCGGATACTATGGCCTCCTTGGGGTCACTAATCCCGCAAGACCCTTTCGGTGAGATGACAACCATTCAGGTCAAAACATTATCACAATCCATGATGGAGCGTGCAAGCTCTGACCTAATGCCAGGAATCCACCTGATCCAGATTGAACCATCTCAGGATAGGTTCTCTCGAATCCATGATTGTCTGACTCAAGCCAACTAGGGGTCCTTGTTCTCCCCGACCCCTCTTAATAGCAACACAACGCTATTTTTACAAGTTCTTTCCCGCTCAGCTTTTGCTAGGGATGAACTTCAAGAGGGATTGGCCATTCATACCATCGAGGTTTCTGATCAGTAGGATTGGTACACACCCATAAGGGATTACCTCAAGTTAGGTAACCTCCCACTTGGATTGACACAAGCCATAAAAATATCATTTAAATAGAAAGTGGCAAAACATGTCTTGCTAGGAGACATTTTGTATCGTCGGAGCTATGAAGGAATCCTCCTCCATTGCTTGGACCAATAGGAGTCCGCTTGGGCGATCACCCAAGCCCACGATGGTACATGCGGTGGCCATTTCAGCGGTATGGCCATCGCAAAGCGCATTCTCCGCATGGGCTATTATTGGCCATATTTAGAGCGAGATTGTTGCGCATATGTAAAGAAGTGCGTGAAGTGTCAACACCATGCCAATTTGACACACGTACCTTCTCGGGCCTTGCAACCGATTCAATCGGCTTGGCCTTTTTCATAGTGGGGCTTCGATCTAATCAGAAAGATCTCCCCTGCATCGTCGGGTCATCACACGTTCATCATAACGGCCATAGAGTACTTCACCAAGTGGGTGGAAGCAATTCCGCTAACCTCTACGACTGGAACCCGCATTGCGGAGTTTATTTTACATAACATCATATGTCATTTTGGTATTCCATCCAAGATCATCTCGGATAATGGGACGTCATTCAAGAATAAAGATGTGCATGCTTTGACAACAAAGTACAAAATTCAGCACAGTTTTTCAACACCCTATTATCCATAGGCAAATGGGCAAGCAGAGGCATCAAACAAAATGCTAGTCACCATCCTCAAAAATACCATCATAGATAGTCATAAATATTGGCACATTCAAATCCCGCTTGCCCTATGGGCTTATCGCACTAGCATTCGGACGCCCACTGGGGCAACTCCATTTTCATTGGTGTATGGCTCCGAGGTAGTCATGCCTCTCGAGTTGGAAATCCCTTCCCTACGCATTTCAATGCAAGAGTTCATCGATGATGACACTGCACGGTAGGCCCGGTTAGACCAACTTACGTTGCTCGATGAACGACGCATCAATGCTCTCGAGCATTTGCGTATCTATCAAGAGCGACTTAAGAAAGCATACAACATGAAGGTTCACCTAAGGGACTTTCAGGTTGGTGACTTGGTCTTAAAAGAGAACCAATAGAATTCTAATTTTCCGCCCCATCTAAGGGACAAGTTCATGGCAAACTGGTTAGGTCCTTATGTGATTGATAGTAAAATAGGACCTGGAACATACCGGCTCGCCTCTCTTGAAGGAATCAAGGAACTAGAACCCTTGAACATCAGTCATTTGAGGCCATTCCACATTTAGAGAGCCATAGTCCACCCAAAAGCTCCAAGGATTCCCACAATCGCTTGGTCAACCCAAAATGCCCCAAAGGTGTCCATAAACCCTTTGGTCAAACCAAAAGCTCCAAGGATTCCCACAATCGCTTGGTCAACCCAAAATGCCCCAAAGGTGTCCATAAACCCTTTGGTCAAACCAAAAGCTCAAGGTCCACAATCTTGGTCAACCCAAAATGCCCCAAAGGTGTCCATAAACCCTTTGGTCAAACCAAAAGCTCCAAGGATTCCCACAATCGCTTGGTCAACCCCAAAAATGCCCCAAAGGTATCCATAAACCCTTTGGTCAAACCAAAAGCTCCAAGGGTTACCATAACCGCTTGGTCAAAATAAATATTCAAAAACAAACAAAAACAATAAAATCATCAAAAATAACAAAAAAATTGCATCTCAATTCCATGCATACTCGTAAAAATCAAAATACAAAAATATAAGTTGCATTAGGCATCGCATCCATACATTGCATATTTGTTGATCATACATGTCCCAAACACCATAGACTATAATTGCTCGGCAATTCCTTCATTTTCCACATTCCATCCATTTTATAAATACATACATCCAGAATAACACCATCCCCATTTTTAGCATAGTCAATTGTCTCCTAATGTATGTAGGGTTTTCATCATTCAATTGTCTTTAAATTTCTAGCCAAAAACTGTACAAAGTTAAACGGATTTTACAAGGGAAAGTTTTACTTGGATCACGCCTCGTTATGTAACATCCCTACACAAGTTAAAACACATAAAATAATTCCCAAGTTGTGTGAATGCAAGATGAAAACTACAAAGCGATTCTAGGATACCATAGGTGAAAGATTAGCCTGTTCATCCCCCTGTGCGAATGGTTCAAGAGTGCTGAGAATTGACAAAAGGACAAGCTCTTCCCCATCAATTCCCCCTAATAAATAGTGGTTTTCACCACTAGCAAAAATCCCAATCACCGTTGGTCCCCAAAGTTGTAAGGATTCGTACTACATGTCCTTGAAAAGGATGGGTAGTCATCCCCAAGGCCTAAAAGGATCAATGCCATTCAAAAGAAAAATCCCAACAAGCCATCATCATGACCATATCCAATCACCTTTGGTCTCCAAAGTCGTAAGGATTCGTACTACACACCCGACAAGGATGGGTAGTCATCCCCAAGGCCTAAAATATCAATGCCCTTACTTCATAATATCCCTAATCCCCTTTGGTTCCCAAAGTCGTAAGGATTCGTACTACACGTCCCTGAACAGGATGGGTAGTCATCCCCAAGGCCAAAAGGATCAAGGTCATTCATAAGCCAAAAACCTACAAGCTCAACCTTATGAAGCTCAAAATGCAAAATCAAATAATAGTGGTTATCACCACTATTCAAAATCCTTGCTCAAAAAGAAAAACACAAAAGGAAAAATAAATAGTGATTTTCATCACTATGTATACGAGCAAGTATCCTAACACGTTGAGCAAATAAAAGATGCCTGAGCTTGAATCCTTAGAATTCTCAACATTCAAAAACCATCTAGGTGATCCTCATTACGGGTTTGGTGGATAGCCTACCTGGCAATGGCGGTATCCTAAATGCATGATGATATGTCTATCACATTAGCTTTGCGTGTGAGCAGACCAATGTTTGCATGTGGATGAGCTAGCTTATGGTACCTTAGATTGTCCCATGGATTAATCTTACTAAATACAACAACGGAGTTAGTGGAGCTAATTAGGTGATCCTCAGTACAGGTTTGGTTGACAGCCTATCTGGCACTGGCGGTATCCTGACAAATACCACATAAACGAACTCAATTGCACACACAGGGATGTGAAATAACTTGGTCAAACTCAAGTCTGATTTATACCTTGTTCAAAAGTCTTGCGAGATAAATGTACAGTCTTGGCTAGTTAGTTAAAATATCTGAATCTCAGAAAAGCTTAACTACATTTTAAAACAACTGGTACATTTCATTACGTACATCACCATCAGATAAATATGAAAAATACAAAAACAAAGTTCTCACATGCAAAGTCATTCCACAAAGCCATCACATAAGTATAGAAAGCTAGTAAATCTTGTACAGTCTATGGTGCCATCGACAAGTTATCAACAACTCATTTCATTCATTCCATATGCATACATCATATAATTAGAAACATCGCATTCATAATACCACATGCATACATCATCATAAATAACTGTGCATAAACATAAAAACAAACCATGACAAGTGTATAAACACAAAGAAAGTCATCTGTATATATATCATCAAAAATGCCCATAGGCTACAATGAACCGGTCCTCTAACCTCGCAACAAAGCAAAAACTCAAAAACCCCCAAGCCTAGGGCATCGACCACCATGATCACGTAGGATCGGTGCGACGAGAACTACCCCCATGGTGTGGGTCCTATGGGACCTCTCAGGGCGCTGCTGCTCCCCCCACATCATGCCCACTAGCCCCCCTCATCCAATCGCCTATGATGAGACGGATGCTGATCGCTCGGTATCGCTCCCTCTCGAGCGTGAAGACCCACCTCACAAGGCTCGGTATCCGCCCCCGAGGTGGATAATCTCTCCCTCCAAATCCATCCGATGTCGACACCACTTCACCTCCCATCGATGGTACATAGCTACTACATCATCAAACTATGCCAATGCCCTCTGGAGATCCCTCTCCCATGTAGCATCGGTATCCCCATCCTATCGATGGTATGCAACAAATGCATTCTCCCACTCTACCAACTAAGTTCGTAGGAGATCCCTCTCCTACAGAGCCATCCCCGAGCTCCTCATCTCACCTCCGTAGTAGCCCCTCCAATCATGCATTCTCAGCATGCAACCCTACCTCCATGTCCTTTGAGACTGCTTGAGGCATTGGCATCTCTAGAATAGTAGCTTGCTCTGGCTCCCACTACTCCGGGATGTCCTACATCTCCGGCTGATCTGAAACCCCAAAATCCACACCCAAATCATCCACCTCTACCATGTCCGCATCCTCTAGTGGAACCCCCCAAAGATCTCTTGGTGCCTCTCCACCCTCCCCCTACCTACGCCTCTCCCCCCTAGAGGCCCCTCGCCTCGCCATCATCGTAAAGTCCACCACTGGTCATACTCAGTGGTAACCTCGATGTCATCCATATCTGGGGCATCAATCATTGTATCTGAATCCTCACCCAGTGGCGCAATGACTGGCCAGACTAGAGTCCTCTCGTCCCCTTGATGTCGATAGATCAAGGGCTCACCAAGCAACCCCTGGTGCACCCCAAACTATCGTGTCACCCGACCATACAAGAAGAACTCCTACTCGGTCCCGTGTTGCCCAATCAGCCACCTCCCCCTATGTACCCGTTGGAGCCACTCTCCAATCTCGGGCCAGGCTGGACAGTCCCAGTAGGGGTGCCAACACACCTCCCCTGGAGTAAGCCGAGCGAAGGCATCGACATAGTGCCCTACGACACCTGCCCATCATCGACTCTGTCCTTGCTCCTCAGACCTCTGCCACAATGCCCCGTATCCGATCTCTCGGTCTACCATCTCCGCTCGAGTCATCCATGGCAACCCCATCGGCCTCTCCACCGCTATGTGCTGCCAAGCCCAACACTACAATAGATAGCTACATCCAATCCCCTTCTGCCTCCTCGTACAACTCATCATAGAGCTGTGCCAGTAGAGTCTGTCCCCATCTCATGATCATCGGTGCCTCCGTCGGACACTCCACCAACTGGAACCTCGCACCCAAAGAGTCGGGTAGCAGCATGTTGGAAATGAGGCCCATCAGTACTGCGTGCCTCACTCCCAACACACCCCTCTCTAGCCACCATCGAACCAAAATGCCACCAATATGGCAGTCACCCTCTGCCCTCTCCACTGGGCTGTCCACACCCACCTCCTCCCCATGCCCAAAGCATCATGTCAGTACACTATGTCCGCTGATCATGCGACGTCGTCTTGATCGGTAGTCCATCTATCGAAATCCATAGAATCCGATAGACATCCTCCAAGGTCACTGTCATCTCCCCTATTGGGAGATGGAAGGTATTGGTCCGGGGTTCCCACAAGTTGATAAGGGCCATCAGATAGGCCCGATCCTCGACCACAGGCTCTAGTCGAGTCACCTCTTGAGCCCAAGGGCATCAAGCCACTCCCAGTCAGCCAAAGTCAGTGCCTCCCATGCTTCAGAGAACACTTTAGGTACACGGTACCAGCTCTTCACAACCTACAAAAGAAAACAAAACAAAAACATTAAAACCATGAAAAATTGTACAACAATAACATGAATATACAACAATGCATAAAACAATGTACAACTAAAAATAGACAAATAACGAGCAACAAAATTCACAAAATTCAAAAAATAAACGATTTTTCAGTTCCTAGGGTTTTTAACTCTAACTGATAAATTAAAAAAAAAAATAAATCTAATAAGATAAATTAAAAAAAAAAAAATTCAAAAAAATTTTGGCCCTAGGGTTTTTAACTCTAAGTGATGAAAATTAAAAAAAAAAAAAATTAAAAAATATTTGTAGTCTAGGGTTTTTAACTCTAAAGATAAATTAAAAAAAAAAAAAAAAAATTTCCTAGGGTTTTTAACTCTAAGATAAATTAAAAAAAAAAAAAAAAAAACAATTTTGTGGTCCTAGGGTTTTTAACTCTAAGTTTAAGATAAATTAAAAAAAAAAAAAATTCAAAAAGTTTGTGGTCCCTAGGGTTTTTAACTCTAAGATTAAGAAAATTAAAAAAAAAAAAAATTCAAAAAAGTTTATCCTAGGGTTTTTAACTCTAATAATAAAAAAAATAAAAATAGGTTTAACCTAAAAGATAAATTAAAACAAAAAAAAATTCAAAAATATTTTGTAGCCTAGGGTTTTTAACTCTAAATGATAAATTAAAAACAACAAAAAATTCAAAACAATTTTTAGTTCCTAGGGTTTTTAACTCTAAAGGTCAACTGATAAATTAAAAACAAAAAAAAAAAAAAAAATAGGTTAGTTACTAGGGTTAATAAGTTTTAAACTAAGTTTTGATCTTTGTTTAACTAGGGTTAACCTAAAGTTTTAAGCTAAGTTTTGATTTTTGTTAGACTAGGGTTTCTTTTAGTTTATCACAGATGCCAAATAAACATGGTTTCCACTAGGGTTTCAACCTAAGTTTTAATGAAGCCATACAAAAAAAAAAAAATTCTTTTTAGGGTTTCATTTTTAATTTGAAAAACAAAATACAAAAGAAAAAAACAACTAAATTGCGGTTTTAAATTGTAACAAACAAACAATAAAGAGGAAGAACACTCACTGGTCTCGCTTCGGCTCCACCGCTTGATGATCCGGTCCATGAACTCATGGTGGTGGGAAAATTTGGCAGCGCTTCACTTCGCAGAATTGACCTCCTCCTCAGAGCTCCAAATCGCTAGGAAAAACAAATGCAAATGAGCCCAAAACCTAGTTTTGGCCCTTAAATAGGCTTTTTGAGCCTGTAATCATTCCTCCCTAGGATGAGCGCTCTAGTTAGCGCTCGTCCCACCCTGGGACGATTACTAAACTGGTATTCGTCCCACCCAGGGATGATTACAGAGCAAAAATTTCAAAAACATCAAAAACTGCACAAAAATGCACCAAAAACAAGCAATAAAATTGTCCAATGAGAGTGCTTTTGCACTTGACATTTCGGGCATGCAAAATAGATGTCGGGGTCACAAATCCTCACTATCCTACTCCCTAAGAAGGCTACCAAAGGCCCCCCCACGGGAGGAGGGATTTTCACGAGGGAGGATTGAGAATTTCATCCCCAAATGGCGTCACAAAAAGGGTCAAAACCCAACCAAAAATAGCAATAACATTGTCGAATGAAGGCGCCTTTGTGCCTGACATTCTTGGCATCCAAAATAGATATTGGGGTCACAAATTGTCACTATCCTACTCCCTAAGAAGGCTACCATAGCTGGACCGCTCCATGGGAGGATGGATTTTTGACAATTTTAGCTCCAAAATGCATCACAAAATGGGTTGAAACCCACCAAAAATAGGTCAAAATGTTCGAAAACTGCTTAAGCATTCAATGGAAAACAATTGAAGGCACCCTTACATAAGTCATCTTGGGTCAAGCGACTCGTCGCTTTTCTCATGTTGGTCATTCCCTCATCGATTCGTCGCTTGAGGGGGTAGTCACACTTAGTCACCAATCAACAAAAACACACCCAATCAAGGAAATGACACGCATTCAAAGGATCATTGACAAAGACAATCACGCCCCTGCTTGGGGCAGCAAACAAGCAATAATCACAAGCTGATCAAACACTTGGCATTCATGAATCATGAACTCAAGGTTCCCATAGACAAAAGGTTGCGCCCTTTGCCTATTCATGACTGAACAATGTCCAAGATCAAGTAACACCTCACCGAAAAAGGTTAACACTTGAATTAAGCTCCTTAGCTCGTCAAAAGCAAGGATTCAAGAATGCGTGCCCTTTCCATACTTGGGGCATCAAGAGTTGGTTAGGTTACTGAGAAACCCTAATCATTAGTGCTTTGGTTATCTATTTTTGCTCAGCGCTGCACCTTGCACAACGCTTCCCAAAAAGGGGCATCTGTAGACACCAAAACAACACCAATCCGATTATGTGACGACAAACGCTGATCGCATTGACACACACAACCCCTAGGGCAGCCCCTAGAGGTTAAACAGTGGTCCTAACCACTCCCAAAAGTAGTTTGGAAGGTCAAAGGTCAATTTGGCACCTTTTTGGCACTTTGCTCCCTACTCGTCCCACCCTGGGACGATTACAAACTGGTATTCGTCCCACCCAGGGACGATTATCAGCATTCGCCCCAGGGTGAGGCGAATAGAAGGTTTGACTGGCAAAAATTCAAACCTCGATAGGTCCGCCAGTTAACTGCAGCTTCAGGCCATGCAATTGCGAGGAACGACTTCAAATCAAGGAGAGAGACTTCAGTCATGCATGTCTTTGATTTTGGAGGCCTCATGCAAGGAGACTCTAAATCAGGGAATAATATTTTCTCTCAAAATAGGACAAGCAACTCAAGTGGCGCCCTCGCATGCGCATTCAAACAGAGAGACCCTAGGTCTATAAATTGGTGAGTCTTCTCACCCAAAAGGAGAGAAGAGAAGGAGCATTTTGAGCAATGAAGTGCTGCCATTTTACATCCACACACACACCTTTTGATTTGTGCCTTTCACATCCTTGATCTCTTTTGGAAGGGAGGTCATAGGGTGGTTATTGGAAGCGCAAATCCGGAGCCCAAACCCAAACATTTGGCCACAATATCCCACCAAATTTTTCGACAACACCCCATAAGAGGTTTTGGACCCATCCCAAGTGGATTGGTGCCAAAACAGAGTCCCAAACGGTGGGCGTCCTGCCCCTGGGCGCCCCCAAACTGTCGTAGTCCTAATCGCCCCACCCTAGAGTGATTAGAAATCTATGGTAGATTTCCTTTCTATTATTTTTGCATCTGATTCTATACTTCTTAGATAGGTTGTCATTTAAATTTCACATCGTTTTGAGCATTTTTGATCATGTTTTTATCATTTCCCGCCTTTACTAACATGCAGGTAGCATCATCAAATTCCCGGTGATAGAGGCCAAATTGGGAAAATCT
The DNA here is from genome assembly GCA_028583015.1 of Wollemia nobilis. Taxonomy (NCBI): domain Eukaryota; kingdom Viridiplantae; phylum Streptophyta; class Pinopsida; order Araucariales; family Araucariaceae; genus Wollemia; species Wollemia nobilis. The sequence continues at coordinate 9,257,915 of JAQPPZ010017101.1, read as the reverse complement.
GACCTTCTGGGTCTTCCCAAAATACCCCCAATTAGCTAACCCCCAACTTTGCAGGTGATTTGGAGCTTCCCGGATGTGACATTTGGGACTGTGCTTTTTGACACTTTGTTGCAGGTCTATTCGTCCCGCCCGGAGCGAATACAAATCTGTGGTGAATTTTCTGACTGTTCCATTTGCAGTGTCTTCCTTGTGATGTTTTGATGCCCCTGTCAAGTTTTTAGTTCATTTGGATCTATTTCAGTTATCGTTTTATTTATATTTTGCATGTGCTAATTGAAGGCGTGGGGATTGCATGTTTCATTTTATCTACAGGTGCTACTGACTATTTTCTGTTTCCTTGAATGTAGGATCTGGACATTAGAGGAGCATCAAGGAGTCAAGACTCATCAACGCAAGCGGCGGCGACGTTTGGTCCGCCCATTTTACATGTGGGCACGCGGAAGAAGGAATAGCATCCATGGGTGTGACAAGAACACATTTAACGCTCCTAGCCCCTAAAAAGGGAGGAGACAGATTGTAACCGAGTTCTGAAGCATATTAATAAAAAGGGTTGTCTTCCATATTGGCTTTTTATTTGGTTTCGATTCGTTCATGCCTCTTTCCTTTCATGCACTTTCAATTCATAGGATTTAGCGTTATCTTTTGTTTCGTTTGCATCGCATCTTGGCTTTTCCTTTTTGTTTCCGTATCCTCGTGCTTTCAAAACTTTCTAAGGGCAACCAAATTAAAGGGAATGTAAATATTAGTAAGATGGATAAGACTAGAATTTGACAACCTCCTCATAAATATTTTGGAAAATTCAATACTGATGGAGCTTCTAGAGGGAACCTTGGAAAATCCAGTGTGGGAGGAATTGGTAGACTTTTAGATGGCTCCCTGGTTTTTAATTTTTCTGAGAATTTGGGTATTCTTTCCAATAAACTTGCTGAGGGGTATGGTATCCTCAGAGGCCTTCAGGAGGCTACTAAGGTTGGATGGGAAAAGGTGTTAGTTGAGTCTAACTCTCAACTTATGATTAATCTCTTGAAGACTCCTAAGAATCATAAGGTGGATTGGAGAATAAAAATAATTATTGAGAAGATTCAGTTAATCCAGATGGGATTTTTGAAAGTTGATTACAATCATGTGGTTAGAGATCAAAACAAGAGTGCTGATGCTTTACCTAATTGGGCTTTGGACAAAGGTGATCTTACTTGTTATGGCCACCCTCCTAGATGGTGGGCTTCTCAAATTAGGGAAGATCTTCTTTCTATCATTTCTTTGGATGACTCCAGTTCTGAAGGTACCTAGTTTCTTCTTGGTTTTTTTTTTTTTTGCTTCTCTTTGGTTCATTCAGTTTTTTTTTAGTTCCCTAGCTCATTCTATTCTTTATTTTGTTTCATCTGTTGTTTCTTGCCTTAATAGTCTTCTAGTCTAGATAGGTCATTTTTTTGTTCTTTTTTTTTCTTTTTTAAAGTTTTTTAAGGTGGGTGGGTTCTTTGTTTTGTTTTGTTTTGTTTTTGTGTTATTTGTGTTGTTTTTTGTTGTTATTGTGTTTTTGTTGTTTTGTTTTGTTTTTTATGTTTTTTGTTATTTTTCTTGTGTTTTTTTCGTTCTTGTTCTTGGGTTTCTCTTTGTTTGTGTTGTTTTGTGTTTTTATGTGTGAGTGTTTTCTATGTATTTTGTTTTTGTTTATTGTCTCTTTGTTGGTTGTTTTTTATTTTAATTTTATTTTTTTAATTTTTTAGGTTTCGGTTGTGTTTATTTTTCATGTTTTTTTTTGGGTTATGTCTTTGTAGTGTTCTGTTGTTTTTGTCTTGTTTGTGTTTTGTTATGTGGTTCTTGTGTTTTTCTATGTGGTTTGTGTTGTGGTTTCTTTTATCTTATTTTGCGTGTTTTGTTGTGCTTTTGTTTTTGACACACTCAAGGAGCATGGTTTTTATTTTATTTTATTATTTTTGTTGTTATTTACTTATTTTTAAATTGGTTTTGTGTGTTTGTTTTCTCCTTGAGTATGTCAAAGGTGGTATGCCAGGTCCAAGTCCTAGGTATTTTTAGCGGAATGGATACCCCTGTCTCCTTGGGTCTTACCCGAAAGTGGCATCCCTTTTGGGATGTTTTCCACAAAAAAAAAAAAAACTAACTATGGCGGAATTGGAGAATAATGAAAGTGACAATTTGTTGAATGTGTTGTTTTTTCCTATTAAAAAAAATGCAAGCTTTTATATTGGGTAGTTTCCTTAAATAAAGGGTATGGGCGGTTTTAACTCGGTTTTATTTTCTGCGTAGTCTTTTTCATACGGTAGTTTTAGCTTATAGTTTTATTTTTGGGATAATATCCCAAAATAAGAGATATGGGTGGTTTTAGTTCATGGTTTTATTTTTTGGGTAGTCCTCTTAATTATTGAATATGGTCTACCGACAAAGATGCCACTTGCATTATTGGTGGTGATGTGACCCAGGTTCAATCTCCATGATGAATATGTATAATAAGTATTACTCAAATATATATATAGACATATATATCGAGTATAGGTGGTTTTAGCCCAAGGTTTTTTATTGAGGGCAATTTTGGTGATGTGATCTAGGTTCAATCCCTATGATGAATGTGTATAAGAAGTATTACTATATCTATAGATATATATCGAGTATGGGTGGTTTTAGCCCAAGGTTTTTTTATTGGGGCAATTTTCTCGACTAGTAGGTATGGTAGTTTTAACCGATACTTTTATAGTCATTGTATTTTAATACTATTTTTGTGGTTTAATATTTCTCCTTAATTAGTGGGTATGGCTAGTTATAACCCATAGTTTTATACCTGTTGCATTCTAATACCATTTAATGGTTTATGGTTGTTAGGTGCTTGAGGGATATATATATATATATATATATATATATATATATATATATATATATATATATATATATATATATATATATATTGTACTGCTTTGTTAAAAGTGCACATAATAATAAAATGAAAGATGTGCATATCAATCTCTTTTATCTTGTATCAAAGCATGGCTATTGGCTTCAGGGGGATGCGTTTATTGCTAGGGGTTATTTTGGTCATAGAAAAGCAAGTGTATGTTGAATCTACGATAAACCAATTTTTGAGTGGGAGTTTTGTGTAGGTGAATATAGTGTGAAGGAAAATGGCTAGCAATACAAGGATAGAGATCAAAAACTTTAATAACAAGAGTTTTGAGTTAGAGTAGCTAAATATGGGAAGATCTACTTGTGGATAGAGATCAATAGGTTGTTGTGTTAGGAAAAAACCAATGGATATGTCACAAGAAGTGTGTGAGAAGTTTGACAGGAATAAAAAGAGTACTATCCAGTTGTACCTTATAGATTTAGTGTTGATAAATTTATATGGAGAAAATAGTGCTAAGGAGATAAGGAAGAACTTAGAGGTTTTATATCAGTCAAAGTTCTTGGTAAATAAATTGTGTCCTTAGAAGTTGTATCTCCTTTGGATGAATTATTGAGATTTTGTGGTTGAACATCTCAATACATTTAACATTATGGTAACTCAGTTAGCTTCTATTGATATTAAAAGAAGAAGATAAGTGTATTACTTTGTTATGTTCTTTTCCAGACTCATGGGATAATCTAGTTGTGGCCATTGGGAGTACTACTACAACTAGTTTAAGTTTTAGAGTTGTGGTTGCATCCTTGTTATCAAAATAAATGAGGCAAAAATCCATGGACTCATATAAGAATGTTTTGTTCGTAAGGAGTCATTCCTAAGATAAAATAAGCATAACTTTGGGGATATGTCAAGAGGAAGATCTAAATATATTAAAAAAAATATACAAAAGTTCTAGAAATGCGATAAGGCTAGGCATTTGAAGAAATAATGTATATCCAAAAATATTGATAAAATTAAGGGATCTAGTGATGAAGGCATCAACCTAGGGGAAATATTGATGCATGGTTGATAGACATAGGGGATTATTTTCATAATTTTTTTTCTACAAATAAGTACAACATTGAAGGCATCAACCTAGGGATTGTCGAGGAACAACCATGGACTTGACAATATTTATGTTGAATGATACCTACATCTAATAACTATAGTTTTCCAACATGGATAAAAATATCTCATCCTTAATTAATCTAGATCCAAATACCTCAAGATTGCTCATCATCCATGTAGGAGAACAAAGGTGAGAATTATAAAATAAGCTTTTTGAAATTTTGGGAGGGAAGAATTTCTAATTTTTATATATAAATACTTATGTAAGCATCAAAATCTATCCAAACCTATGCCTACTATCTATCCTCGTAAGGGGTTTTCCTTTTAGCCCTCTCTTGTATTACAACCTAGCTTGAGCCTTTGGACACTTAGGTTGATTAGCTTTGAGCCTCTTTTTTTGACATGTATGTAATCCAATCGTTATCTATATATGACAAATTGTTATTATTTCTCTCTGTCCTAGTTCTTGTGTATGCTTTTTTAGTGCATTTCATGTTTGGGAAAACAATATTTCTTATGCACTATCATTTGTGATGCATTTGTTCATTCAAACTATCATGATGCAAGGAGTTCTATACCTTTGGCATATTATCTCCTTAGACTAGTTTTACATTTTTTGTTATTTGCTTTCAATTATTTACTATTTTTACCTCTAACCCTTTTTCTTGGCAAGAACCTGGTAGATTAGGATAGCTTAGAAAATAGTGGTGAATCAAGGATCACATGCAAAGAAGGATCCAACCTTGGTAAATATCCCTAGTGGTCATCTAAAGGAGTCACATCCCACACTCCTCAAACTTCCCAATACTGGCACTCCACACGAGATATGGGCATCAGATGCACCCACCAAAGCCACATTATTGGTGGCCATGACACTCGAAGCATAATGACTAGATTTGATCCCTAATAGTTCAAATTGGCATGCTCAATGAGACCAATCACACCAAAAGAGCTTAAACCAAGTATTGGACAAAATATTGGTTAATTTTATATGGTTTAATTTATTTCCTCCATTTAATTGTCAACCTAGGACAACTCGTAAACTTGTGAGTGTCATGCATAGTATATTCTTGTAGTGTGGGGAATGAATTAATTTGTACCTATTTAGCTTGGTGGGGGTGTGTTCATTTTCATTTCAACCAAACCAAATAAAATAAAGTGCAAAAAAATAAATAAATAAACTAAAACTAAAATTGAAATTAAAATGCTGAAATAAAAGTGTAGGAAATAAAAGTATAGGAAAATAAACACACAACTAAATTAAAATAAAGCAAGAAACTAATCTATTGAAAATAAATAATAGAAATAAATAATGAAGAACTACTGCAAGGAGTGGATCCAGGCTCCCATAGGTAGTTTGCCTGGTTAATTACATAAAGATTGCTTTCAAAAAAATAAGAGTATTTGTAACTCTATAGAATAAAGAAATAGAATTATTCTATTGAATATGTAAAATGATCCTCTGATCCCTCCTTTCATCTAACTTGTGTTCTTATATTGAATGCAACTAGATCCTATTACAATAATAGACTGGTCTACTTTTAATCACCTAACATGATTTATTACAATATGTTTACACACATATATTATTCTCCTATTTAAAAGCATGTTCATTCACCAAAAGGATAAATATAGTAATCCTTAGGTGTACATAACAATCTAATCCTAAAAATAATGCTTTAAAAGCTTACATGGTCAACCGATCAACTGATCAACTTTTAATAATTAGAATAAAAGTGCTTTATTCTATTATAATTATAAAAATCTAATATGCATAAGAATACAAATATTTATCCTTTATCTTTTGTACAACAACCTCCTTCAAAGTGCATGGTCAATTGGTCAACCGATCAACATTGAATTGGTCAACCACAAATTATAGTTAGGAGGTAGGTGCCACCAATAGTCGGGATGCAGGTGCCAACAATAGTTAGGAAGCATGTGCCACCAACAGTCGAGAAGTAGGCGCCACCAACAGTTAGGAGTCGAGTGCCACCAACAGTCGGGAGTTGGATGCCTACCTTCACCATTTACTGTTGTTCTTTTTAATATGTCTTCGTGCATTGCCAAGACAAAATAGGATGTAGACTCAAAAACACCATATTAGTAGCAAAAACCTGCATTTACACACACTTTCTACTAAAAACATTAGTCAAGCATAATACTTGGTGGATCACCTATAATTTCTTCTGGCACATTCGGCCAATGCTCCGTGTAAAGTCAACAAGATCCCCCTAGAGCACTATTCTCAGGTGTATTTTTTATCCTGCTCTCATCGTCTACCTCCATCATATGCAAGAAGTTCTCCCACAAACAGGCACTGGTCCTAGCCCTCGCTAGTCAAAAAGTGGCCTAATTTTGACATTATTTGTTCATCCTACCAGGATGGGGGTGCAATGATGTTCAACCAATTTCACCTAGGCTAGTTATTGGTTGGAGTGACACGGGTACTTAAGACTTTAATCGCAATGCAGAGGAGTGGATTCTCATGCCATAATCACTAGCAGTTTATGTAGGACAACACACCAAGGCACATTACTCCATACGATATGTTTTATTTGATGTAATGATTATCAATGATCATGATTTGTAAACTTGTGTTTTGTTGGTAGCTTTGTTTCATAACCTTTGTCACTGAGGATTAGTTTGATTTCCCATGGGGTTTGTTAACCCACCCTTTTTTATTATAAAGGCTTTTATTTTAATTTAATATAAATTTATATTTTTCATCAAAAAAAATTAATGTCTATTAAATTGTAGATTATATAAAAAAATATAAAATAATATGCATTTTAAGATGTTGTATATATAATATATAAATTTTTTTATTAGGTAAATAAAGATACAGGTTTGTTGTATAAGGTCCCCGAAACCTATTTACAAAAATATGTTTTAGACTTTATAAAAAATGCTAATACATATCCACACCAAAACTAAAACATTACTAATATGCCTCTTCTTCTTAAAAAAAAATATGTTGTTTGCACCATTCACAACATATCAATTGATTTTATTTGAATGTCCTTTCAATGTTCTTATACCAAATAATTATTACATCTTAATTCATTATCATTATATATCATATTATCTTGGAAGCCTCATCCAACACTTCAATTAAGCCATGTCCAACTCATTTGACTTATTAAAACACACCAACACTTCAATTAAGCCATGTCCAACTCATTTAACTTACTAAAACAAAAGAGATATATAACTCTATTCTATACAAAACTCAAACCTTAACCTTTTATCTAAAATATATATTTCATCTACAAACTCAACAACATATATGACTACTTTCTCTTTATTTATTTATATAGATAGATAGAGGTGCAGCACAACGGTTTTCCGTTCAAGGTTTAAACAACGACGTGGGTGAGTGTGACGCGGGGGTGGGTGTGTGTGGGGTAGCTTTGTGTTAAATTCCGTACTGATAAATATAGCTCTCGGTCATGGTTAGAAAGAGATTGCTCAGTACATGAATCAAAGGGTTTCTCACAATAACCAAATCCAAAAATATATAAATATATACATATTCAAACTTTAATGGTCGAGCTCTACCTGATCTCTCCCATTCAGGGACCTCTGATCTCTCCCACTTTATCGGTAAAAGAGACCTTATGTCAGGGACCTCTTAAAAGGTCGGGGTGTCTCGGATGAGGGGTCCATTCTCTAACGCGATTCGAGAACCGATATAGGAGGAGAAAGAAGGGGGTTGGCCGGATAAGGAGAGACCGGGAGAGGGCGTAGCTCAACTCCCCACTCCGGATATCTCTGGGTACTCGAATCCAGATAATATTTTAAGTTGTGATTAAGTCTCACGACTTATATATTCAAAGAAAAATCATGATGAGATCTCCTTATGACTAATCTAGGAAGCGGGGCAATGCCGTCGCAAGAAAACGCAACTCGCTCCATTCTCTCGAAATCTTTTAATATAATAATCTAATCTCTCATTATAATTACGCGTATCAAAATCCTACAACCCGTTGACAGTGTGAATTACACCAATACTATTGAAAAAAGTTGAAAAATGAAGATAGAGACTAGGCGTAGGAACCGTCCTGGTTCATTTTGGAGCCGCATCAGGAGTTTAGGGCAATACGCCCGAGTCAAAATAGTCAATGCATTCCAATCTTTAGCAAAACGTCCCGTCCGTCTGTAACGCGCCGTCTTACTTTGACTATCAGTGGGGTCATCCTTGGAGGTTAAGCGATTCTACCATGGTTCCCACTCGTATTGCCTATAAAACTTCACCGAATCCAAGCACTATGAAGTCGAATTTACATCCAAAAGTTCAAAGCGAGAGGAGTTGGTTTCGTGAGGATGGAGCTTCTACTCCTAGTGATTTCATCGCTGTTAATCTTGAGCAGTGATTGTCCACAGGCAGCAACCCCTATTTCGGGTCAGTAAATTGCAAAAGAAACATGATTTCAACATCGAAGGTTTGAAATACAGTAGCAAAAATATATAACATATGCTGATCTTAATATTAGATTGATTTGTTGATATTTGCGGGTGACCCACGATACCCATATCCATTTATGACTGTTAATGCTGAAAAGGCAGCTGCAAGAGTATACGATTACATTATCGTGGGAGGAGGTACAGCCGGGTGTCCACTAGCTGCAACACTCTCTACCAAGTACTCAGTTGTGTTGCTTGAGAGGGGAGGTTCTCCTTACGGAAATCCTGACATCGAGGACGGAAATCGTTTTGGGAAGGCCCTGGGAGAAACCAATAACTACACCTCCATCGCCCAGGGGTTTCTCACAGAGGATGGCGTACAATTGCATAGAGCCAGAGTTCTGGGAGGTGGAACTGCTCTTAACGCCGGTTTCTACAGCAGAGCGAGCCTGGAATATATTCGAAACATGCGATGGGATGAGAAACTTGTCAATGAGTCGTATGAGTGGGTGGAGAAACAAAATGCTTTTAAACCAAACCGTCTTTCCCGATGGAACTCCGCTTTCAGGGAGAGTCTTTTGGAAGCCGGAGTTCTTCCCGACAATGGATATACTGTGGATCATTTGGAGGGGACCAAGATAAGTGCTTCGACATTCGATGATAATGGCAAAAGACATACGGCAGCAAATCTTCTCAAACATGCAAATCCGAATAACATCGTAGTTCTTCTCAATGCTACCGTCGGCAGAATCCTCTTTGATTCGGCATCAGGTTAGCAATATATCCGTTTTTGTGAATGAAGGAAGGAGAAAAAACTCTAGATCAATCTTTCGGTTTCTACATGGTGACAAGTATTGTGCAAAATAATCGCAAATATCTAAAATAGGTTTTCTACATGCTTACACTGTAGATTTACGTCAAAACATGTCTCTCTAGGAAGAATCTTTCTTTAAAATCTTTTTATTTATGGTATGTTTGATCTTATATAAAATTACTTTTTATATTCTGGTAATAAAAATACCAGGCACAATTCCTTATCGCGTTTGATTCTGCTAAGCTTCTCCGTGACATCATTTTGTATTGTTTTTATTTTTTTCTCCCCTCCTCTTTACTAATTGCATGCCAGCAAAATCAGTCTTCATAGTCTTTTTTGCAATCCAAGTCTGTATCATCTTTGGTAGAGACTTGGATCCAAATCTGCAGTCTTTCTCAAAGTAATAACTTCAACATGTGCTTGTTGCAAACTGAACGGCAGATCAAACGCTTCTATTTTTCTACATAGTTTACTCTCGACGCTTATTTCTGTAGTTTTCCTCTCCTTCGTTTTGTATCAAACGTTGTTTGCCTCGTGCTTCACTGGTTTTGTATCAAATGTAGGGGAAGTTTACACCTTAGGGCTGTGTTTTTCTTGTGTAGATACCTTTCAGAAATATTCATTTCAGATTTCAGGGCATCTATAGATTTCTGAAGTTGTGCAATGAGAACATACGTACAGATATCTGACGTTAAAACCTGCAGGCAAGTTGAAGCCTACAGGGGTAGAATTTCTGAGCACGGTCGATGGCCGGTCTCATCAAGTATTGACAAACGCAATGTCACACTACAGCGAGGTAATCTTGTCAGCTGGAAGTCTAAGCAGCCCCCAACTGCTCCTCTTAAGTGGAATCGGCCCATCTTACCATCTCAATGAATTCAATATTCCAGGGTTCAAGACATTCCGGCTTCGGCCATGACAATCCAATCCGCTAAACCCCTTGAAATCTCAAGCATACAGGTAGTGGGCATTCTCAACGGTTCCCAAGTTTACATCGAGTCCAGCAGCGGTGTTCAGCAGGATACTTCAAATCGCACGCAGTACATTGGAAGATTGTTTGAGAAGGTGGCGTTTCCCTCATCGAGGGGACGGCTCCGGTTGCTTAGCAGAGATCCCCGAGACAACCCCTCTGTGCGATACAACTATTATTCCCGCCCTCTCGATGTGCACAAATGCGTGCAAGCGGTTAAGGTCATGGCCAAGCTTACAGAGACGGCTTCTATTCAGCAGTTTGCATTCATGGGCAATAGCACTAGCGGTCTTCGTTTCATTTCACAGAAGCCGCCAAAAAATGGGTCCGACGAGGCTGTAGCTAAGTGCAGGGATACACTTACCGCAATTGGGCATTTTCATGGGGTTTGTCATATTGGTTCCGTGATTGACCGAAGGTATCGGGTGAACGGGCTTTTGGGACTAAGAATTGTCGACGGTTCAACTTTCATGGACTGTCCGGGAACCAATCCACAGGCAACTACAATGATGCTCGGAAGGTATACATCAGATAAACGCTATGTTTTGTTTTCGTTTGTTGTTAGTTTTTAAATTTTTCATTTATGTCGAAAATATGTCGAAATTAGGATTGATTGATATATAATGGATGCGGATTTTTTCAGGTACATGGGAATGAAAATCCTCCAGGAACGTACTACTCTGAAATAGAAACAAGAAACAAACTCTGGCGGAATTGGAGAATAAGGAAAGCGATTAAAATTTACGTCTGCCATTAAGTTGTATTCATTTTAGTTATTAATAGAATATTAGTCTCTCGAAGGATATTCGGGTGGTTTATTTTATTTTTATATTTTATAAAAAATTTAAGTTCAATTTAGAACTTTAAGGTTAAATAGATTGGTAGAGTTTGATTGGTCAAGCATTTATCAACAAAAAAAAATATGTTTAAATTTTGGGGGCTAGTTAGTTTTGCAAGGTAATAATCTGACCTAAATCCTTTGAGTACTTTCTAGTAGTCTGATCTAAATACTTTGAGTGTCTGTTAAATCCAGTACAAATACAAATTCTGATCTAAATACTCTCATGTGTGTCCAGATCTAGTACAAGTACAAATCCTAAACTACCCGTGGTCCAGTTCATCTAGGGTTATAAAACAACGTGATGGTATAGGTATTATAGGGTCTACCTACCAAGTGCATGGTAGTAGTCTGATCTAAATTCTCTGAGTGCGTGTCAGATCCATTACAAGTACAAATCCCATCCTTTGAGTGCATGGTAGTAGTCTGATCTAAATCCTCTGAGTGCGTGTCATACCCATTACAAGTACAAATCCCAAGCTACAGGTGGTCCAGTTCAGGTAGGGTTATAAAACAACTTTATTGTATAGGAATTATAAAAATCAGCCTCATAATTTGAACCTTTCTTAAGATAGAAAAATTGTAACTATAACCAATTCTCTTATGTACTAAAACTTGTAAAAACAATGGCGCGATCTGAAAATCCTTTATGTTAACGATTTAAAGAAAGAAAGAAAAAATATTGATACGAACATATCCGTGACTACTTATATTGAAGTTGTGTGCATCTCTACAGATTAATATCTAATTTTAAATAAAACCAAGAAACCAACTCTGGCGGAATTGGAGAATAAGAAAATTAGAATGTACGCTTGTCATCAAGTAGTCTTGATCTATTGATACGAACATGTAGCTGACTACTTATATTCAAGTTGTGTGCATCTCTACTGATTAAAGTTTTATTCCAGACTCATGGGATAATCTAGTTGTGGCTATTATTAGTACTACTACAACTATTTTAATTTTTAGAGTTGTGGTTGCATCCTTATTATCAAAATAAATGAGGCAAAAATCCATGGAGGACTCATCTAAGGATGTATTTTTTGTAAGGGGTTATTCCTAAGATAAAAATAAGCATAAATTAGGGGACATGTCAAAGTCAAGAGGGAGATCTAAATCTATTGGAAAATTTATACAAAAGTGCTAGAAATATGAAAAGGCTATGCATTTGAAGAAAGAATTTATATCCAAAAATATTGATAATATTAAGGAATTTGGTGATGCTTCTTTCATAGAAGCAAATACCTTAATAGAATAAGGAGGATGAATGGTTGATGTATTTAGGGGATTCTTTTCATATGACTTCTTAGAGAGAATGGTTTTGTAAATATAAAAAATATAACAAAGGTAATTTCTTCCTAGGAGATGACTCAACAACTAGAATAAAATAATGTGGAAGGATAAAGATTTTGTTGAAATATGAAAGGGTTAAAATCTTCACTATTGTTCTACATAGTTTTGGTGTAGTGAATTCTCACTACACGTAGGAGGAGTAACACCTTGTATACAAGGCTCTAATGAGAGACAACCTACCTAAAACCTGAAAAAACGTAGAGGCAAGTGCATAAGTCTAACAACTAAAATTTTAGGTCAAAGCTAATAATAAGGAGATAGAACTAGAGGATTAGTAAAAGCATGAAGTAGTGGTATGCACAAAATATTTATAACTAGAAGAGAAAAGTGACTTGGGCACATTCTTGTAATTTAGACATATAGTAATTATATGCTAGTGGTGATAACTGGGACAATGGATAGAAGCATATGGTAAGTCAGTCAAGATAAGTACCAACTAGGATAGAAATACATAAGAGCCCAAAGTCTAGAATTCTATTTGAAGTGTAAGGGGGAAGCTATGCACAAAAAAGCAGTAACTAAAATTTTGATCAAGCTTACACCACCTATGACCCCACACATTGTGTCAATGTGTTTGGCCTTCCTAGGTGCATATTTATCTTCCTACAAAGAAGTACAACATTGAAGTCATCAACCTAGGGATTATCAAGAAACAACCATACACCTATGTTGAATGATAACTATATCTAATCACCATAGTTATCCAACATGGATAACAATATATCATCCTCAACGAATCTAGAGCCAAAGACCTCAAGATTGCACATCATCCATGTAGGAGAACACAAGTGATAATTTTGAAAGAAGCTTTTTGGAATTTTAGGAGGGAAGAATTCCTAATTTTTATATATAAATACTTATTTCAGCATCAAAAGCTATCCATATCTATGCCTAATATCTAGCCTCATATGGGGTTTTCCTTTTAGACCTCTCTTGCATTACAACCTGTCTTGAGCCTTTGGACACTTAGGTTGATTATCTTTAAGCCTCTTTCTTTGACATGTATGTAATCTAATCATTGTCTATTTATGATAAACTATTATTATTTCTCTCTCTATCCTAGTTCTTGTGTATGCTTGTTTAGCGCATTTCATGTTTGAGGAAACAATGTTCCTTGTGCACTATAATTTCTGATTCATGTATTAATTCAACTTGTCATGATGTAAGGAGTTCTAGACCTTTGGCATATTATCTCCTTAGACTAGTTTTACATTTTTTGTTATTTGCTTTCAATTATTTACTATTTTTCCCTCTAACCCTTTTTCTTTGTAGGAACCTGGTAGATTAGGCTAGCTTAGAATTATAGTGGTGAATCAAGGACCACATGCAAACAAGGATCCAACCTTGGTAAAAATCCATAGAGGTCATCCAAAGGAGTCACATCCCACACTCCTCAAACTTCCCAAGATTGGCACTCCACACAAGGTATGGGCATTAGATGCACCCACTAAAGCCACATTATGGGTGGTCACAACACTCAAATAATAATGATAATATGTGATCCCAATAGTCCAAACTGGTATGCTTGGTGAGACCAATCACTCCAAAAGAGCTTAATCCAATATTTTAGTGAAGGTCTTGGTTTCCTACTTTTTAAAGTGTTGAAAGCATGCACTTGATGACTCTGCTTGAAGTAAAAGGCTTAGAATATCATGAGAATCCTCCCACTAGATCTGCACACTTCAGAATGGATGCTTTCCATCTATTGATTTTTTCAACATGGAGCAAAAATAATGCCTTATAACCACTAATACCTCTAGATCTATGGGATGGCATCTCCACATAAACAATAAAAAATATACCACATCATATGGACATAGGATCGACAACCCTCTTGATACATCTATAAGATATGGTCTACTTCTACCAATTACACAATATCGCAAAGAAAATTATGGGTTTGAGGTTTCTTGTGGCATCACTTAGGGCAAGAGCTCATTAGGAATATAAATTTATTTCTCTATAATCAATCATTGAATGAGACTAGCTTGCTACCATATTTATGTATGGGTTTAGAGAGAGAACAGTTGACTCCAGTCATCTAGTCTCTCACTCCTCAACCTTCTTCCATGTGACAACCTACTACTGACCAAATTATTATAATTTGAGATGAGAAAGAGGAAACTATGGAGGGAGAGGAAGAAACACAAAGTAGGCAATGGAACCAAACCAAAAGACTCTGGTGGGAGACAAGCTACCCAAAATACAAAGAAAGTAGAGGTAAGTGCATAAGTCAGGTAACCAAATTTTCCAAGTCAAAATTGATAGCAAGGAGACAAAATCAAACATCCAATAAAATACCAAAGTAGAAATATACACAAAATAATTATAACCAAAATATAAAAGTAACTTTGGCACATACATCCAATTTTAATATCTAATAATCATAGGCTAGAGATGATAATCGAGAAATTGAAAAAAGTATATGTGAATTTAGTCAAGATAAGTGCCAACCGGACCAAAAATAAATAGAAGCCCAAAGAACAATATTCTAGTCAAAGGGTAAGGTGGAATCTATGCATAAAAGAGCAATAATGAATATTTTGGTAAATCTTGCACCACCTAGGTTAAAATATTTTAGAAGGTCAAATTTTTTTATAGGGGCTCCTACCTTTGAAACTCCACATGGAGGGTCATTGGCCCTCCATATCTCCCTAGTTAGGATTGCAACTTTGGACCCATACATTATCCCAAGGTGTTCAACCTTACTAGGTGCATGATTATCCTCATATAAAGAAGGACAACATTGAAGGTATTGTTAACAAATTATCATAGACCTAATAATGTTTATGGTGGGAGATCTATGTCTAATCACTATAGATATCTAGCATGGACAATAAGATCTCATCATCAATGAATCTAGATCGAAAAACCTTATGATTATGCATCATCCATGCAATTATTTTGAAAGAAGCATTTTTTAATTTTGGGAAGGAAGAATTCTTAGTTTTTATGTATAAATTCTTATGTTTTCTTCATTATAAGCATAAAATTTAACCATACACATACCTAATATCTAGTCTCATATGGGGGTTTCCTCTACCATATCTTGTAATATGGCCTAGCTTGAGCCTTATGTTGCTCAGGTTGATTATCTTCAAGTCTATTTCTCTATAATGTATGTAATCTAACCATTATCTATATATTTGAAGTGACTATTTCTCTCTTTGTCCTGGTTCTTATCTGTGCTTGTTCAATGTATTTTTTATTTTGGAAAATTATGTTCCTTTTGCATTGTCAATCATGATGCACATGTTCATTCAACTCATCATGATGCAATGTCTTCTAGATATTTGGTTCATCACCTCCTGAGAGTAGTTTTACGTTTTCTATTATTTGCATTTAGTCATTTACTGCTTTTATCTCTAACACTTTTCCTTGGAAAAAACCTGATAGATTAATCTAGATTAGGAATGCAATATTATGTTAGAGATCACATCCAAATAAGGATTCAACCTTGGTAAATAAAATGTAGAGGTCATCCAAAAAAGCCATATCCTATGCTCCCTAGAATTTTTAGGACTAGTACAACACATGAGGCATAAGCAATAGATGCATCTGGCGAAGAGTGGGTGGTTAGAATACCTAAGTGTAAGGACTAGATATAATCTCCAATAGTTCAAAATGGTATTCTTTATTGGACCAATCACACTAAAAGAGCTTAATTTAAGATTTTAATGAAGGTCTTAGTTTGTTGCTTATTGAATAATTGAAAGCATTCTCCTAGTGACTCCACTTAAGACTGAACTACCAAAAGAATCCACTTTGAAGAACATCAGGTTGAGATTGTAGTGAATATCTCAATCTATCCACTCTTATAGCAAATACAATATTCACCTAGTGACTTCACTTAAATAAAAAGGTCCAAAATATCATGAGAATTCTCCCACCATGTTTTTATGCCTAAGAGCAAAAGGAACCCCTTGATTCCACCAGTGCCTCTATATGTATAAGAAGACATCCCCATGTTAGCACTAAAAATTTTGCCACATCATTTGGATGAAGGTCCAATGACCTCGTTGATGCATCTATAAGATATGGTTTTCTTCTACCAATTGCATACTATCACAAAGCAAAACATGACTCTAAGGTTTCTTGTGGCATAATTTAATGTAGACCTTATGAGGAATACAACTTTATTTCCTTGCACTAAATCATTGAATGAGACTAGCTTGTTACCCTATTTGTGTATGGGTTTAAAAAGAGAAAGCAACAAACTATAGCTATCATACCTATGACTCCCTAGCCTTCTTCTAAATGACAACTCGCTATTATCAACCATATTGTTATAATATAAGATGAAAAAGAGGAATATGTGGAAGCAAGGGAAGTAGCACAAGGTAGTTCATAGAGCTAAACATACAAACTAATAGACTATTGTATGGTAGAGGTAGTGGAGTTCACTCCCTTCAAAGTACTCTAGAAAACAAGCAGGGGCACTTATCTTAGTCAAAAGAAAGGGAATTTTCATTCTAAGGACACAAAAGAGGTAAATAATTTGAGCCATAAGTGGAATATATGCACCAATAATATTAGGAGTAGAGAAAGAGTTAGCATCAATACTGGACAAAATACACCAAGGTAGTTTCTTATCTCTGGTACAAATCTACCTATAGCAAATGGGCTACTAAAAAAATCCAATACCTTGAAGATAGAGGTATTCTTCCTAAGGAACTTGAAGAAGAGAAAGAAACAAGTAGCTCAGGTATTAACTTAGGGGCTTTTCATTTCCATGATAAATGGATAGATGCCACCCACAATAATTGTATATATGTACTATAGTTTTGATTTTTTTGCAAGTACCAATGTTTATAAGTAGCCCCAATTTTATGTAAAGCTACATATGGGAGAGGGTGTAAACCAATCATTGAAATTTCCACCTCTACTTTCGTCCTCACGTTTGCCTTCGAGTTTTGAATTTATACCTAATGGATAAGGTGGAAATTTATTTGGGTTCCTCATCTTAATAGAGCTAAATATCCCTTGTGAGTCACTAGAATTATAGTGAATTCTAACTACATTCAAGGGGAGTAATACCTTAGCTGGAAGGCCTTGGTGGAAGACAAGCTACCCAAGACCTAAAAGAAAGTATATGCAAATGCATAAGTCAATTAATTAGATTTTTTAGATCAAATCTAACAACAAGGATATATAACCAGAGGCCAAATTAAATCTCAAAGAAATGATATGCATTAAATAATTATAATCATAAGAAAAACATGACTTGGACAAACCCATCCAATTTAAATATCTAGTAATCATAAGCTAATGGTATTAAATACAAATCCAAATAGAAGCATATGGAAATTCAACTGTGATAAGCACCAATTAGACTAGGAATACATAGGATCCCAAAGACTAAAATTCTAGTTGAAGGGTTAGGGGGAAGCTATGCACAAAATAGCGATGACACAGATTTTTGCCAGGCTTGCATCACCTAGGATTTGATTTTTTAGGAGGTAAATTTTTTCTCTAGGAGATTCCATCCTTGAACCCCCACATGGAGGGCCATTGGCCCTCCATATCCTACTAGCCATGGTTGTCATCCCAAACCCTTCACATTATGTCAAGGTTTTCAGCATTTCCAAGTGCACAATTCTCCTTCTTTAAAGTACATCATTAATTGCATCAACCTAGGGATTATCAAGGAAAATTTATGGGCCAAACAACATTTATGGTGGAGGATATTTGCATCTAAATATTGTAGATATCCAACATGGTCAACGATATCTCATCCTCAATGACTCTAGATCTAGAGACATCAGTATTTTACATCATCTATGTAGGAAAACATAGGCAAGAATTTCAAAAGAAGCATTTTTAATTTTGGGAGGGAAGAATTATCAGTTTTTATCTACAAATACTTATGTTTACTTCATTGTAATAATCCAAAGCTAGCCATACCCATGCATAGTATTTGGCTTTGAATGGGTTTTTCTTTTACTATAGCTTGTATTATGTCTTGGTTAGAGCCTTGGATTACTCATGTTGATTACCTTTGATCCTTTTTCTCTGACATATATGTAATTAAATAGTTGTCTATATATGAGAAGTTATGACTATTTTTCACTTAGTCCTAGTTCTTGTGTATGCATATTCGATGCATTTCATGTTTGGAGAACCGTGATCCTTGTGCACTGTCATCCATGACGCATGTGTTCATTTGACCTACCATAATGTAGGCAGTTCTAGATCTTGGGCACATTACCTCCATATAGTACTTATACTTTTCTTTTTATTTGCTTACAATAATTTATTTTTTTTCCCTCTGACCCTTTTTCCTAGCAAGAACTCGATGAATGAGGCTAGCATGAGGCTAGCTTAGGAATGCAATGGTGCATTAGAGATCAAATCCAAACAAGTATTTGATCATGATAAAAAATCCTAGACATCATCCAAAGGAGTCATATCCCATGCTCCCCAGACTTCTAAAGATTAGCACTCCATGTAAGACATGGGCACTAGATGCACCTAAAGAAACTGTATTAAGGGTAGTTGTGGCACCTAGAGTGTAAGGAAAAAATATTGTGCCCAACACCAGGGTTATCCAGAAATATGATATCTATAAGTAGAATGAGTGATGCAAGTAAATAGTATTTAAAAATAATACCTATAGGATGGTTCAAGGAGTGATGGTGTTGGCAATAGGGGTTTGAATTAGAATAATGTACAAGCTATTGGGAAACAATATGATTGATGGGTGTACAAGTTCTTTTGTTCATGAAAAATAAAATAGATAAAACCCTACTCTTCCTGTAAAAAGGATAATGCTTTGGCATCAAATAATAGGATATATCAAAGAAATGGGTCTCTGAGCTTTGCTTACTAAAGGTATGATTGAAGGTATTTTTGACTTGTTTTTAGATATTGATTTCTGTGAACATTGTGTGTATGGTAAATAAAATCAAGTAAATTTTCTATTTGGTGGTGCAAGAGCAAAAGGGATTTTGGAGTTGATACATAGTGATTTATTTGGATTTATGCATTTTCCATCACTTAAAAAATCACTGTACTATATTTAATTTATAGATATTTTTAAGGTATATATAAATATGTTTCCTTTGAATGAAATATAATATATTTATAAAATTCAAAGAGTTTAAGGTTCTTGTAGAAAACTAGACTATGAAAAAAATTAATGTGTTGTAGATAGATAATCGGGGAGAATTTTGCGACAATAAATTTGAGGAGTTCTATAAGCAATGAGGAATAATAAGTCAAAATGTGACTCCATACACACCTCATAAAAATGGAGTTGTAGAAATAAAGAATAGGGCATTGATGGAAAATGTAAGGAGTATGCTTAGTGGTGTAGGATTAGCATAGGAATTTTAGGCAGAGGCTATGGACACTACAAGTTACCTAGTAAATCAAACACCTACATCACAATTGGTTGATAAAAAATTGTATGAGGCATGGAATGGTAAGATACCCTCTCTTTAACATCTTAGATTTTTTGGTTGTGATGCTTATGTGCATGTTCCAAATGAAAAGAGGAGTAAGTTAGATAATAAAAGAAGGAAATATATTTTTATTGGTTATAAATATGGTGTATAAGGCTACAAACTTTGGAAACCAAAAAATAGGATAGTTTTTATAGCTAAGATGTAGTCTTTAGAGAATTTAAAAGTCCTGTCAAGAAAGAAGAACAACCAGGAAAGAAAGAAAATAAAAAGGTGTAGTTTGATTTCATGTATGAACAATCTAACTCAATCGAAGATGATGAATTAGATCCTCAAACACTAGTCTTGAGAATATCGACTTGAAAAAGAAGGAAACCAAAAAGTTGTAGTTCACCTAGTTTTCATTCTACTTTTTTTTGTAATCTATTAGTGACAATGATCCTAGAACTATTAGGGAGGTTTTTAGTCCAAAGGATGGTGAATTCTAGAAGAAATCCATGGTTGATGAGATAAATTCATTAGACAAAAATAAAACATGGGATTTGGTGAAGTTGCCCACTAGAAGAAAACCAATTAGTAGTAAATAGGTATTTAAGAAGAAGTTTAATATAGAAGATAAATATGAGAAGTAAAAATTTCACCTAGTAGCAAAGGGATATTCCTAGGTATAAGGAATTGATTTTGGTAAAGTTTTCTTCCTTGTTGTTGAACTAACTTCTATTACATTTATTTTATCTTTTTTTTTTAAATTTGACTTAGAAGTAGATAAAATGGATGTGAAGACAACATTCCTACATGGGGATATATAATATGAAATCTATATATCTCATCCAAAATATTTTATTGTAAAATAAAAGGAAGACTTGGTATACAGGTTGAAGAAATATTTGTATGGTCTTAAACAATCACATAGGATGTGGTATCAAAAGTTTGATACTTATGTACTAGGACTTGTTTTTTTATGAAGTAAAGGTGATCATTGTGTGTACATAAAATAGGTTGGTGATAACTTTATAATTGTGGCATTGTATGTGTAGACACCAAAATCTAACCACTTATTGTCCATCCATAGTTTCCTATCACTTTTACCCATTATTTATATATATATGTTCAATATATATATAAATAATAATATTTTAGATATTTTATTTATATATTTAATAAATATATGTATATTTATATGAATTAATCCCAAACATCCATCATGATATAATCCCAGCCATTAATTTACCTTAATCCATTCCACATGCCCATATGTAATATCCACCCTTTGTCATGTTTTAATCTTTGACCACACAAATTGTATCATTGAAACCCTAAACGTGCACTAGAAAAAATTATAAAGAGGATTCTTTTTTATGACTCAACCCTTGATTTTTTTTATTTCCATACCCTAAGGTTTCTAAGCCTAAGTTTTGGAAGTCCTCAACCCCCAAAATCATCAAGTATCCAAGCCCCCTATCTATTGCCATCTTCTATCACTCGCCATCACTTCCTCACCTGTTGTTGCTCACTTTGCATGAACCAGATTTGCTTATGCAGATTCTATTTCACTCCCAAAATGCCCCTTAGAGTTCCTTGAATGCCTTTGAGCACCTTATGCCATCACCGAGAACCTCTAGGTATATTCTTCCATCATCGAGTACCTCTAGGCATCTTCAACCGTCATCGAGCACCTCTAGGTGCTTCCCATCATCATTGAGCACCCACATGTGTTCACAACCCTAATTTTGTAGTCCAATGATCACTCGAGTTTTGCTAGGGTATATGCACACCAAACCTTGCAACAAAACCAAAAAATAGAGAACAACGATTTAGCATGAGAATGTAATTTATTTCTTGCAAGTATTTTAATTCTTAGATCTATTTATAGCTTCATTTTTGCAACTAGGGTTAGTAAATTTCTTATTGAGGGCCTCACATAGTGGAGCCCTTGTAGATATTATTGACCTTCTATTACAGTTTGTTGTTTTTTGTTTGTAGGTTTATGGATCAAGTTCATTGGTAGCTACTGAAGCTCAAGTAGTCTTGCATAGGATACTAAAGCCCACTCACCACACTGTTGGGATTATATTGAATGTGAAGACACCACCAATATTTATTTACTAGGGTTTTGGAGAACCCTAGTGTATTGTAATCATTGTATCAAGAATAATAAGCTTTGTAACCCCACATTTGGGACACATGTTATTGTAACATTGAAGATTCACCGACATTATAATAAAAGTTTATTCCATTGTACAATTTTATGTGTTGCATTACTTATTTAATTTTATAGTTAATTTTTTGGTGTTGTTCAATTTTGCATTTACAAATGGCGATCACGGTGGGACATACAATGGGTTATTTATGTTGATTATATTATCATTAATTCATTACTTTTTATCTTTTATCTTGTAGGTTTTTCAAAAAAATGGGTCGCACAAATTTTGCAGAACCAGTTTATGAGGAGTTGCAAAAGTTGCAGAAGGTGTGCATATGACCTACAAAATT
Source organism: Wollemia nobilis (assembly GCA_028583015.1). Lineage (NCBI taxonomy): Eukaryota > Viridiplantae > Streptophyta > Pinopsida > Araucariales > Araucariaceae > Wollemia > Wollemia nobilis. The sequence goes on along the minus strand of JAQPPZ010017101.1, from coordinate 9,235,676 downwards.
CATGGAACATTCAGGAAGCATCCATGTGTGTTTCATAGAGAAGAGGAACAATACGTAGGATTATCTGTAAGTTTACCTTAAAACCCTAACTTCTCTATTTTACATATTTTTTATGTTTTTATATATTTGATATTAAAAATAATAGCATTAATAATATTTCAAAATAAAGCATTTTAATTTGTATTTTTAGGAATTATAATAATTATTTGCATCCATTTTTACATCCACATTTAATCACAAATTTCACATTTCAATTGAAAATTCCACTGTTTTCTGATGTGCTATAATTAAAACCTTACATTTTTGTTTGCATATGAACTGTTAATTGCATTAATTAGTTTGTATTCTAGAGTTAGGAATTTGTCCTTTTACTAGTCTAAGTAGGAACAACATTAGAATATTGAAAGTACCACCATATTTTGTGATTCAAGGTGGAAGAGTAGACAAACCCTCCTCTGTTTAGAGAGCGGTCTTAAGTAGTGTACTCTACTTCTTTTGGAAAAATCAATATTTCTTGTGTTGGCTTCTAATTTAGACTAGTGAAATCGGTTATTTATGACATTGTATGTACACCATAATAAATTGGAAATATTAAAAGGAATAACATACTACACGTGTCACTTTTAATAGTAATATGTTGGATTTCATCACCAACCATTGCTTGAGATCTGGTGACAGTGGGTTTCATCTCCGTACACCAATATTTCCCCTACATACTTTAGGACACCTCTGGTCAAACTTGTTGGATTTCATCACTAGTAAGAATTTCATTGCCCATCCAAGTCATAGTGTTCACCCATTTTAATTTAGATTAGTGCATTGAAACACAAAAAAAATATTAACACGAGGTAATCAAAGAACCATTTAAGTTGCACTTTGTTGCATAAACATAGGATTGGATTGTCTGTTTGATTTTGTGAGTTTTTTTATTCTACATTTAATTTTTAGCACATTTTATGTTTGGTTCATTAGATTATGGTATTAACAAGAAATCAAGCTAAAATAATGAATCAAATATCCACCAATCAAACCACTTCAACAATGGATTTTTCATCATCACCTTCCACCACCACTTCCATGATCAATGCCCCTAGTGTGATACAGGAAAGTCATTCATATTTGTCTGTAGGTCCCTCACACACTATGTCGTCCACATCATTTCATATGGCCATACCCAAAATAGAATCATCTTCACCAACCATTCACCATCACATCACCCACATAGACATGTCACGAGTGGAAGCTAACTAATTTGAAGGAATTGCATAGTTCACAAGGAAATATTCAATCAATCCATCATTTTATAGCACAATTTTTTGATAATTGTAGGTCATTCAATCACTTCCTACAAAAGGGGGTTCCATTTTCATGGAAATATGAATGCCAAAAAGCCTTTGATGAAATTAATACTTGGCTTCTCCACCAGTCTTAGCTCCTCCTCGTTTGAGGGTACTCTTCCATCTTTATGTCTCAGCAATATAATTTGCATTAGGGACAATGATTGCACAAAAGAATGAAAAGAATTGATAGCAAGCTATCTATTACATTAGTTGAACATTGGTAAGCTATAAAACTATATTTGGTTACATGATGTGCTTATAAGTGGTTTTTTCCACTAATAAACTCAAACATTATATGCTTAGTCACACCACATATGTCATAGCTAGATAAAATCCTCTACGTTATATGATATATTGCACTTACAATAACACTCGCACCGCTAAATGGATAATGCTTCTCACTAAATTCAATATTGAGTTTATTAGCCAAAAATACATTAAAGGTCAGATCATAGCCAATCAACTTGTAAAATCTCCACTACCTAGTGATCATCCTTTGATTATTGAGCTTCCAGATGATTTGGTATTCACTATCACTGAACAAGAAGAAGATGTCATTCTAGAGAAAGACGTTGATATCACACTATTCTTTGATGGTTCTAGGTATGAAAAATGTCAAGGTGCTGGATTCATGTTTCATACACCCAACTGGGTGCCTATCCCCTTATCATTCAAACTAGAATTTCAATGCACAAATAACAATGCAAAGTATGAAGCATTAATTTTAGGTGTTCAAGCAGATGTAGATATAGGTATTAAGCGTATTAGAATATTTTGTGATTATTAACTTGTTTTCAAATAGGTAATCGAAGAATACCAATGCAAAGAACCTACCATTAATATTTACCAAGAAGTAGCAATGAAATTGCTCTCTAATTTTGATAGGTATAAAATTGATAGTTGTCCACGTTTGACTAATAGATTTGCAGATGCGATGACCTCTCTTGGATCATTTATTCCAAAGGATACCTTAGGAGAGGTACAATCCCTCATAATTACAATGATATCTAAATATGCAATTTTTCGTGCTAAATCTAAGGATGAAAATGATGTTTAATTTATCCATTTGGAACCATGTGAACCTTGGTCAAATGAAATAATAGTCTTTCTCAAGTTTGGAACACTTCATTAAAATATGTCATGGACTGCTAAATGCACTTTTAATCAAAAGGTATCTCATTTTAATCTCTTGGGGGATATGTTGTATAGACATGGTTATGATGGAATCCTCCTTCATTATCTCGAGTCTTCTGAGGCACAAAGAGCCATAGCTAAAGCTCATGATGGTATTTGGGATGGTCATTTTAGTGGAATGACCATTGCAAAGCATATTCTATGCATGGGTTATTATTGGCCCACAATGGAATGAGATTGTTGCACATATGTTAAAAATTGTAAGCAATATCAAGATCATGCTAATTTAACTCATGTACCATCACAAGCATTACAACCTATTTAAATATTTTGGCCCTTTTCATAATGGGGTCTAGATTTAATTGGTAAAATATCACCTTCTTCCTTGGGACACATGAGATTCCAAAATTTGTGGATACACAAATGAGCTTGATTTTCCCTTTGTAGACTTTTTATAGTTGTTTTAGACACACTAAAATGCACAAGGGTGCTTCCTGGCACACTTAAGTACCTTGCTATGTTTGGAAAAGAAAAAAACTTTGGTGGATGTTTGCACAAGCAATAAATACCCACATGTATTTGGTGTCAACATTGACAAAAGATAGGTCTGAGGTATAGACCAATTGGTTCATCTAAATCCCATAAGGGGGGCAGAGGTCCAAGGTTCAAATCTCGGGCCTCTCCAGACTGAATGCTTGTCCCTTTCTTGGTGCTTTCAATGCCATAAAAGTTTTAAAATGATTGTGGCATGGTGGTTATAGGGGTGGACTATGTGAATATCTATGTGGTGGCTTCTAGGTCAGACAACACAAAATATTGTGGTGGCCATAAAAATCTGGACAGCCTACCCGGATTCATGGCGGCTATCAATTCGACCATGTAAATTCGAAAAAAAAAAAAAACATTGACAAAAGACCAAAAGTAATCCAAAAGGGTAGCTTACCTCCACTAAATCATTCCAAATTTTATACATGCATTAATTTCATAATAATAACATGTTTTTGTGAATTTTCAAACTAATTTGGATGCATAATTTCCATTTATGTCCAAAAGGTGTAAAATTGCTTAGTAATATTGATGGCAGACGGGAAAATCACACTTTCTCCACTCACACAATTCCCAAATTTTCTTCTATTAATCTAGAAATTCTATAGCAACAGCCCACAGGATTTACACTAACCAGCTCTGAGCTTGGTTTCCACTCTCACAATTCTATGTGCGATCTTCCTATCCACCACCCCTAACCTATTATAGAAACTAGGTTTTTATAGAGGCCTCGACCCTCTAAAATGTCTTCCATAAAAATCGGGACACCAACCCAAATTTATGGCTCCACTCTGCATGGCCCCTATCATCGTCGCTTTCTGTCAGATCACTCTGACTATCGCTCCCTGTCAGATTACCCTGCGCGATCCATCCTCTTCGTTTCTTGCACTTCTGGGTAATCGCCCGCTTTAACTACACCTTGGTGCCACATGTCGTCCTTGCTCTACAACCGCCACATGACCTCTGTTGTCTTCTTCCTCTGGTTGCACTGTAGCAGGGGTCACGATATCGTGACATGTCATGATATCATGACATCTTCCTCATCCTACCCTTCTTTCTCTTTTTTGGTCATGATATCGCGACATGTCACGCTATCACGACATTTCTCTTCCTCGCTCCTCTTTTCCACTTCGGGTCATGAAATCGTGACATGTCACGATTTTGTGACATCTTTTCTTCTTGCCTCCTCTCGCTCCTTCGGGTCGTGATTTCATGACATGTCACGAAATCATGACATCTTCTCATCTCGTCTTCTCTCTCTCCTTCACGTCATGAAATCGTGACATGTCACGCTATCGCGACATCTTCCTTCCTTGCATCCTTTCTTCTCCCTCGGGTCACAAAATCATGACAAGTCACAAATCGTGACTTTTTGGCTCCCTTGCCTTCTTTTCTCCATCAGGTCATGAAATCGTGACATGTCACAAAATCACGACAACTTCCTCCTTCGGCTCCTTCGCTTGCTCCTTCGTCGCAAAAATGTGACATGTCACGAAATCGCAACATCTTTCTTCCTTGGCTACTTCTTCACCTTCTGGCCGTGAAACTGCGACCTGTCGTGAAATTGTGATGTCTCCTTCTCCTTCGGCTCCTTCTTCACCCTCAGGCCACGAAACCGTGACATGTCACGAAATCACGTCATTTGCTCCTTCCTTACTCTCCTTCTACTCCTAGATCGTGAAATCGTGACATCTTTTCTTGCAGCCGTCTCCTTCCTGCTTGTGTCATGAAATCGTGATAGGCCATGAAATCATGACATCTTCTTCCTACTGGCTCCATTCTCTATTTGTGTCGTGATATCGCGATACATTTTCTATCGTGATATCGCGATAGCTTTCTCCATCTGCTCCTCTCTCCTCTTCGTGTCACGATATCACGACACTTTTTCTATCACGATATCGCGATAGGTTTTTCTCCTCACCCTATTTGCCTTTTTTTGTCGTGATTTTATGACACGTCATGAAATCGTGACATTTTTCCTCAGCCAACTTTTTTGAAGTGGCTCTCTCTCAACTGGATGCCTCTGCATCAAGTGCTGCTGGATGCTCTTGCATCAAACACTCGGGGTTGGTGGAGAAGTGATCTTCACTTCTGCAATGTCTGGTTACTACCTTCTGTAGCACCTCCAGACATTCATCTACCTTTGCAGCCTGTTCCAACCCCTTCTTCTAGCCCAAACAACTTCTGCCTTCCTCCAAACATATTCTCCCACTACTGCACAATTTTTCATCTACAGCCTGCAACGGCTTCAGCTTTCGACGCACTCCATCATCTCTTCCTTTCTGCTTTTCTTCCTGCCTTCTACGCAGCTCCTTTTGCAGGGCTTTCACTTGCCTCTGCAGGTCTCTTCTGAGCAGCTCCTCTTACAGGGATTTAAATTGCCTCTACAATGCCTCGAACTCTTCCATTGTCATCATATCGCTCCTACTACCATGAATTTTTTGTGGAGGCATTTTTCTTCGCTTTACTCACAAAGCTTAACCGATCCTGGTGTGGCTGCCTCACTTTCGATGCTCTGCTCACATGCTCAGGGATCCTAAACTCACTCCTTTCTCTCAGAACCCTACCATAGATCCTGGTGCAAACTGCCTCACATTCAGTGAATCTGCTGTGCACTCAGAATCTTCTAGCTCTGATACCATTTGATGGCAGACAGGAAAATCACACTTTCTCCACTCACGCAATTCCCAAATTTTCTTCTATTAATCTAGAAATTCTATAGCAACATCCCGTAGGCTTTACACTAACCAGTGCTTGGCTTGGTTTTCACTCTCACACTCTGCGTGTGATCTTCCTATCCACCACCCCTAACCTATTATAGAAACTAGGTTTTTATAGAGGCCCCGACCCTCTGAAACATCTTCCACAAAAATTGGGACACCAACCCGATTTATGGCTCCACTTCGCACGGCCCCTGTCATCACCACTTCCTATCAGATCACTCTGACCGCCACTCCCTATCAGATTACCCTACATGACCCATCCTTTTCGTTTCTTGCACTTCTGGGTAATCGCCCGATTTAACTGCACCTTGGTGCCACGTGTCATCCTTGCTCTGCAACTGTCGCCTGACCTCTATTGTCTTCTTCCTTCAGCTGCACTGTAGTAGGGGTCGCGATATCGTGACATGTTGTGATATCATGACATCTTCCTCATCCTGCCCTTCTTTCTCTTTTTCGATCGTGATATCATGACATGTCGTGCTATCATGACATTTCTCTTCCTCGCTCCTCTTTTCCACTTTGGGTTGTGAAATCACAACATTTCGTGATTTCATGACATATTTTCTTCTTGCCTCCTCTCACTCCTTCGGGTCACAATTTTGTGACATGTCATGAAATCGTGACATCTTCTCATCTCGTCTTCTCTCTCTCCTTCACATCGCGAAATCGCAACATGTCGTGCTATCGCGACATCCCTTCCTTGCATCCTTTCTTCTCCCTCGGGTCACAAAATTGTGACAAGTCATAAAACCATGACTTTCCGACTCCCTTGCCTTCTTTTCTCCATCGGGTCATGAAATCGTGACAACTTCCTCCTTCGGCTCCTTCGCTTGCTCCTTCGTCGTGAAAATGTGACATGTCACGAAATCATGACATCTTTCTTCCTTGGCTCCTTCTTCGCCTTTTGGCCGTGAAACTACGACCTATCATGAAATCGCGATGTATCCTTCTCCTTCGGCTCCTTCTTTGCCCTCAAGCTGTGAAACCGTGACATGTCATGAAATCGTGACATCTACTCCTTCCTTACTCTCCTTCTGCTCTCACGTCACAAAATCGTGACATGTCATGAAATCATGACATCTTTGCTTACAGCCTTCTCCTTCCTGCTTGGGTCATGAAATCACAATAGGTCGTGAAATCGTGACATCTTCTTCCTGCTGGCTTCGTTCTCTGTTTGTGTCACGATATTGCGACACATTTTCTGTCATGATATCGCGATAGCTTTCTCTGTCTGCTCCTCTCTCCTCTTCGTGTCGCGATATCGTGACACTTTTTCTGTCGCGATATAGCGACAGGTTTTTCTCCTCACCCTCTTTGCCTTTTTTCATCACAATTTCATGACACGTCACGAAATCGCAATGTTTTTCCTCCTTAGCCAACTTTTCTAAAGTGGCTCTCCCGCAACTGGATGCCTCTACATCAGGTGCTGTTGGATGCTCCTGCATCAAATATCCAAAATGCTTCAAAATGGTCCAAATTTTCACAAAATGACCATAATCATCATTCTCATAATCACTTATTTATTTTCACACCATTTTCATTCACTAATCATTGCATTTTTACATTTTTCCAAGTTCATAAATTTCAAGTGAATCTCGTATCTAGTGGTCTATTCTATCTCCTTAGCGATTGCAGTGATTTTGCATCCATGCAATTTGGTAAGATGAATAAATCACCATAGGGAAACTTTGCCATCTTCATAATCCAATATATCATTGATCAAAAAAAAAAATCAATTTTTGTACTCCACCTTTCGAGTGAAACTATGCCAAGACTAATTTATTCTATAGTTATCATTGATGGCCTTGTTCATGGGGCCTGAAATACGAACAAAATAAGATATCATCATTTATTTTTACATTGACAGTAATCATGGTGACTGGCCCTAGCTAGAGTTATTGGTTAAAATTAAATGAATTCATTGACAGTCACTAGCCGACCCTCTAAAGTTGAATCCTTTTACTATTGCATCTTCATCACTTTACATTTCAATGACACCATACGAAAAATTCTTCAATAGCATAGAATCACCCCAAACTTGGGGTAAGTACATTTGAATTTGATTTTCCTAGAATGGGATACATCTTACATGACCATGGTATGTACAGTTGGCAAAAACCCCTTTCTCTATTAGGGAAAAAATAGAATCAATCAATTGCATTTTTCAACAATCCCCTTCCACCGTTGGGGAAAAAATGACATCACATTTACATCATTCATATCATCCATAATTCACACAATCATTTGCACAAATTTATCAACTGACTCGTGAGATGCATCCATCCCTCATTTACAAATTGAAGGGGTAAGCTACATAATCAAAATTATTTTATCTTCAAGTTCATCTATGCATACTAACAAGAAAAAACTACTTCTACATTAGGCCAAAAGTAGGTGTCCTATATTTTTGCACCACATAGTGTTTTACACAACATGGTACAAAAAGGGGCATCTATAGACACCAAAATATAGTCACTTTTCATCCATTCATAGTTTCCCACCACTTTTACCCATTATTTATATATTTTTTTTCAATATAGATTTAAATAATAATATTTTATATATTTTATTTATATATATTTATTAAATATATGTATATTTATATGAATTAATACCAACCATCCATCATGATCTAATCCTATCCATTCATCTACCTTAATCCATGCCACATACCCATATGTAATCTCCACCCTCCATCATGTTTTAATCTTGACCACATAAATTTTGTCGTTGAAACCCTAAATGTTCTCTAGGATATATTATAAAGAGGAGTCATTTTGATGACTAAACCCCTGCATTTCCTAAGTTCCAAGCCCTAAGGTTTTTAATCCTAAGTTTTGGAAGTCCTAAACCCCTGAAATCATCAAGTATCCAAGTCCCCTCTCCATTGGCATCTTCCATCGCTCACCGTCACTTTCGCATCCATTGTCGCTCACTTTGCATGAACCAAATATACTTCTATAGATTTTATTTCATTCCTAGAATGCCCCTCAGAGTTCCTCAAATACCTCTGGGTATCTTCTACCATCATCGAGCACCTTTGGGTGCCTTATGCAATCATTGAGTGCCTCTGGGCACCTTCTTCCATCATCGAGTACCTCTGGGTACCTCATTCCATCATCGAGTGCCCATGGGTATTCATAGCCCTAATTATGAAATCCAATGATCCCTCAGGTATCGCTAGGGTATCAACACACCAAACTCTGCAAAAAAGATGAATAACAAAGAACAACGATTTAGTGTGACAAGGTAATTTATTTCTTGCAAGTATTTTTATTTTTAGATCTCTTTATAACTTCATTTTTCCAAATAGGGTTAGTAACTTTCTTATTGAGGGCCTCACATAGTGGAGCCCTCACAGATATTATTGACCTTCTATTGTTGTTTGTTGTTTTTAGGTTTAGGGATCAAGTTCATTGGCAGTTGTTGAAGCTTGAGTGGTCTTGCATAGGATACTAAAGCCCACTCACCACACAGTTGGGATCAAATTAAATACGAAGACACCACCAATATTTCTTTACTAGGGGTTTGGAGAACCCTAGTATCTTGTAATCATTGTATCAAACATAATAAGATTTGTAACCCCACATTTGGGGCACATGTTATTGTAACATTGAAGATCCACCGACGTTATAATAAAAGTTTATTTCATTGTACAAATTTGTATATCACATTGCTTATTTAATTTTATAGTTTATTGTTTGGGGTTGTTCAATATTGCATTCACAATATGTTGATGATATTGTGTTAATTGTAAATGACATGGAAATCATCCAAAATTTTAATTCTTAATTGTCATCTCAGTTTGAAATGAAGGATATTGATCCTATGAATTTAATCTTGGGTATGCATATTAAGAGGGATCTTCCAAATAAAATACTTTGGTTGAATCATAGAAAATATATTCAGATAACATTCAAGAGATTTAATATGCATGATTGTAAATCAATAAAAAATCCAATTCTTTTGGGTGTAAAATTATTTGCAGAATAGTTTCCAAAGACACAAGAAAAGAAAGAAAAAACATCTCATGTTCTAAAATAGAAACAAGAAACTAACTCTAGTGGAATTAGAGAATAAGGATTGTGACTGAAATTTATGTCTGGCATCAAGTTCTATTGATTTTAGTTATTAATATGGATATTAGTCTTTAGAAGTATATTTGAGTGGTATTTATTGGTTTTTGTATAAAAATTTAAGTTCAAATTTTATATAACGAAGTCAAAACCCTTTCAAAAAAATCATGCTTTAGTGATGAGATCTTGGAATATTGAAAAAATGTTACTGTTTCCCCCCAAAATTTATTGATATGAATATATCTATGGCCACTTATATTGAATTTAGATGCATATCTATGGATTTAATTTAATTTTAAAATTATACTTTGATATAGAAACAAAAAATCAACTTTGGCTGAATTGGAGAATAAGGGAATTGACTAGAATTTTTGTCGGGCATCAAGTAGTATAGATCTTAATTGTTGATATGAACATGTAGCTGAATACTAATATTGAATTTGTGTGTATCTCTATGGATTAATATTTAATTTTAATTTTCTACTCCCAAATAGAAAAGAAAAACCAACTATGGTGGAATTGGAAAATAAGGAAATTAACTAGAATTTATTGGATGTGTTGTTTTTTTCTATTAAAAAAGTGTGGGCTTTTATTTTTGGAGCAGTCTCCTTTATATGTTGGTATGGATGGTTTTAGCGCATGGTTGTATTTTTGGGTTAGTCTCCTTAAATAAGGAGATATGGGAAGTTTTAGCTCATGGTTTTACTTTTGAGGCAGTCTCCTTAATTATTAGGTATGGATGGTTTTAGCCCATGGTTTTATTTTTGGACCAATCTCCTTAATTAGTGGGTATGCGTAGTTTTAATCCATATTTTTATACCCATTGTATTCTAATACCATTTGTGGTTGAGGTTTTTTCGGTGCTAAGATATATATATATATATATATATATATATATATATATATATATATATATATATATATATATGTAATTGCTTTAATAAAAGTGCACACAATAATAAAAAGAAAGAGGTGTGGCTCTAAGCTTTTGCTGGTTTTTTTTTATCAAATATTTCTAGGATAAAGATTTGTGTTTATTGTGAATGCAAATTATTTTTCCTTCTATTTTATGATTATGTTTGCATTAATATCTCTAGAATAGGTTCATCAATCTCTTTCATCTTGTATAAAAGTGTGGTTATTAGATTTATGAGGACACCTTTATTATTAGGGGTTAGATTAGTCAAATAAGAACAAGGGTATCTTGAGTCTATGATAAACCTATTTTAGAGTGGATTTTTTTTGCAGGTAAATCCTGTGTGAAGAAAAATTACTAAAAATACAAGGATAGAGACACAAAATTTTTATGATAAGAGATTTGAGTTAGAGAAGCTAAATATGGAAGATCTACTTGTGGATAGAGATCAATGGTTTGCTATGTTATAAAAAAAAACCATGGATATGTCACAAGAAGACTATGAGAAGTTGTGTAGAAAGAAAAAGAGTACTAACCAATTGTACCTTGTAGATTTAGTGTTGATCAATGCCTATGGAGAAAAAATGCTAAGGAGTTATGGGAGAAGTTCAAGGTTTTATATCAGTCAAAGTCCTTAGCAAATAAATTGTTCGTTTAGAAGAAGTTGTATCTCCTTTAGATGAATTACAGGGATGTTGTGGCAGAACATCTCAATGTGTTTAATATTGTGGTAAGTCATTTAGCCTCTAATGATATTAAAATAAGAAGAATATGTATGACTTTGTTATGTTCTTTTCTATATTAATGGGATAATCTAGTTGTGGCCATTGTGAGTACTATTGGAACTACTTTAAGGTTTAGATTTATAGTTTTATCCTTATTATTAGAAGAAATAAGGTCAAAATCCATGGAGGACCCATCCAAGGATGTCTTCTCTGTAAGGTATTGTTCCCAAGATAATAATAAGCGTAACATTGCGGATAGGCAAAGACAAGAGGGAGATATAAATCTCTTGAAAGATTTATATGGAAGTGCTGGAAATGTGGTGAGGCTAGGCATTTGAAAAAATATTATAGATTTAAAAATATTGATAAAGTTAAGGATCTGACTATGCTTCTTTTACAAAAGCAAAGATCTTAATAAAAGGAGGAGGGGATGTATACTTGACATATTTTAGTACACATTCATATCATGATGTATGGTTGATAGAATTAGGGGCTTCTTTTGATATGAATCTTCATCGAGAATGGTTTTGTGAATATGAAAAGTATAATTAAGGTGATGTCTTCCTAGGAGATGACTCAACAACTAGAATCAAATAACGAGGAAGGGTCAAAATTTTGTTGAAATATGAAAGGGTTAAAATCCTCCTTTGGTGTTCTATATATTATAAGTGTAGTGAATTATTGCTACACTTCAGGGGAGTAGCACCTTGACTTGAAGGCTTTGATGGGAGACAAGCTACCTAGAATCTGAAAGAAAGTAGAGGCACGTGCATAATTCTAGCAACCAAAATTTTTAGGTTGAATCTAATAGGAAAGAGATAGAACTATAGTCTTGGTGAAATCTTGAAGTAATGGTATACAAAAAATAATTATAATTGGAAGATAAAAGTTACTTGGGAACACCCATGCAATTTAAATATCTAGTAATTTTATGCTAGTAGTGATAACTAAGATATTGGATAGAAGAATATGGTAAGTTAGTCGAGATAAGTTCCAACTAGACTAGAAATACATAAGAGCCCAAAGACCAAAATTCTATTTTAAGAGTAAGGCAGAAGCTATGTACAAAAAAGTGGTAATTCATATTTTGGTCAATATTGCACCACCTAGGATCCCATACATTGTGTCAGTGTGTTTGGCCTTCCCAATTTCACAATTACCTTCCTAAAAATAAGTACAACATTGAAGGCATCAACCTAGGGATTATCAAGGAATAACCATGAACCTGACAAAATTTATGGTGAGATATACCTACATATGATCATTATAGATCTTTAGCATGGATAAAAATATTTCATCCTCAACGACTCCAGATCCAAAGACCTCAATATTGTGCATCATCCATGTAGAGAACATAGTTGAGAATTTTGAAAGAAATTATTTTAAATTTTAGGAGGGAAGAATTCCTAATTTTTATCTATAAATACTTATGTTTTCTTCATTGTAAGCATCAAAATATATCCATATTGATGCCTATTATTTGGTCTTGTATGGGACTTCCTTTCAGCCCTCTCTTGTATTTTATAGCCTAGCTTAACCTTCTTTCTCTGACATGTATGTAATATGACCATTGTCTATATATGAGAAGTTGTGACTATTTATTTCTTTATCCTAGTTCTTGTGTATAATTGTTCAATGCATTCCATGTTTGGGAAAACAATATTCCTTATACACAATCAATCGTGATGCATGTTTTCATTCAAACTATCATGATGCACAAAGTTCTAGACCTTTCGCATATTACTTCTTTCGAGTAGTTTTATTTTTCTTGTTATTTCCTTTCAATCATTATTTTTCCCTCTAACCTTTTTTCTTGACAAGAACATGATAGATTAGACTATATTAGAAATGTACTGATGCATCAAGGATCACATCCAAACAAGGAGCCAACCTTGGTAAAAAATTCTAGAGGTCATCCAAAGGAGTCACATCCCACACTCCTCAAACTTCCCAAGACTAGGACTCCACATGATACATGAGCATCAAATGCACCCAAAAAATCCACATTGTGGGTGGTCATGGCTATTAGTAGAATGTATTCTATAATTCATTCATGCTTGTGATTAAAATACATCATATGGGATAAAATTAGCCATAGTTATAACTATCTTCCTAAATAAGGTTTTAGTTCCAACAAATAAATCTGCCTTAAATAAATGATCTTCTAGAGCTTATCTCCATGAGATAAGTACAACTCATATATAGATATCAAACCAAACAATGGAATAATTTGATAACATCCCCCTTTATTACATTATTTGGAACAACATATAATACTATCCCCCTTTAATGTAGAGGAGAGAACAATGAAATCTTGCTTCTAGCTCTAGCTCTGGATCTTGGCTCTTGGCTCTTGGCTCTTGGTGATGGTTCTTGGCTTACCTCTATATCACTACCTTTATATTTGCCTCTATATCTTCCTCTAGGTCACTACCTCTAGGTCACTGCCTCTGGGCCCGCCTCCTGGGTCTACCACTAGGTTTACCTCTTCTATAGAAGCCATGCAACATTTCTTTCATTTTGTTCCATTGTGTGATATTTGTCCATCCACAATCAACATGAATCTTGTTGGTCATTTTCTCTTTGTACCAAAAATTTGAAGGGGAGTGATAGTACAACCACATATGTGATAAGAATGTAGTTTTCAACACCTAGTTGTTATATATTTAATTCTTCCACAATGATTGCAATAGTTGATGCGAGGATTTTTATGGAATTTTATTTTCACAAACTTGGTCTTATTTATTTTTGCATAGCCAAGGCCTTCATTCTTTGGCTTAACATTTGGCATTATGAGCTTCTTTATACCTTACCCATTTTTACCCAATCCTTTACCATTGTATTCCATTCATTGTATTAGTTTTGAAATTCCTTTGGTGTATTTTTTAAAACACCCAAGATCTTCATCGTCAATGCTTTTAACAATATTGCATTTGTCACTGTTAACAATATCATGGTGCCTACTTTTAGGATTATAAGTTTTTAAGTCATTAATATCACAACAAAATCTTTCCCTATGATAAGGTCACCTATGTCACAAATAATATCTACCATTATAGGTATGATATTTCTTGTGTTACAACAATGATTGGCCACCATGGGCTTAATGTCGCTTGTATCACAACAAGCATTGGCCACCATGGGCTTAAGGTTGCTTGTGTCACGACACGCATGTGCCACTTGGGGCATGACCTTTGATTCCTCATTTAGTTATTCTTTCTTTTTATGCTTGTCAAGTGTTATTAATGATGTGTATACTTCCCTTACAACACCTATAGGAAATATAATAGCATTGGTTTGAAGTTTTTCACAGTCATCAATATCTCTACGAATTGGTCGCACACAACTCTATAGTGTAAGGAATTTTCCATCCTAATAAATATCCTTCCCTTCTAGGAAATAGAGACCTTTATCTAGTGTGGCACACTCATGAATTTATTTTGGGACTAGTTTTTTCTTGGATTTTTTCATGTTTTAAGGTGTCGATTTCCACTGAAAATGCATCTTTTATAATTTTGAAATGTTTGCAAAAGTTATTAAAGTGTTGGTCTCGACCAAAACTACACCTTATACCTCTCTTTTTTTTTTTTTTTTGAAACAAGTATAAACCAAAAAAAGCTACCAGATCATCTCAAAATAATTACAAGAGTGTTGTCTTAAAAGACAAGTACAATAGTACTACTTTTTCAAGAAAAATTAAAAAAAAAAAAACAAACTTTACAAATCTTTTTCCTTTTAGGCAATTACAATAGCTTTCAAAGCTTGCACTAGAAGTAACTTTTAGTTGTGCCTAAAAATGGTCAAAAGCTTAAAAAAAAGAAAGATAAACTTTTGAAATTCTAGGAAATGATGTTTAGTTGTAACAAGTTTATTTAAACATTAAGTACTTGGCAATTACAATATTAGGTGCATATGAGTGGCTGCTATATGCGCTTCAAGACACTAATTAATGTATTAATTAACAAAAGAATTAATTATTTTGACAATTTTGAAATTAATAAAAAAAATTCATGTTTATACCTTGGCACAAGCAAATTCAATACTATGGCCCCTCAAGCAAGAATTAACACACGTCAATTTGCTAATTTCTGGCCAGTAGCTCTTATGGTTTATTGGCTAGCATTTCGCCACTTAACAATCAATGGTTTTCTCCGATATGTCACGTCAACACTGTATCCTTTTATTTTCTAACTGGTTAATGTGATGATGCAAGTCTAGTGGCATATTTTATAATTGGAATTCCGTTCCAAATTAATACCCTATCTATCTATCTAAATTGCCCAAAAGCTCTATGTTCCTTCACTCTGCTGGTGGTTTTGCACAGCCAAACGTTGATGAATGGCCACGTATCAACTGTCAACCTCGGTCTACCGGCGTGCCTTGTTTGGTTACATAGCGTCGACAATTATTTCAAGAGCCCTTCACTCTGGGATATACATAGCGTTTAACCCTGCATTGTTTATCCCATTACAAAGTGCAAATATAAGTCGAAATGTCCAAACAGGCCGACAAACAACCTCCAA
Organism: Wollemia nobilis; assembly: GCA_028583015.1. Taxonomy (NCBI): domain Eukaryota; kingdom Viridiplantae; phylum Streptophyta; class Pinopsida; order Araucariales; family Araucariaceae; genus Wollemia; species Wollemia nobilis. Next base: position 9,219,693 of record JAQPPZ010017101.1, on the reverse strand, counting down.
AAATTGTAGTAGTGATACTGTAATTTTCCTCGGTTCATCAGATGTTTCTCCGTCGATTTTCATCGACAAATTCGATGCTCCAAGGTCTCCACAATTGTCCAAAATGTCATGGTAATTTCACATGGTCATGACGCCGAAATGAGATTGAAACGCAAGCCTCAGTTGGGGTCCATGTCGTCGGGGTTAACATGGAATTCTGATGTCGGATCTCAGCATGAAATCGGGTGAGTGGACACGTCAAAGCGCCTGAATTTTCTCATCGAACAAACTATGGATGATTCTTAGGCAAGAGAACTTTTCGAGTGATTAATGCGAGCGACCGAAGGTATCCAACCAACAATAGCACTACGTTATAGACAACTGAAATTTGGCTGGACGTTTATTCGGAAGATCGACACACAACCTTAAAGGATTGGGGTCACAATATTTAGTCAAATAAAAACAATGTGACTGAGTGCAGTCTCCACCTTGCTATTTGTAATTTTATTATTCTTGATCCGTGGAAAATGTTTATCAGGAAACAGTGTCTGGCAGCCAAAAAAAACAATAGTAATGGAAGGAAATTAATCTCAGATAAAGCTGTGTTGGTTGCAAACAGCTTTCTACTTCTCTGTTTTGAGAATTTGACAACTCAAGATTACATTTCGTCAGGCCATCAAATAAAAATGATAGCTAGAAATGTCCGAACACAGCATCGTTTTCAGTAACCTGAAGTAGCGGTTCGATGGATAGCGGAATTCAATCCCATCGTAGTCGTCGGTGTATGAAGTGGGACGTCGGATCAACGGTAGTTGCTCTATATCTGAGAATAATTTTAGCTTTCGCAGATCAAACATGCATGCACTGTACTTTTCAACAGCATAACAACAATAAACCAGACATTAACAGATGCAAACCTAAGGCGGTTCGAAATTGCTCTGATACCAATGTTGACAGAATGTATTCTGTAGTTCAGTCATGCTTGTGATTAAAAATACATCAATCTTAGCCACAGTTCTAACTATCTTCCTCAATAAGGTTTTAATTACAACAAACAAATCTGCCTTAAATAAGTGAGCTTTTACAGCTTATCTCCGTGAGATAAATACAACTCATATATTGATATTAAATCAAATAATGGAATAATATGCTAACGACACTAAAAGGATACGATCTGCGATAGTTCAAACTGGTATGCTACCAATCAAAAAAAAAAAAAAGCATAATCCAAGATTTTAGTGGTTTTGGTTTGCTAGTTGGAGCATTGAAAGCATTCACTTGGTGACTCTGCTGGAAACAAAAGGCTTAAAAGACCATGAGAATCCTCCCACTAAATGTGCATGCCTAACAATGGATGCTTCCCACCTCTTAAGTTTTTCAACATAGAGAAAAAGCAATGCCTTACATCCACTAATACCTCCAGATCTATAGGATGACATCCCCATGTCAACACTTAAAAATGTGCCACATCATATGGGCAAAGGCTCGACAACCTCCTTATACATCTACAAGGTATGGTCTACTTCTACAAATTGCACAATATCATGAAGCAAAATGTGGCTTTGAATCTTTTTTTGGTGGAGGAAGCTTAGTTATCAAGTTCGAGTTCAACACTTTTCAACATTTTTGAATTTCGAAAAAAAAAATTGGAAATAAAATTGGACATGCATATATATTTTTTGAAATAATTTTATTTTTTATTTTTTATATTAAATTAAAAAATGAAAGATGCAAAATTATAATAATTTTTTTTTTTTAATTTGTAACATCCTTGGACATGCATATATATTTTTTGAAATAATTTTATTTTTTATTTTTTATATAAAATTTAAAAATCAAAGATGCAAAATTATAATATTTTTTTTTTATTTGTAACATCCTTGTAGTATATTTGCAGCATGTAAGGAGAGAGATTTGAACCTAGGGCCTCTCGATTTAAACTAAAGTGTTTTGACTACCCACTTGCTCTCCAAATCCTCTACATGAGTGGATAAAAAATTATAATATTTGATTTTAACAAAAAAAAAAAAATTTAATATATATTTTAAAATATAAACATTTTTAAAACTTCATTTAAACTTAGTACTTTTTAAACAAATAAGAATATTTTCAAACGTTTAAATCAATAATTTTTTTTAAAAGATAAATTACAAGTTTTCTATTAATCATAATAAAAAATCAAGTGAAAAAATTATTCTAAAAATAATCATGCATATTAACACAGAACTATAATTGTTGTCCATTCTAAGTGATAATAAACAACTAAATAAAAAATGGTTGCATCCAACATAATTTGTGCAAGAAGTGGATCTAATTTTTTTTTTATAACACTTTCACATTGATATATATATATATTTATTTTAGAGGTAAGAGATTTATCATATTGTAACTTTGTTTGAACTTTTTATAAGTTATGGGTTTTATTTTTCAACTGTCAATGACTGATTTTATTTAGGATTTCTTATAAATCTTTTATGTTAAGTTTTTTTTTTTTTAATTCCAAATTTAAGGTTTATTTGCCAAATTTATTTGTTAAAGTTTTGAATTCGACGAATTTCAAATTTTATCTAAAAAAACGAAGAATTTGATAACTAAGAGGGGAATATATCACAATGAATATAACTTTCTTTCCCTGCACTTAATCATTAAATAGGACCAACTTGCTACCCTATTTTTGGATGGATTTAGAGAGAGAAGTTAATTCTAGTTATCCAGTCTCTCATTCCCCAAACTTCTTCTATGTGATAACTTGCTACTTCTAACATTAGTTATCAAGTTCTAGTTCATATTCGAGTTTGATACTTTTGAAGTTCGCAAATTTTTTTTTTTGATTGGTAAGAGGTTTTTTAAAAGGGTCTCGTAACCTTTTACAATGCTTAGATCAGAACCAAAATATCCGTAGAGAGCAACAGACATTAACAGGAACATCCTAACTCCCCTAGGGAGAGGCTACAACCATAATACATATCCACAAAAGGAAAAGGCCCATGCAGGGGCCGTATGGAAAGAAAAAGAACAACTAAACCATACTAATTAACACCAAAAAAAGTGAATAAGAGACGAGCCCACGCAGGGGTAAACATGAAAAATCCCAAACTGGACACACGGGGCAACCCGTAGACCATACGATAGAAGACAGATGTTGAAGATAGAACTGGTAGGGCCCCCCTTGAAATCCACCTGTAACCATTCTCAGACGGTGGGCCTGGATCCATTGCTAGTAGGAATCTCCCCTACCAAGCTCTGAGACTCCTCAATGATTTTGAATTGTCCCTTGTACTCTTCCAGGAGGGAGTCCACCTACGTTAGGAGGGAGGATATGGTTCTAGCCACCCGCCCCAGAGCCCTGAGCAGGACTAATCGGACCTCGTCATCCTTGTTGAAGAAAATAATGTTGATGTAGTTCTCGATTATTGACAACACTATTCCCTGTATCTTAGAAATATCCCAAAGGCACAAAAGGACTTTAGAGGCACCATTGGCTGAAATGAAGCAGGATGCAGAATCTCTCCAGGTGTAGTTGGAAATAGAAGTATTTTAGGAATCCAATTTGATTTCTTGGAGAAGTAAAATTGTAGGTCTATGTTCCTTTCTCATGAAGTTAACCAAGTGTTTCTTGTTTTTTCCATTGAGGCCTCTCACGTTCCATGAGAGGATATTCATTTAGTTATTCTGGTTGATGTGCACCTCCCTCTCCCTAATGTGTGGGGAATATTTATTATGTGTTGGTCCTAATCCTTTTAAAGCTGAGAGAACTCTTTGATAGTGAGTTGGGTGTTGTTGGCAACATCGTTCAAGGCTTCCCTATTTTTGATATCCTGTAATGAGGGTCGGCCCCATTTTTTGACTGTGCCTACATCCACCATAGGTTTCTTAAGGGAGTAAGAATGGGGGGACTTGGGGTGTAGGTGAGCAGAGAAGATGGGGGGTATACAGGGATGCCAAGGCTTGGGAGGGAAAGGAGGGAGAGGGAGGTGGGCACGATGGGTGAGTGAAGAACGGTTTGGATAGGTCATGGAGGTTCATTAGAGGAAAAATGAGAGAAATGGTTGGACATATGAACCGTCGGGATACAAGGGGGGATGGTTTTGGTTGGGGGGACCTAGGGGGTCCTACCCACCATTAGAGTCCTTTTGTGGGGAGCAAGGGGAATTGGAAGTAGATATGGGGATCTGGGAGGAGGTTTTGGGAGTCACGATGGTTCATTTCAGTAGAAGAAGTGGGGGCAAGAAGGGCACTAGAAAGTGAGATGGCCTTGTGAGCTATAATGACTGTAAAAAGCAAGCCTATTCTCATATTCAATAGGTTGGTTAAAGGGATAGATCTTGGAGATAAGGTTGATCAAATATGGTAGGTCAACATCCAAGTTGGCATTCATGCACATGCGAGCCTGAGTCATTTAGGTCCCAAAATGCATAGGAGGGTCGAAGGTGATTAGCTCTTATATGCTTCTCGTAATGCTATGGAGGATGTCATCATGCCATAATTGAAAAGGGAGGCCTGGAAGGTGCACCCAAATTGTAGCAAAATTGATGCTCTGAGTGGTTGGATTGAAATCAACTTCCCACTTGCAAAGGAAAATGCCCCTTCAATTGAAAAACCATGGTCCTCTAGAGAGAATTCATTGGGAGTCTATAGGATCACTTAGGTGGATAAGGAAAAATCCTCTGGTGAGGGTGATCAGCTCCAAATATCCTTTTGGCCGCCAAGAGGTGTTGGCCCACTTGTGGATGGATTCCATGTCGGGGCGAGAGCCCAAAAATTTACCAATTAGTGAGTTGGAGTTTCAACCAAGGACATTGGACATAATTTTGCAAGAAATTTTGAGGTTACCATTTGAGGGGGGCAACTCGATTTTGGATCCCGTCGATTGGTTAGGGTTTTACTATGTTTGCGTAGGTGCGGTAGAATTTGGACAAGTTGACCTTCGATTCCAGGGTGTTCTCTCCTTGAATAGGAATATTTATAGGAGGTTTAGGAGCTACATCATATTTTGGGTGTTGTATTCTTGTAGCTGGTCTGAGAGGTGGACCAGTGTCTCTAGGTTGCTTTGCGCTATTTCTTCTCTAGCTAATCCAAGAGACTTGAGTGGGAGGGGACCTTTTTTTTTGTCTATGGAGTGATCTTTCACCATTCTCATTGGCTATCAAACCCTAGCTCTCACTTTGGGAACTGTAATCCTTGCTGGTGCATTTAGGGTATATTTTAAGCCCTTCATTGGATTCCCATTTATTGGGGTTCTAGTTCTCATCTACTGAGGTTGGTCTCTCTCGATTTGCTACTACTACATTTTTCCCTACTTTTGCTGCTACTCATGTTTGCTCCCCCATTCGATCCCTCATTCAAATAGAGATAGCCCATCCAAGTTCACAAAAATTTGATATGCTTAAAAATTTACAATAAAATTTGATATAGAATTTTATTATTATAAATGTACATATATGAAAGGATATATGATATATCCTTTATATTTATTTAATTTAAAATTTAAAGATATAAAATTATAATATTTGATTTTAATAATATCTTAATTTTTTTTTTCAAATATATACTTTAGAATATATTAAAATATTTTAAAAAATATAAAAAATATATAATTTTTGCGGTTAGAGGAGTCTTGTGTCGCGATTTCATGACTTGTAGCTTTTTCGCGGCAGAGGTGAAGTTGGTGTTTGCTGCGCGTTTTCACGATAAGTTGTTGTAACAGACCTATCAGCTCTCTCAGCTAGCTTGGTATTGGTTCAAGATATTTGGATCCAGTGCAAATATTCCTCTTCTCTTGTAATCATGTGCTTTCATTGTTTTCGGCTGGGATGTGTCTTATCCCAATTGTAACTGATCAATGTTTTAATACAAGTTTTTTTCAATTTTTTCAAAAAAAAATAAATGAAAATATTTTTGAACATTTAAATCAATAATTTTTTTAAAAGATAAAATATAAGGTCTCTACCAATTATAATAAAAAATCAAGCAAACTACAAATTTTCTCAAAACTCTATAAGTCATGGGTTAACTCTATAAGTCAAGCAAAAATCAAGCAAACTACCAATTATAATAAAAAAGCAAGCAAACTACAAAGATAATTCATTCTAAAAAAAATATCATGCATATTAGCAAAGAACTATCAAAGCTATCCATTCTCTCAAGTGATAATAAAGAACTAAAGAAAATAGATTGAAAATGGTTGCATCCGATATAATTTGTGCAAGACATGGATATGAAGAATTTTTATAACACTTTCACATTGATACATATTTTATATTTTAGAGGTAATATATTTTATCATATTTTAACTTTGCTTGAACTTTTTGTATTAGGGTTTATATTTCCAAATTTAGGGTTTATTCATTGAATTTATGTATTAGGGTTTTTATTTTGATGAATTTTGAATTTCATCTAAAAAATCAACAAATTTGATAACTAAGCTTCTAGCGAAATTATTACAATTTGGGATGAGTAAGAGGAACTTGTGGAGGAAAATAAAGCAACACACAATAGGCCATAGATCTAAATCAACAAATTGATAAGGTGATAGATAGTAGAGGTAGTGGAGTCCACTCCCTCTAAAGTGCTTATGCAAATAAGCACAAACAATTCTTTGAGCCAAAATGAAGGGCATTTCCCATTTAAGGACACAAAAGAGGTGATGTATCTAAGCTAGAGGTGGAATATATGTGCTAGGATCAAGAATGGAGAAGTCAACACTAGTACTAGACAACATACACCAAGGAGGTATCTTGTCCTTGGTACCAATCTACTTGCAACAAAGGGGCTACTCAAGAGCCCTAGAAGTAGATGTATTATACACAAGGAATTGGATGAAGAGAAAGCAAAAAGCAACAAGAGTAGCAACCCAAGGGATTTTTTACTCCATACCTAATAGATATATGCCACCTATACCTATTACGTATTTGTACTATTGTTTTTATTTTGTTGCAAGCAAGTACCAATATTTATAAGTAACCCTAATTTTTTGTAAAATTGTAGAGAGAAGAGGGTGTAGACTAGCCATTGAAATTCCCACCTCTACTTCCCTTCCCACTTTTACCCCCAATTTTTGACTCTACATCCAATGGATAATGTGACCATTTATTTGGGTTCCTCATCTTTATCAAGTTGAAGATCCCTTATTAGTCGTCAAAAATATAGCGAATTCTCATTACACTCAAGGGGAGTAGCACCTTGGACAAAAGACTCTAGTGGTAGAGAAGCTACCTAAAATCCAAAATAGTGCATAATTTAGGTAACCAAACTTTTCAAGTCAAAGTTGATAGCAAGGAGATAGAACTAAAGGCCCAATGAAAACCTAAAGTAGTGATATGCACAAAATAATTATAACTAAAAGAGAAAAGTGACTTCGGAATATCCATCCAATTTAAATATCTAATAATCATAGGCTAGCAGTGATAACCAAGATATTTGATAGAAGCATATGGAAAGTCAGTCAAAATATGTGCTAATGAATCCAAAAATACATAGAATCCCAAAGACCAAAATTATAGTCGAAGGGTAAGGGGGGAGCAATACTCAAAAGAGCAATGAACCATATTCCAATCAAGATTGCACCACCCAGGCTCAAATATTTTAGAAGGCCAAATTTTGGTATAGGGGTTCTTGCTATTGAACCTCCACATGGAGGGTCACTTTCCCCTCATACCCCCAAGTTAGGGTCACTACTCTAGATCCCACACATTATATCAAGGTGTTTGGCCTTCTCAAGTGCATGATTATCCTCCTATAAATAAGTACAACATTAAAGGCATCAACAAAGGATTGTCAAGGAGTAGTCATAGACCTAAAAACATTTATGGTGGCATATCTTTGTGTCTAATCACTATAGATATCCAACATGGACAATAATATCTCATACTCAATCAATCTAAATTTAGAGATCTTAGTATTATGCATCATCCATGCAATAATTTTGAAAGAAGCATGTTTGAATTTTGGGAGGAAAGAATTCCTGATTTTTATCTATAAATATTTATGTTTTCTTCATTATAAGAATAAAAATCCATCCATATTCATGCCTAATATATGGTCTCATATGGTATTTTCCTTTGGTGCCTCTTTTAATACAACCTATATTGAGCCTTGGGTTGCTTAGGTTGATTATCTTTGAGTCTCTTTATTTGTTATGTATGTAATTTGACCATTGTCTATATATGAAAAGTGACTACTTATCTATTTGACTTGGTTTTGTGTGTTATTGTTCAGTGCATTTTGTGTTTGGGTAAATCGTGTTCCTTGTGTATTGTTAGTTATGATGCATGTGTTCATTCAACCCATAATGATGCAAGGAGTTCTAGATATTTTGCACATCACCTCCTAATATTAGTTTTACTTTTTCCATTATTTGTATTTAGTCATTTATTGTTTCTCTCTAACATTTTTACTTGGCAAGAACTTGATATATTAGGCTAGCTTAGAAATACAATAGTGAGTCATAGATCACATCCAAAAAAGGAGTCAACATTAGTAAAAAAACCCTAGAGGTCATCCAAAGAAGCCAAAAGGAAGGGTATTTTCCATATAAGGACATAAAATAGATAAAGGATTTGATCTAGAAGTGGAATATATGCACCAATAGAATTAGGGGAAGAGAAATATTTAGGATTGGTCTTAGATAAAATACACCAAGAAGGTCTCTTATCCTTGGTACCAGTATCCCTATAGCAAAGGGACTAATCAAGAGTTCCAATACCTTAAAGGTAGTGGTATTCTCCCCAAGGAACTTAAAGAATAAAAAGAAACAAATATCTCAAGTAGTAACTCAAGGGATTTTTATTCCATGCTAAATAGATATATACCACCCACAACCATTGTAGATAGTTACTATAGTTTTTTATTTTTTGCAATCAAGTACCAATGTTTATAAGTAGCCACAATGTTTTATAAATCTATATACAAAAGAGGGTGCAAACTAACCATTAAAATTTCGACCTATTCTTCCCTCCTCACTTTTGCCCCAATTTTTGACTATATTCCCAATGGATAAGGTGGTAATTTCTCAGGGTTTCTCATATTCATTGAGCTAAATATCCCCTTTGATTCACAAAAATTATAGTGAATTCTCACTATACTCAAGGGGAGTAAATCCTTGGCCGAAAGGTTGTAGTGGGATGCAAGCTACTAGAAACCTGAAAAAAATTAGATGCAAGTGTATAAGTTAGGTAATTAGACTTTTCAGGCCAAATATGTTAGCAAGGATACAAAAGTGTAGGCCTAATAAAAAATCAAATCAATGATATGCACAAAAAAATTATAACCATAAGAACAAAGTGACTTTGGAACACCCATGCAATTTAAATATCTAGTAATAAAAATCTAGTGGTGATAACTAGGACACCAAATAGAAGCGTGTGGAAATTCAACATAGATAAACACCAATTAGACTAGACATACATAGGATTCCAAATATCAAAATTCTTATCAAAGGATTAGGAGGAAGCTATGCACAAAAGAGAAATGACCCAGATTTTGGTTAATCTTGCACCACCTAGGATTTGATATTTAGGAGGTCAAATTTTGGTCCATGGGATCCTATCATCAAATCCCCACACGGAGTGCAATTGGACCCCCATATACCCCTATTGTAGTGTGACCCTAGATCCTACACATAGTTCCAAGGTGTTCGGTCTTCCCAGGTGCACGATTCTCTTTGTATAAAGAAGTACATCATTAAAGACAACCTAGGGACTGTAAAGAAAAATTCATGGACCTAACAATGTTTATGGTGGAATTTCTTTACATCTAACCATTTTAGATCTTCAATATTGACAAAAATATCTCATTCTTAATTAATCCAGATCCAGATACCTCGAGATTATGCATCATCTTTGTAGGAGAACATAGACAAGAATTTTGAAAGAAGCATTTTTAATTTTGGGAGGGAAGAATTCCCAATTTTTATTTATAAATACATATGTTTTCTTTATTTTAAGCATAAAAAACTAGCCATACTCATGCCTAGTATCTAACCTCTTATGGGGTTTTCCTTCATTATATCTTGTATTACATCTTGGATTGAGTCTTGAGTTACTTAGGTTGACTATATTTTTGCCTCTTTTTCCATTATGTATGTAATCCGATTGTTGTCTATATATGAGAAGTGACTATTTCTCAATCTATCCTAGTTATTATGTATACTTGTTTGGTAAATTTCATGTTTGGGAAAATTGTGTTCCTTGTGCACTATAATCCATGATGACTATGTTCATTAAACCTACCATAATGTAGGGATTTCTAGATCTTTGGAACATTACATCCTTATAGTAGTTTTACATTTTCCATTATTTTTTTTACAATCATTTATTGTTTTTCCCTCTAACCCTTTTTCCTAGAATGAACGCGATGGATTAGGCTAGCTTAGGAACACATCAATGTATTATACATCACTTGGCCTTGGTAAAATAAACACAGAGGTCATCCAAAGGAGCCATATTCGATGCTCCCCACAATTCTAAAGATTGACACTCCATGTAAGGCAAGGGTACCAAATGCACCTGATGAAGTTGCATTATGGGTGGTTGCAGTACCTTGAGCATAAGGACTGAATCCAATTCCTAAAACTAGGTTTGGCCAAAAATGTGATATCTATGAATAGAATGAGTGATGCAAGCATGTAGATACTATTTAAAAATAATACTAGTAGGATGGTTCAAGGAGTGATGGGTTTGACAAGAGGTTTGAATTGAAACACTCAACAAGCTATTGGGTAGCACTCTGACTAATAGGTGTAATAGTTTTTTTTTCATGAAAATAGACAAAATTCCTACTCTTCCTATAAAAATAATAATGCTTTGTCATCAAAGAATGGGAAATATTGAAGAAATAAGCCTTTGATCTTTGTATACTAAAGGTATGGTTGAAGGTGTTTTTGTCTTTTTTTTTAGATTTTTATTTCTATAAACATTGTGTATATGGTAAAAAAAATCAAGTAAAGTTTCCATCTGGTGATGCAAGAGCAAAAGGAATTTTGGAGCTAAAACATAGTATTTTTTTTGGACCTATGCATGTTCCATCACTTGGAAAATCACTGTACTATATTTCATTTATGGATGATTTTTCAAGGTATGCATAAATATATTTCCTTCAAATGAAATATAATGCCTTCATAAAATTAAAATAATTTAAGGTTCTTGTAGAAAACCAAAATAAGAAAAAAATAAAGGTGTTATAGATAGATAATGGAGAAGAGTTTTACAACAATGAATTTGAGAAGATCTGTAAGTAATGAGGAATAACAAGTCAAAATGTGACTCTATACACACCTCAATAGAATGCAGTTGTAAAAAGAATGAACAAAACATTGATAAAAATGGTGAGTATATTGAGTGGTGTAGGGTTAGCATATCAATTCTAGACAAAGGTTGTAGACACTCCAAGTTACCTAGTAAATCAATCACCTACATCAAAATTGGTTGATAAAAATTCATACGAGGCATGGACTAGTAGGATACCCTCTCTTGAACATCTTATCATTTTTGGTTGTGATGTTTATGTGCATGTTCCAAGGGAAAAAATGAGTAAGATAATAAAGCAAGGAAGTGTATTTTTATTGGTTATGATGATGGTGTAAAATGTTACATACTTTGGAACCTAGGAACTAGGATAGATTTTTATAGACAAGATGTAATATTTAGCGAATTTAAAAATGCTCTCCAACAAGAAGAAAAACCAGGAAAGGAAGAACATAAAAAGGTGTATTTTGATTTCATGGATGAATAATCTAACTCAATAGAAGATGATGAACTAGATATGAATTGAGAAAGAAGAAAACAAAAAAGGTATAACTCACCTAATTTTTATTCTACTTTTTTTTTATCTATTATTTATGATGATCTTAGAACTATTAGGAGGGTTGTTAATGCAAAGGATGGTTAATTATAGGAGAAGGCTATGGTTGATGAGATAAAATCTTTAGACAAAAATAAAACATGGGATTTGGTGAAATTGCTTACTAGGAGAAAACTAATTGGTAGCAAATGGGTATTTAAGAATATGTTTAAGGAAGAAGATAAATTTGAGAAGTACAAAGTTCACCTGGTAGGAAAGGGATATTCCTTGGTATAAGAAATTAATTTTGGTAAGGTTTTCTTCCTTGTTGCTAAACTAAATTTTATTAAATCTCTTTTATATTTTGCTATTGCATTTGACCTAGAAGTAGAGCAAATAGATGTGAAGATGACATTCCTACATGGGTATCTAGAAGAAGAAATATATATTTCTGAAACGGAAAGTTTCATGATAAAATAAAAGGAATACTTGGTATGCAGGTTGAAGAAATCTTCGTATGGTCTAAAATAATTAACTAGGATGTGATATCAAAAGATTTATACTTATGTACTAGGACTTGGTTTTTGAAGAAGTAAAGTTTATCATTGTGTATACATCAAATAGGTTGGTTATCACTTTATTAGTGTGGCATTGTATGTTGATGATATGTTGTTAATTGGAAATGACTTGGAAATCATCCAAAATTTTAAGTTTCAATTATCATGTCAATTTGATTGAAGGGTATTGGTCCTAAAAATTTCATCTTGGGCATGTCAATTAAGAGGGATCATCCAAATAAGAGACCCTAATTGAATTAGAGAAAATATATTGAGATAACATTCAAGGGATTTAATATGAATGATTGTAAATCTGTCAAAACTCCTATTCATTTGGTTATAAAATTATCTATAGAACAATATCCAAAGACACAAGAAGAGCAAGAGGTAAGTTGTAGTGGCACTTTCAACTATAGAATTTGAGTCCATGGTAGCCACTCATGCAACTAAGGAAGCAATATGGTTACAAATATTGTATGTTGATGTTTGGTTCTTGTATAAATTTATAATGATAAAATGTGATAGTCAAAGTGCAATTTATTTGACAAAGAACCCTACTTATCATTCTAAGACAAATCATATTTTAGTACAATATGATTTTATTATAGATATGGTTTAATATAAGAATGTGTGATTTGAGAAAATTGGTACTCTAAAAAATGTTACAAATTTATTAACTACGCTTGTGAGTACTAAGAATTTTTCTTGGTGTAGGGAAACAATGGATTAGTTGCACAAAGTAGCTAAATTTATGATTTGTATAGGCCCCATTGCAAAGTATTCAAGTGAGATATTGTTGGATATGTTGTATCCTTTGCATGAAAAAATAGTGCAAGTTTTTTTTTAAGCGATCTCCTTAAATAGTGAGTATAGGTGGTTTTAACCCATGGTATTATTTTTGGGGCAGCCTCCTTAATTAGTGGGGATGGGTGGTTTTAGCCCATGGTCATATTTTTTAGGTAGTCTCCTTAATTAGCGAGTATGAGTATTTTTAGTCCATGATATTATTTTTGAGGCAGTATATTTAATTAACATATATGAGTGGTTTTCGCCCATGGTTTTATATACGTAAACCATCAGCTATGCTAGTGCATGTTTCCTCAAGTGAATACCAAGTTTCTCCATATAATTTATAGAGTGAGGTTCCCTCATGAAACCCGCGTCGCTCTCATAGTCCAGTTGGGAATACCTCAGGCATTCCTTTGGAGAAGCGACGACAAATTTTTTTTTCGTGAAAACCATAATAGGTTTCTCACAAATACCTTTGAATCCTTAGTAGATTTTGAGGATTCTAAGGTCCTCAAAAGAAATATGCTCCTCGATCATGTCTCATGAAGTGATTATCTTGGAATATCAGGGGTTTGACAAATCTTGTGCGTAAGTACATAGTGCATCACGGTCTAGATGAATTCAAGATAAAAAATGGTAATATTGATATACTTTGCCTTCAGGAAGTCAAATTCACTAATTTTATGTTATCAAGTACTTGCTCCTTTCTCTAGCCTCGAGGCCACACCTTTCATACTATGCATGACATGCGTAAATGAGGGGCAATAATTTTTCTTTCATAATATTATCATTCTAAAATGATCTCTTGGGGTTGTGACCCTTCGAATCATGTTGTTTAGGTTGTGATGGAGATTTATGGCCATATTCTTGGTGTTCTCAACATCTATGCTCATAACTATGCCAATGATCATTGTGTGTTGTGGCGGTGGGTAGCACTCTCTTTTCCCCTTGCTATTTGGTTGCTCTGTGGGGACTTGAATATGATCGAATTCCCACATGATAAAGTGGGTCTTATTTCCATGAGGTGGGCGATAAGGGAAAGAGAAGGATGGCTATTCATGAAAGAAATGTTGGGGCTCTCTAATCCCAATAGATGCTTTTTACCCTCTTCATTCCCAGCTAGTGCTTGGTTCACATGGTCTAACAATCAACAAGGTGAGAATCATGTTTTGAAAAGATTAGATAGAGCCATGCTTTGAGATTCTAATATTTTCTCCTTTGAGCAACCCTCATCTTCTTCTCCCTTTATATATGTCTATCTCGAGCTATGCTTGTATGAACATTCCCCTATTTCCTTTTCCATATTTATTTCTTCTACTCCCCCTTCTCTTTCTCATTCATAATTTTACCGTAGTACCTCTATTTTGCACCATCCCATTTTGAGGGCCTATGTTATCAAAATTTAGAATCTTGTCTCTAGACCGAAATGGGCCTCAGGATGGATTGATTGGTGGAATGTTGCTATCCTGTGCACTGCTCGCTTTATACGCTCGCTTGGGCGTAAAATTTCTAAGTTTCATCGTCACTCCAATGCTACTCTTAAGCGAGAGTTGGAAGTGACCTCTTCTCAACTTCAGTCTAATCCTTTAAATTAGGAGCTTTAGAGACACCTTGCTATGGTTAAACAACAACTTATTCTGGTAGAGCACTATGATTTTAAAGGAGCTCAAGTCAAGGAAATATTACACTAACTCAAATTTGGATATAGGGTTACCAAGGAGTTCTTTCAGCGCTTGTGTCCTCGTAATCAATTTTTGGGTATTAAAGCCCTTAACATTAATGGAGAGTGTGTTTTTAATATTCCTAGTATTATATTTTCTTTTGAATATCATTACTAGTCTGTATTTGCATCTCAGGCCCACTCCTCGTAGCATGATGAGGCCCTTAAATCCTATATTTCTATGGTTCCAAAATGGCTTTTTGAGTCTCAAAGAGTTTCCTATGATAAGGCCCTATATTTGAAGGATCTGGAGGAAGATATCTCTCATATGGCCAATGATAAATCCCCTGGTATCGATGGCTTCCCTTGTGAATTCTACAAATCCCTTTGGGACACTATAGGGCCTGATCTTCTCAAAGTCTATCAAGAGGTCTTCACTAAGGGTTTGTTGGGACCTAATATTAATCAAGGGATTATTAAATTTATCCCCAAGGTTGGTGATCCTAAAATTATCACCAATTGGAGACCTATTACTCTCCTTAATGTCTCTTATAAGATCATTGCCAAAGCCCTAGCTTTATGCATCCACCATATCCTTCCTATTATCATGCGTCCAGAGCAAACTAGCTTCATTCGGGGTAGATACATCCTTGACAATATTATTTTTGTTTGGGAAGGTATGGAGTGGGCTCTTAATTCTAACCAAAAGTATGTGTTCATCAAAATTGACTTTGAGAAAGCATATGATAGGACTGATTGGTCCTTCATTCTAGCCATGCTTAAAGTTCTTGCTTTTGGGCCCTGCTTCATTAGTTGTGTGGAAATGTTGTTTTCTGAGGCTTCAACTATTTTTTCCATTAATAGACACAAGTCCTTAGTCATTGATCTCTTTTGATCCATTAGACAAGGTTTCCATTTAGCTCTTTTCCTTTATGTCCTTGTTGCTGAGGGGCTTGGATTTTTACTAGCACATCATGCTGCTTAGGGTTATATTCGAGGAATTTCTCTCCCAGGAGGTGAGACTCAGTTGATCAATGGTCATTTTGCTGATGACTCTTCCCTCACTCTTATTGAGGAATAAAGTGTCTTTCAACAAGTGCTTGCTTACCTGGACACTTTTTGTCTGGATTCTAGATCCTCCATTCAATGGAGAAACACCCAATGTTATAGGCAGTCTCCCGACCCAATGCTCCACTGGCTTAATCAGTATCAATGGAAGATCATCCAAGAGGAGGATTTTTTTATTTTTTAGGTATTCCTTTTGCCTTTAATAGGTCATTTCCAGAGGTATGAAAGTATGTTGTTAACAGGGTGGAACAAAAACTTACCTACTGGTCCACTAAGAAACTCTCCCTTACTGGTAAATTTCAAATTTGCACTAAAGTCCTTATGACCACCCATGTTTATTTTTCTTCCTACTGGGTCCCATCCAAAAATTGTTATAAGAAGATTGATAAGCTACTGCGAGACTTCTTATGGTCCTCCTCCAATAATGCTTCAGGATTCCACCGTGTTGCTTGGGAGTATTGTTGTATTCCCAGAAGGCATGGTTGACTTGGCATTAATAATACCCAACGTCAAGGTTGGGCCCTTTGTGTTAAGTTGGTCATCAGAGCCCTCACAGGGAATGAGGCCTGGAAGATTCTCATCCAACACTGTATTAATGAAGGTTCCCCTTTTGGGCATAAGAGTTGGAAGGGCATGGGGTTCCCTTCCCTCCTTGTTGCCCTTGTGTCTATCAAAGTGTCATGATCCTTTGTCATTAGGAGCATTTGGAAATCTTGGGAGAGTTTTAAACCTTGGCTTAGATGGAATGGACAAAGCTTTTGACATGGCCTCTCCATAAACCAAATTAATGTTTAGTGGTCACCTGTTATCACCTACCAAGGTTTCCCGCTTGTGCAAGTTCCTTGGGTTCATGCATTGAGATTCTTTCGCAAAGGTGTGTGATGCATCACTAATTTCTTTTCTCGTCCTACCAGGGATTGGCTCCCTTGGGATGATTTTAGAGATAAATTTGGGCTTAATCACTCTGACAAGGATACCTTTGAGGCTATCAAGGTTGATCTCCCTAACTCCATGTTACACAATATTTCTGTGCTTTCTCAGCGGTCTTGGTGGAATGACTAGAAGTGATATCCAGACACTCCATTACAGAATTATAAGGCCCAATTGGGGTATGTATGGATCTCTCCTTTCCTCTCCATGATTGATAAGCTCAATCAACGATTGAAGGTCTCCTCCCCTCGACCTATTTGGTTGCGCAGGTTCCAGACAGCTTGGGCTCCTTTCTTGGAGCCCAAAATTTCTTGTTTTGCTTGGAATATTTTTCACCAAGGGCTTCCTATTGGGGAGCATCTACAATATTTAGGCATCCCCAATCCTTATTGCTCTTTTTATCTTCAATACTAAGACTTTTTCCATCTTTTTTTGGGTTTGTGCTCGTGCTCATTCCCTTTGGGAGTGGATTTTTTCCTTTTTTAGACCCTTTTCCTTTGCCATGTTTGAGTGGAAGCATATCATTTTGGGAGATCCCCCCCCATTACCAACTATTTTTTTGAATTGTGGCACTTGTTTCGTATGGCGACCATGTTCAGTTTATAGAGAGCTAGAAATGATTGTATCTTTGGTAAGTGTACTTCCTCTTTGCACATCTCTACTTTTGAGAAGTCTAATATTATTTCTTCTATGTATTTTCAGATTACAATTTAAGCCAATAAGGTGGCCATGGAGCTTACTCATCTTCAAGAGCTTATTAAACAGTGGGGGAACGCACCGTGCTCAATAATTTAGGATACTCCTCGTAGTAGATCCAAGTCCACACAGTAGTGTCGCTCATTCTCAAAATGCACTCCTATCCCAGTTCAAGGTGCTTATAGATATGGTTGTGGCTATGTGACTGTTTCTCTCCCCCCAACTCCTCGATTTGATGCCTGGTTCAACTTAAGAGTTTTTTGCTAGGTTTATGTTCTCGACACTTTTAGATAGGGGAGGGACTCATTTTCAGGTGACTGAAACTTATCAATTTATTCTGTCCATCAGCTATGTAAACTAGTATCAGTTTATTCTATCAATCAGTTATGTAAACTGTTATCAGTTTATTCTGTCCATTAGTTATGTAAACTCTAGATTGTTCTCTTGAATTCCCACTCTATTTTGATAGAAATAAATTTGTTTAGCTGATAGCTGATAACGTTAATCACATGACGTATTTATCCACCTATTTTTTTGTTTCTAAAAATATCTTATTGTAATTTTTTAATATAATGCTTTTTTACATCAAAAAAATTACTTAACCTTTTACCTAAAATATATGACTACCTTCTTTTTAAAATATATACTTTAATGATCGAGCTCTATTTGATATCTTTTTAAAATATATAATTTAATGGTCGAGCTCTACCTGATCTCTCCCACTTTATCGGTAAGCGAGCGCTTATCTCAAGGACCTCTTAAAAAGTCGGGGGTGTCTCGGCTGAGGGGTCCATTCTCTACCGCAGGTCATAAATTTGGAGAGTTTGCCCTTGCACGGAAACGCAAACCTTCGAGAACCAATATAGGACGAGAAAGAAGGGGGGGGGGCGCGGTTGGGCGGGAGAGGGCGTAGCTCAACTCCCCCACTCGGACATCTTTGGGTACTCGAATCCAGATAATATTTTAAGTTGTGATTAAGTCTCACGACTTATATATTCAAAGAAAATTCATGATGACATCTATCGATTAGGAATGGAACTCGAATCCAGATAATATTTAAGTTGTGATTAAGTTCACGACTTATATCTTCAAAGAAAATTCATAATATAATAGAGGGAGGATGCCGGGTGATGCCGTTCCCAGAAAACACAAGTCGCTCCATTTGCTCGAAATCTAGTAGGCGGGGCAATGCCGTCCCCAGAAAACGCAACTCGGTCCATTCCCTCGAAATCTGTCAATATAATAATCTAATCTCTGCATTATGGTTACGCGTATCAAAATCCTGTAACCCGTTGACATTGTGAATTACACCAATACTATAGAAAAACGTTGAAAAATGAAGATAGAGACTAGGCCTAGGAACCGTCCTGGTTCATTTTGGCGCCGGATCAGGAGTTTAGGGCAATACGTCCGAAGCAAAATATGAAGAAATTTAATTGCTTTTTCTTCTCGCCGCCGAAGTCCGTCAGGACAGACTGCGCAGGGCGCACGGCCAACTCCCAGCTTCGGGAGCGAAGTGCGGACGGCGCCGACCCACGGGCGAAGTCCGTCACTCGCGCGCAGTGCGGACTGCGCTGGCCAAACTGCCGAAGTCTGTCACTCGCGCGCAGTGCGGACTGCGCTGGCCAAACTGCCGAAGTCCGTCACTCGCACGCAGTGCGGACTGCGCTAGTTCCGCGGCGAAGTGCGTACTTCGCACCTTCAACTGCCGAAGTGCGGCTGTCGCGGCGAAGTGCGCACAGCGCACGATTTCTGGCCGAAGTGCGGCTGTCGCGGCGAAGTTCGCACAGTGCACGTTTTCTGGCCGAAGTGCGGCTGTCGCGGCGAAGTTCGCACAGCGCACGTTTTCTGGCCGAAGTGCGGAAGGCTGCTTCACACTTGGCCAAACTTTTGGCCTTCGACTTCTTCGTCTTCCGCGGCTGCCGCTGGGTTTGCCTGGCTTGGCAAGACCCGTATGCGAGAGGAGAAACAACGGAACAGAGAACAACAAACTGTTAGCAAATAAACAACTGCAAACCCTAAATATGTCACAAAAAACAGCAAAGTTTATTTATCTGAAACTAGGGTTACAGTATTCCTCAACCGAGGAAATAACAACATCTGCAGGCTACGCTGCAGGATAAATTAAACAGGGGAAATGTCGAGTCTGCAGCTCGGACATTACTCAGCTAAGCCACACTGCTCACTGAAATGCTCTGCTTTCTTTCTTTGCTCACTTTCACGAACTTCTCTCACACCCGCTCTGCTTCTCTTGTTTTTGTCTGAAGACACGAACTACCCTTTTATAGCCGCGGGGAGAGGAGGATAAGGTTTATCCTCTGACAGCTTCGGATAAGGGTTATCCTCAGACCGACCCTCATCTAGGGTTTCTGATAAACGCCGACTTGGCATTAACTCCTGGGGAGATCGGATCTGTCAGGTGTCAAATCTGTCGGAAGGTAGGTGTGACGTCATGTCACACTTTTGCCAGGATCTCGGATTGTGGCAGCGCAGTCCGACTTCGCCCATGTCTAGAGCGCAATCCGGTTTCGCCCAAGGTTCGGAGCGCAGTTGGGCACAGGCATGAAATCTGGGTTAATTTTTCTAACACCCTTCTTTAAGCTTGATTTCACGAGTGCTTTGACTCCAAGCTGCTCTCGCAATCTACTAAAGTCTTCCTCCTTCAAAGGTTTCGTGAAGATATCTGCCAACTGCTCCTTGGATCTGCTAAACTACAGATGAATTTCTTCGGACTTCACGACTGTTCTAAACTGCGCAAATAGGCTGCTGCTATTGCCAGTAAATATCAGATCGTCTACATATAGGCAGACGATGATGAGCTCACCTGCTGCATTTGTCTTCATGTATAGGGAGTGCTCATATGGGCATTTCTGAAACCCATTCTCCTGAAAATAGCTATCAATACGGCTGTACCAAGCCCTGGGTGCTTGCTTCAACCCATACAGGTCCTTCTTCAATTTTAGGACTTTGCCCTTTTGCCCTTGTATTTCATAATCGGGCGGCTGGTCTATGTAGACCTCTTCTTCCAACACTCCGTTGAGGAATGCAGACTTGACATCCATCTGGTACACGCTCCATCCTTTCTGAGCTGCTAGTGCCAGAATCATTCTGACTGTGTCAAGTCGGGCTACGAGTGCATACACCTCATGATAGTCAACTCTTGACTTCTGCTTGTAGCCTTTCGCCACTAATCTGGTCTTATGCCTGTCAACTACTCCTTGGGCATTAAACTTCATTTTATATACCCACTTGACCCCAATGGTCTTCTTTCGTGCTGGAAGATCTGTTAGCTGCCATGTCTCATTCTTATCAATGGCTGCTATCTCCTCATCCATCGCATTCACCCATTTGTGATTCTGACTTGCCTCTTCAAACTCCACTGGATCACATTCAGTAAAGAGAGCAAAATCAGAATAATTTTCATCTAATTGATTACGGGTTACCTCATAAATGTCTTGCAAGCTTCGAGTCTTCACAAGAGTCCTCAGGTTTTGAATTCTGCTTGCAAGTGGAGGTGATCGGGATGATGAGGGTGTGCTACTGCTGGCACCACTGTTGATGCTTGAAGGCACAGGTGGTTGGACACTGTCTTCCTCCAAGTCTACAGTTTCAAAAGTTGCTGGTTCAGACTGACCAGTCTTTGACTTCTCTTTCTAGGCTTCATCCTCCAGGAACTTCACATCTCGGCTGATGACAAGTTTCTTTGTCATAGGATTGAACAGCCTATATGCTTTCGCCTGCTCACTGTACCCTATGAAAATGCATCTTTCAACTTTGTCATCCAGCTTCTGCATTTTCTCATCTGGAACATGTGCATATGCTATGCACCCGAAAACTCGCAAATGAGCCACACTTGGCTTCAACTTGCTCTAGGCTTCCTCTAGAATTTTGTCCCTCACACTCTTGGTGGGACACCGATTCAGTAGATAAACTGCACAACTTACAGCTTCTGCCCAGAACTCATGTGGCAAACTTTTTGCCTTCAGCATGCTCCGTGCCATCTCCATGATTGTTTTGTTCTTCCTCTCAGCTACGCCATTCTGCTGCGGCGTGTATCTAGCAGTGAACTACCTCCGAATTCCATGTTGCTTGCAGAAATTGTGGAATTCATTGGAGATGTACTCTCCACCTCCATCAGTTCTGAGAGTCTTCACATAATAACCGCTATGTTTCTCAACCAGAGCCCTGAACTCCTTAAACCTTGCAAACGCCTCTAACTTCAACTTGATTGGATAAATCCAAGTCTTCCGACTGAAGTCATCAATGAAGGTCAGGAAATACTTATTACCGGCATATGAGGTGGTCTGCATGGGACCACAGATGTCTGAGTGCACCAGCTCCAAAGGCCGTGATGCTCTCCAAGACTGCCCTATAGGGAATGCGTCCCTATGTTGCTTGCCAACCAGACAACCTTCACAAACTTGATTTGGTTGCTCTATAAGTGGTAAACCCTTCACCATCTGCTTTTTGTTCAGCAGATTCAGACCACTGAAACTCAGGTGACCGAATCTGAGATGCCACAGCTAGGTAGCATCCTTCTCAACTACACTCAGAGACATCAAAGATTCATTCTGAATCTGTAGTGGAAACATTTTGTTTTTTTTCATGGACATAGTTGCAATTTATCCATGGACTTTGTCTCTGATGGAACAGACACCATCTTTGAACAGTACAGTGTGCCCCTTCTGCACAAGCTGTCCAACACTTAGCAGATTGTGCTTCAACCTAGGCACATAAAAAACATCTTGAATTGTTTTTCTATCACCGTGTCGGGTTTGGATGAGGATCTTTCCTTTCCCCATCACAGGAACTTTGATGTTGTTCCCCATCTTGACTTCGGACTAGACTGTTTCATCCAGTTGTGAGAACATCTCCTTGTTCCCAGTCATATGGTTGCTGCAACCACTATCAAGATACCAGATGTTTTTCTTGCTCTCCTCTTCAATACTGCAAGTCAGCAACACATTTCCTCCTACCGCATTTTTGGGTTCCTCCGAATAATGGGCTTGCTGCTGATTCTCGTTCGCCATCTTCTTTCTGCACTGTGTGGCATAATGGCCGAACTTGCTGCAGTAGTAGCATTGGACCTTTGACATGTCCTTCTGCTGAGAGCCACCTTGCTGATTTCTGCCAGTGCCTCTTCCTCCTTGCTGATGAAAGTTGCAACTTGGCTCAGTGTCCTGAGGGTTTGATCTCCCTCCTTGCTTGTTCCTTCTCCCACGCCTGCTTCGCCTCTTCCTCCTTGAGAACTAGAAGCGTCATGGTGGGAGTCTTGTCTACCGTTGTCTTGGACTGAGACTTGTGCTTTGAAGGCTTGCTCCAAAGAAGACCGAGTTGAGCGGCTCAGCCTCTGTTCATGGGTCTGCAGAGAACCCATGAGTTCGTTTGTTGAGAGGGTTGTCAGATCCCTTGACTCTTCGATTGCTATCACAACCGAGTCGAACTTTGCAGGAAAACTTTTGAGAATCTTCTCCACGATTCTCCAGCTTTGGACATTTTCTTCGTTCAACCGCATCTGGTTGATAATGTCCATCGTTCGGGTGAAGAAATCACTCATCGACTCGGACTCGCTCATCTGCAGATTTTCAAACTCCCTCCTAAGCATCTGCAGCTTCACCAACTTCACTTTGTCGGTGCCCTGATATGAACTTGCCAGAGTTTCCTAGGCCTGCTTGGCCTTGGTGGCTGATGCAATCCGTGGTAAGATGGTCTCCTCAACCACTTGCATGATGTAGAAGAGGGCCTTCTGGTCCTTCTTCTTATGCTCTTTCAACAGATCATTGTCTGCTTGAGAGAGGGCGGCCAGTGTTGCTGCATCTGTCAGTTCTGGGTAGCCGTTCTCGACTAACTCCCATAGCTCCTGAGATCCAAAAAGGATCTTCATCTGGATGCTCCAGTAATCGTAGTTCTTACAGTTAAATCACGAGATCTACAACTACAGCGAGTTTCTCTCGAAAGCCATGCTTCTATCTCCGTGTCACGGCACTATCAGCTCTGATACAAATTTGAAGGAATTTAATCGCTTTTTCTTCTCGTCGTCGAAGTCCGTCAGGACAGACTACGCAGGGCGCTCGACCAACTCCCAGCTTCGGGAGTGAAGTGCGGACAGCGCCGACCCACAGGCGAAGTTCGTCACTCGCACGTAGTGTGGACTGCGCTGGCCAAACTGTCGAATTTCGTCACTTGCGCGCAATGCGGACTGTGCTGGCCAAACTGCCGAAGTCCGTCACTCGCGCGCAGTGCGGACTGCGCGAGTTCCGCGACGAAGTGCGTACTTCTCACCTTCAACTGCCGAAGTGCGGCTGTCGCAGCGAAGTGCGCACAGTGCACGATTTCTGGCCGAAGTGCGACTGTCACGACGAAGTTCGCACAGTGCACGTTTTCTGGCCAAAGTGCGACTATCGCGGCAAAGTTCGCACAGCCCACGTTTTCTGGCCGAAGTGCGAAAGGCTGCTTCACACTTGGCCAAACTTTTGGCCTTTGACTTCTTCGTCTTTCGCGGCTGCCGCTGGGTTTGCCTGGCTTGGCAAGACCCGTATGCGAGAGGAGAAACACCGGAACAAAGAACAACAAACTGTTAGCAAATAAACAACTGCAAACCCTAAAGATGCCACAAACAACAACAAAGTTTATTTATCTGAAACTAGGGTTACAGTATTCCTCAATCAAGGAAATAACAACATCTGCAGGCTACGCTGCAGGATAAACTAAACAGGGGAAATGTCGAGTCTGCAGCTCGGACATTACTCAGCTGAGCCACACTGCTCACTGAATCGCTCTGCTTTCTTTCTCTGCTCACTTTCACGAACTTCTCTCACACCCGCTCTGCTTCTCTTTTTTTTGTCTGAAGACACGAACTGCCCTTTTATAGCCGCGGGGAGAGGAGGATAAGGTTTATCCTCTGACAGCTCCGGATAAGGGTTATCCTCGGACCGACCCTCATCTAGGGTTTCTGACAAACGCCGACTTGGCATTAACTCCTGCGGAGATCGGATTTGTCAGGTGTCAAATCTGTCAGAAGGTAGGTGTGACGTCATGTCACACTTTTTCCGGTATCCCGGACTGCGGCAGCACAGTCTGACTTTGCCCATGTCTGGAGCGCAATCCGGTTTCGCCCAAGGTTCGGAGCGCAGTTGGTCACAGGCGTGAAATCTGGGTTAATTTTTCTACAAAATAGTCAACGCATTCCAATCTTTAGCAAAACGTCCCGTCCGTCTGTAACGTGCCGTCTTACTTTGACTATCAGTGCCGGCAACATTGGATTACTTCGACTATCAGTGGGGTCATCATTGGAGATTAAGCGATTCTTCCATGGTTCCACTCGTATTGCTTATAAAACTTCACCCAATACAAGCGCTCTGAAGTGGAATTTACATCCAAAAATTCAAAGCCAGAGGAGTTGGTTTCGTGAGGATGGAGCTTCTAGTCTTGATGATTTCATCGCTCTTAATCTTGAGCAGTGATTGTTCACAGGCAGCAACCCCTATTTCGGATCCGTAAATTGCAAAAAACCATGATTTCAACATCGAAGGTTTGAAATACAGTCGTAGAAATACATAACATATGATGATATTAATATTAGATTGATTTGTTCATATTTCCAGGTGATCCACCATACCCATATCCATTTGTGACTGTTAATGCTGAAAAGGCAGCTGCAAGAGTATACGATTACATTATCGTGGGAGGAGGTACAGCCGGGTGTCCCCTCGCTGCAACACTCTCTACCAAGTATTCAGCTCTGTTGCTTGAGAGGGGAGGTTCTCCTTACGGAAATCCTGACATCGAGGGCGGAAATCGTTTTGGAAAGGCCCTAGGAGAAACGAATAACTACACCTCCATCGCCCAGGGATTTCTCACAGAGGATGGCGTACAATTGCATAGAGCCAGAGTCCTGGGAGGTGGAACTGCTTTTAACGCCGGTTTCTACAGCAGAGCGAGCCTGGAATATATTCGAAGCATGCGATGGGACGAGAAACTTGTCAATGAGTCGTATGAGTGGGTGGAGAAACAAAATGCTTTTAAACCAGACCGTCTTTCGCGATGGAACTCCGCTTTCAGGGAGAGTCTTTTGGAAGCCGGAGTTCTTCCCGACAATGGCTATACTGTGGATCATTTGGAGGGGACCAAGATAAGTGCTTCGACATTCGATAATAATGGCAAAAG
Organism: Wollemia nobilis; assembly: GCA_028583015.1. Taxonomy (NCBI): domain Eukaryota; kingdom Viridiplantae; phylum Streptophyta; class Pinopsida; order Araucariales; family Araucariaceae; genus Wollemia; species Wollemia nobilis. The sequence goes on along the minus strand of JAQPPZ010017101.1, from coordinate 9,194,070 downwards.
ACATACAGCAGCAAATCTTCTCAAACATGCAAATCCGAATAACATCGTAGTTCTTCTCAATGCTACCGTCGGCAGAATCCTCTTTGATTCGGCATCAGGTTAGCAATATATCCGTTTTGGGAATGAAGGAAGCAGAAAAAACTCTAGATTAATCTTTCGGTTTCAACATGGTGACAAGTATTGTGCAAAACAATCGCAAATATCTAAAATAGGTTTTCTACATGCTTGCACTGTATATTTACGTCAAAACATGTCTCTCTAGGAAGAATCTTTCTTTAAAATCTTTTTATGTATCGTATGTTTGATCTTATATAAAGCTATTTTTTATATTCTGGTAATAAAACTACTAGGCACAATTCCTTATCGCGTTTGATTCTGCCAAGCTTCTCCGTGACTTCATTTTGTATTGTTTTTTTTTGTTTTTCTCCCCTCCTCTTTACTAATTGCGTGCCAGTAAAATCAGTTTTTATAATCTTTTTTGCAATATCATCTTTGGTAGAGACTTGGATTCCAAATCTGCAGTCTTTCTCAAAGTAATAACTTCAACATGTGCGTGTTGCAAACTGAACGGCAGATCAAACGCTTCTATTTTTCTACTTAGTTTGTGAAGGAGCGTTTTTTAATTTTTTTTTTTTTAATCACCGCCGAAGTCTGCACGGCGCTGCAGCTCAGAGAGCGCAGTGCGCAAGTCGCGCGCGCCGACGGACTTCGCCCAAGAATGGGCGAAGTGCGCACTTCGGCTGCGACGACGGACTTCGCCCAAGAATGGGCGAAGTGCGCACTTCGGCTGCACAGCCGGACTTCGCCCAAAACTGGGCGAAGTTCGCACTTCGCGGCTGCGACGGACTTCGCCCGAAATTTGGGCGAAGTTCGCACTTCGCGGCTGCGACGGACTTCGCCCGAAATTTGGGCGAAGTTTGCACTTCGGGGAAGCAAACAGACTTCGCCCGAAACTGTGCGAAGTTTGTACTTCGGTCAGCCGACGGACTGTGCTGGGCGAAGTGCGGACTGCGGCCGACTTCAGACTTCTCTCGCGCACTCGAGCTGACTCAGTCTTGGCCACGAACTTCGGCAGCGAACTTGGAAAGGCCGCTTCAGACTTGTTCTTCTTCCGCGGCTGCTGCTGGGTTTTCCTGGCTTGGCAACACCTGTATGAGAAGAGAGAATAACCGGAACAGAGAACAACAAACTGCAAACCCTAAAGATGCCTAAAACAAACAACAAACTTTATTTATATTAAACGGGGGTTACAGAGTTCCTCAACCGAGGAAATTACAACATCTGCAGGTTGCGCTGCAGGATAAACTAAACAGACAAAATGTCGAGTCGGCTGCTCGGACATTAATCAGCTGAGTCAAACTGCTCACTGAGATACTCTTCTTCTCCTTTTTCTGCTCTCTGCCTTCTCACTCTCTTTCACTGCTCTTGCTCCTCTACTTCTGAAATACCCGAGACGCCTTATATAGCCGCAGAAGAGGAGGATTGGGGTTTGTCCTCTGACAGGCCCTCAACTAGGGTTTCTGACCAATCACCGCACTAGCGTCACATCTGTCAGAGGGTAGGTGCGACGTCATGTCAGCCCTTTGCCGGGATCCCGGACTGCGGCAGCGCAGTCCGACTTCGCCCATGTCTGGAGCGCAATCCGGTTTCGCCCAAGGTTCGGAGCGCAGTTGGGCACAGGCATGAAATCTGGGTTAATTTTTCTAACACCCTCCTTTAAGCTTTGATTTCACGAGCGCTTTGACTCCAAGATGCTCTCGCAATCTGTTGAAGTCTTCCTCCTTCAAAGGCTTCGTGAAGATGTCAGCCAGTTGCTCCTTGGACCTGCAAAACTATAGTTGTACTTCGCCAAATTTCACCAGCTCTCTAATGAAATGATACCGGATGTCTATGTGCTTCGTCCGGCCATGGAAGACGGGATCCTTTGACAGTGCAATGGCTGAATTGTTATCGCAGAAAATTGTTGTCGCGCCTTCCGGAGGAAAGTTCAGTTCACTCAAGACTCTTCGCAGCCAAACTGCCTAGCATGCGGCTGATGTGGCGGCAACATATTCTGCTTGGCTGTGGACAATGCAACGATGGGTTGTTTCTTGGATGCCCATGATACGCCACGATCCGAGATGGAAAGCATACCTTGAGGTGCTCTTCCGATCGTCGGTACTACCAGCCCAATCACTATCTGTGAAGCCGACCAGTTCCAGCTGGTCCTGTCTGGCGTAAAATAGGCCATGGTTCCGCGTCCCGTTGACATAGCGCAAGATCCTCTTGCCTGCTTGCCAGTGCGTGTCCTTCGGAGTCTCCATGAAACGGCTGATCAGACTGACTCCGAACATCAGATCTGGCCGAGTTGCAGTCAAATACATCAAACTGCCAACTAGCCTCTTGAACAGGGTTGGGTCGACATTCCTCCCTGAATCCAATTTGCTCAGCTTCAAACCTGTGGCTGCAGGTGTGATGGCAGGTTTGTTGTCCTCCATCTTGAATCGCTTCAGGACATCCTTCGCATACTTGCCCTGAGAAATGAAGATGCCATCTGTCGATTGGTCAACTTCAATGCCGAGAAAATATTTCATCAACCCTAAGTCCGTCATCTCGAACTCCTTCATGGTTGTTCTGAACTGGTCGAACAGGACATTGCTGTTGCCAGTATAAATCAAATCGTCCACATACAGGTAGACGATAATGAGCTCACCTGCTTCATTTGTCTTCATGTACAGGGTGTGCTCATATGGGCATTTATGAAACCCATTCTCCTGAAAATAGCCGTCAATCCGATTGTACCATGCTCGGGGCGCCTGCTTCAAACCGTACAAGGCCTTCTTTAGCTTCAGGACTTTGCCCTCCTGGCCTTCAAATTCGTAACCTGGTGGCTGGTCTATGTAGACCTCTTCCTCTAACACTCCATTGAGGAAGGCTGACTTGACATCCATCTGGTACATCTTCCAACCTTGTTGGGCTGCCAATGCCAGGATCATCCTGACTGTGTCAAGTCGGGCTACAGGCGCATATACCTCATGGTAATCGATGCTTGACTTCTGCTTGTAACCCTTCGCCACCAATCTGGCTTTGTGCTTGTCAATGTCTCCTTGGGCGTTGAACTTTGTCTTATACACCCACTTGACCCCAATGGTCTTCTTCCCTGCTGGAAGATCAGTCAGCTGCCATGTTTCATTCTTTTCAATGGCTGCTATCTCTTCATCCATCGCCTGCACCCACTTCTGATTCGACTTGCATCTTCGAACTCTATTGGATCAAGTTCAGTAAAGAATGCAAAGTCAGAGTGCTCTTCATCTATGTGGGTTTGGGTTGCCTCATAAATGTCTTGCAAGCTCCGAGTCTTCGCAGGAGTCCTCAGATTTTGAATTCTGCTTGCAAGTGGAGGTGACCGGGATGGAGTGGCTATGCTACTGCTGGCACCGCTGTTGCTGCTGGAAGTTGCAGGTGGGTGCAGACTTCCTTCTTCCAAGTCAACAGGTTGTACTACTGTTGGCTCTTACTGGCCAGTCTCTGACTTCCCATTCCAGGATTTATCTTCAAGAAACTTCACATCACGGTTGATGATGAGCTTCTTCGTCATAGGGTTGTACGACCTATATGCCTTCGCCTGCTCACTTGTACCCTGTGAAAATGCACTTCTCAGCTCTATCATCCAGCTTCTGTCGTTTCTCTTATGGAACATGTGCATATGCAATGCACCCGAACACACGCAAGTGAGCCACACTTGGCTTCACTCCGCTCCAGGCCTTCTGAGGGATTTTGTCCTTCACGCTTTTGGTGGGACATCCGTTCAACAAGTAGACTGCACATGTTACAGCCTCTGCCCAAAATTCATGCGACAATCCCTTCGCCTTCATCATGCTTCGCGCCATTTCCATGATGGTTCGGTTCTTCCTCTCAGCTACGCCATTTTGTTGTGGCGTGTATCTGGCAGTGAACTGCCTTCAAATTTCGTGCTGCTTGCAGTAGTTGTGGAATTCGTTGGAGATGTACTCTCCACCTCCATCAGTTTTGAGAGTCTTCACATAATAACCACTCTGTTTCTCCACCAGAGCCTTGAACTCCTTGAATCTGGAAAATGCCTCTGACTTCAGCTTGATGGCATAAATCCAAGTCTTCCGGCTGAAGTCATCTATAAACGTCAAGAAGTATTTGTTGCCGACAAATGTGGTGGTCTGCATCGGACCACAAATGTTTGAGTGCACCAGCTCCAATGGTCGTGATGCTCTCCAAGACTGTCCTACAGGGAATGCATCCCTGTGTTGCTTGCCGACTAGGCAACCTTCACACACTTGGTTCGGTTGCTCGATAAGGGGTAAACCCTTCACCATTCGCATCCTATGCAGTTGATTCAGGCCACTGAAGCTCAGGTGACCGAATCTGAGATGCCACAGCCAGGTAGAATCTTTCTCAACTGCACTCAGAGACATCAATGATTCATTATGAATCTACAGCGAAAACATTTTGTTTTTCGTCATGGACACAGTTGCAATTTGTCCATGGACTTTGTCTCTGATGGAACAGACACCGTCTTTGAACAGTACAGTGTGCCCCTTCTACACAAGCTGTCCAACACTTAGCAGATTGTGCTTCAACCCAGGCACATAAAAAACATCTTGAATTGTTTTTCTTTCATCGTGTCGGGTGCGGATGAGGATCTTTCCTTTCCCCATCACGGGAACTTTGTTGTTGTTCCCCATCTTGACTTCGGATCGGACTGTTTCATCCAGTTGTGAGAACATCTCTCTGTTCCCAATCATGTGGTTGCTGCAACCACTGTCAAGATACCAGATGTTTTTCTCTTGCTCTCCTCTTCAATACTGCAAGTCAGCAGTACATTTCCTCTTGCCGCATTTTTGGGTTCCTCCGTATAATGGGCTTGTTGTTGATTCTCGTTCGCCATCTTCTTCTTGCACTGTGAGGCATAATGGCCAAACTTACTGCAGTAGTAGCATTGGACCTTTGACATGTCCTTCTTCTGAGAGCTTCCTTGTTGATTTCTGCCAGTGCCTCTTCCTCCTTGCTGATGAAAGTTGCAACTTGGCTCAGCGTCATGAGGGTTTGATCTCCCTCCTTGCTTGTTTCTTCTCCCATGCCTGCTTCTGCCTCTCCCTCCTTGAGAACTAGAAGCGCTGTGGTGGGAGTCTTGTCTGCCGCTGTCTCGGACTGAGGCCTGAGCCCGAAATGCTTGCTCCAGAGAGGTCTGAGATGAACGGCTCAGCCTCTGTTCATGGGTCTGCAATGAACCCATGAGTTCGTCTATCGAGAGGGTTGTCAGATCCCTCGACTCTTCGATTGCTATCACAACCGAGTCGAACTTCGCAGGTAGACTTCTGAGAATCTTCTCCACGATTCTCTGGCTCTGCACATTTTCTCCATTCAACCGCATCTGGTTGATAATGTCAGTCATCCGGGTGAAGAAGTCGCTCATCGACTCGGACTCACTCATCTGCAGGTTCTCAAACTATCTCCTGAGCATCTGCAGTTTCACCAACTTCACTTTGTCGGTGCCCTGATACGAACTTGCCAGGGTTTCCCAGGCCTGCTTGGCCTTGGTGGCTGATGCAATCCATGGGAAGATGGTCTCCTCAACCGCTTGCATGATGTAGAAGAGGGCCTTCTGGTCCTTCTTCTTGTGCTCTTTCAACAGATCCTTATCTACTTGAGAGAGGGCGGCCGATCTTCTTTGCATCTGCTCGGTTATGGGTAGCCGTTCTCGACTAACTCCCATAGCTCCTGAGATCCGAACAGGATCTTCATCTGGATGCTCCAGTAATCGTAGTTCTTATCGTTAAATCGTGGGATCTGCAACTGCAGCGAGTTTCTCTCGGAAGCCATGCTTCTATCTCCGTGTCACGGCACTATCAGCTCTGATACCAATTTGAAGGAGCGATTTTTAATTTTTTTTTTGTCACCGAAGTCTGCACGGCGCTGCAGCTCAGAGAGCGCAATGCGCAAGTCGCGTGCGCCGACGGACTTCACCCGGGAATGGGCGAAGTGCACACTTCGACTATGACGACGGACTTGGCCCAAGAATGGGCGAAGTGCGCACTTCGGCTGCGCAGCCGGACTTCGCCCAAAACTGGGCGAAGTTCGCACTTCGCGGCTACGACGGACTTGGCCCGAAATTTGGGTGATGTTCGCACTTCGTGGCTGCGACAGACTTCGCCCAAAATTTGGGCGAAGTTCGCACTTCGGGGAAGCAAACAGACTTCGCCCGAAACTGTGCGAAGTTTGTACTTCGGTCAGCCGACGGACTGCGCTGGGCGAAGTGCGGACTGCGGCCGACTTCTGACTTCTCTCGCGCACTCGAGCTGCTTCAGTCTTGGCCACGAACTTCGGCAGCGAACTTGGAAAGCCGCTTCAGACTTGTTCTTCTTCCGCGGTTGCCGCTGGGTTTGCCTGGCTTGGCAACACCCGTATGAGAGGAGAGAATAACCGGAACAGAGAACAACAAACTACAAACCCTAAAGATGCCTAAAACAAACAACAAACTTTATTTATATTAAACGGGGGTTACAGAGTTCCTCAACCGAGGAAATTACAACATCTGCAGGCTGCGCTGCAGGATAAACTAAACAGACAAAATGTCGAGTCGGCTGCTCGGACATTAATCAGCTGAGTCAAACTACTCACTGAGATACTCTTCTTCTCCTTTTTCTGATCTTTGCCTTCTCACTCTCTTTCACTGCTCTTGCTCCTCTACTTCTGAAATACCCGAGACGCCTTATATAGCCGCAGAAGAGGAGGATTGGGGTTTGTCCTCTGACAGGTTCTGACAGGCCCTCAACTAGGGTTTCTGACCAATCGCCGCACTAGCGTCACATCTGTCAGAGGGTAGGTGCGGCGTCATGTCAGCCCTTTGTCGGGATCCCGGACTGCGGCAGCGCAGTCCGACTTTGCCCATGTCTGGAGCGCAATCCGGTTTTGCCCAAGGTTCGGAGCGTAGTTGGGCACAGGCGTGAAATCTGGGTTAATTTTTCTAACAGTTTGCTCTTGATGCTTATTTATGTAGTTTGCCTCTCCTTCGTTTTGTATCAAATGTAGGGACGTTTACTCCTTAGGGCTGTATTTTTCTTGTGTAGATACCTTTCAGAAATATTCATTTCAGATTTCAAGGCAGCTATAGATTTCTGAAGTTGTGCAATGAGAACATACGTACAGATATCTGAATTTAAAACCTACACTCAAGCTGAAGCCTACAAGGGTAGAATTTCTGAGCACGATCGATGGTCGGTCTCATCAAGTATTGACAAACGCAATTTCACACTACAACGAGGTAATCTTGTCAGCTGGAAGCCTAGGCAGCCTCCAACTACTCCTCTTAAGTGGAATCGGCCCATCCCACCATCTCAAAGAATTCAATATTCCAGTGCTTTTAAATTTGCCCTCTGTAGGAAAAGGGGTTCAAGACAATCCGGCTTCGGCCATTACAATCCAATCCGCTAAACCCCTTGAAATCGCAAGCATACAGGTAGTGGGCATTCTCAACGGTTCCCAAGTTTACATCGAATCCGGCAGCGGTGTTCTGCAGGATACTTCAAATCGCACGCAGTACATCGGAAGATTGTTTGAGAAGGTGGTGTTTCCCTTATTGAGGGGACGGCTCCGGTTGCATAGCAAAGATCCCCGAAACAACCCCTCAGTGCGATACAACTATTATTCCCGCCCTCTCGATGTGCACAAATGCGTGCAAGCGGTTAAGGTCATGGCCAAGCTTACAGAGACGGCTCCTATTCAGCAGTTTGCATTTATGGGCAATAGCATTAGCGGTCTTCGTTTCATTTCACAGATGCCAAAAAATAGGTCCGACAAGGCTGTAGCTAAGTACTGCAGGGATACACTTACCACAATGTGGCATTTTCATGGCGGATGTCATATTGTTTTCGTGATTGACCGACGATATCGGGTGAAGGGGCTTCTGGGATTAAGAATTGTGGACGGTTCAACTTTCATGGACTGTCCGGGAACCAATCCACAGGCAACTACAATGATGCTCGGAAGGTATACATCAGATAAACGCTATGTTTTGTATTCGTTTGTGGTTAGTTTTTTAATCTTTCATTAATGTCGAAAATGGGATTTAATGATTTACAATGGATGCGAAATTTTTCAGGTACATGGGAATGAAAATCCTCTAGCAATGTACTACTCTGAAATAGAAACAATAAACCAACTCTCGCGGAATTGGAGAATAAGGAAAGTGACTAAAATTTACGTCTGGCATTAAGTTGTATTGATTTTATTTATTAATAGAATATTAGTCTGTTTAAGGATATTGGTGTGATTTATTTTTTTGGTTTTTTACAAAAAAAATAATTTCCATGTAAAAATTTTTAGGTTAGGAAGATTGGTATTGATCAAGTATTTATAAACAAAAGATTTAGTTCAAATGTTGGGGTATACTATTAGTTTTGATAACGTAGAAGTCTGATCTAAATCCTTTAAATGCATGTTAGATCCTTGAAAGCACGAGGATACGGAAGCAAAAAGGAAAGCGAATACAAAATGCAAACTAAAAACAACCGAACTCAACGCTAAATCCTAGGAATTTGAAAGTGCATGAAAATAGAGAAGGGCGTGAGCGAATCGAAACAAAACACAAGTGAATAAAGAAGACAGCCCTTTTTATTGATATGTTTCAAACTCGGTTACAATGCACATCCTTCCTTTCCAAGGGCTAGGAGCATTTAAGCATGTGTTCTTGTTACATCCATGGGTGCATTTCCTTCTTCCGCGTGCCCACATGTAATATGGGCCGACCAAAACATCATCGCTGCTTGTTTCTACGAATTTTGATTCCTTGTTGCTCCTCCGATGTTCCGATACTGCGTTCAAAAGAACAAGAAATAGTTAGTAGCACCTGCGGATGAAACAAAACATGCAATCCCCAAGACTACGGTAAGTGAATGAGAAAAACGAATTAAAATGTAACTAAAATGAATCCAAATGCTCTAAAAATTTAACAGGGGCATTAGGACACCATCAAGAGGGCACTGCAGAAAGAACAGTCAAGAAATTCCTCACCGATTTGAATTCGTTCCGGGGTGGGACGAATTCACCTACAACAAAACACCAAAAATGTACTGTCCCAATGTCCTACCTAGGAAGCTCCAAAATACCTGCAAAATTAGGGTTAGCTAATTGGGCGTATTTTGGGAAGACCCAGATGGTCAGATTTTTCCAATTTGGCCTCCATTAGCAGTAATTTTATGATGCTACCTGCAAGTTAGTAGAAGCGAGCAAAGATAGAAATATGGTCAAACTTGTTCAAAACGAGACGAAATTCAAATGACAACCTATCTAAGCATCATAGAACTGAATGCAAAAATGAAAGAAAACAAGTCTGCCATAGAATTCCCATCGCTCCAAAGGGGGTGATTAGGACGATGGCAGCGTGGGAGGGGGCGCCCATGGGGCAAGCCACCCGTCGTTTGGGGCCCGATTTCGACACCAATCCACTTGGGATGGGTCCAAATCCTCTTGTGTGGTGTTGTCGACAAATTGGATGGGATATTGTGGCCAAATTTCAGGTTTTGGGCTCAATATTTGTCCTCCCAATAGTCACCCAATGACCTCCCCTCTAAAGGAGATCAAGGATGTGAAAGGCGCAAATCTAAAAGGTGTGAGGTCTGTAAATAAAATGGCAGCACTTTGTTGCTCCAAATTTCTCTTACTCTGTATATCTTGGGATGAGTAAACTCATCAATTTATATACTTGGAGGTCTCTTGGGATGAGCATGCAGAGGTGCCACATGGCAGCCATGCCATTCTAGGAGAGGGAAGATTCCTCCCTGATTATGGGCTTCATGACTGCCCCTGTAACATCCTCTAACGCTCAAAAAGGCTCACCCATGCTACCATGAACTAAAGGAGGCGTTAGGTGGTGGATATGAGCTGCCATTTGTCAAGATTTGACTTTTTTCCCATCAAACCTGCAATCCACCCCACCCTAGAGCGAATTCAGAATTCGTCTTTGGGTAGGGCGAATCCCAGTTTGAATTTGTTCCAGGGTGGAATGGATATTGAGAAAAGTGCCTAAAGGTGCCAAAATTATTTTTGACCTTCCAAAATTGTTGTGAGAGTGGTTAGGACAACTTTTTAACCTCTAGGGGTTGCCCTTGGGGCTGTGTGTGTCAAATTGATCAGTGTTTGCAGTCACATAATCGGATTGGTGTTGTTTTGGTGTCTACAGATGCCCCTTTTTGGGATGTGTTGTGCAAGGCACAACGCCGAGCAAAAATAGATAACCAAAGCACTAGTGGTTAGGGTTTCTCGATGACCTAACCAAATTTTGATGCCCCAAGTATGGAAAGGGCATGCATTCTTGAATCCTTGCTTCTGACGAGCGAAGGAACTCAATTCAAGTGTTAACCTTTTTCGATGAGGTGTTACTTGAGCTTGAACATTGATCAGTCATGAATAGGCAAAGGGCGTAACCTTTTTTTGTGGGAACCTTGAGTTCATGATTCACGAATGCCAAGTGATTTATCATCTTGTGATTATTGCTTGTTTACTACTCCAAGCACGAGCGTAATTGTCTTTGTCAATGATTCTTTGAATGCATGTCATTTTCTTGATTGGGTGTGTATTTGTTGATAGGTGACTAAGTGTGACTACCCCCTCAAGCAACGAATCGATGAGGGAATGACCTACATGAGAAAAGCGACGAGTTGCTTGACCCAAGATGACTTAGGTAAGGGTGCCTGCAGAGATTTATCTTTGAATGTGTGTGCAGTTTTCCGACATTTAGACCTGTTTTTGGTGGGTGTTAACCCTTTTGGTGACTCTTTTTGGATCTAAAATTGTCAAAAATTCGTCTTACCGTGGAGCGTTCTGGCTATGGTAGCATTCTTAGGGAGTAGGATAATGACAATTTACAACCCCAACATCTATTTTGGATGCCAAGAATGTCAGGCATGAAGGCGCCTTCGTTTGGCAATGTTATTGCTATTTTTGGGTGGGTTTTGACCCGTTTGGATGACGTCGTTTGGGAATGAAATTCTTAGAAATTCGTCTTCCCGTGGAGCGGTCCAGCTATGGTATCCTTCTTAGGGAATAGAATAGAGAGTATTTGTGACCTTGACATATTTTTGCATGCCCGAAATTTCGAGTGCCAAAGCACTCTCATTGGGCAAGTTTATTAGCTATTTTGGTGCATTTTTATTCAATTTTTGTTGTTTTTTGAAAATTTTGCCCTGAATTCATTTCAGGGTGGGACGAATACCGGCTTAGTATTCATCCCAGGGTGGGACGAGCACTAACCAGAGTGCTCATCCTATGGAGAGATGAATATAAGCTCAAAAGGCCTATTTAAGGGCCAAAACTAGGGTTTGGGCTCAGTTGCATTCGAATTTTCTTGCGATTTGGAGATCTGGGGAGGAGGAGGTTAATTCTATGAAGTGAAGCACTGCTGAATTTCTTTCGACATCATGAGTGCACAAATCGGATCGAGCGGCAGAGCCGAAGTGAGACCAGTAAGTGCGACTTAGCATTATTGTTGTTGTTATATGTTTTAAAATTGCAAGTGATTTGTTTAATTTTCTTTGTTATGCTACGTTTCAAAATTAAAATTGAAACCCTAAAACGGAGCTGAAAACAAACCAAGACTTAAGCTTAAACTGAACAGGAAACGTAGTTAAAACCTAGGTGAAGAAATTTTTTTGTTTTGTTTTTAACTAAAACCCTAGGGGAAACAAAACGTAAAACCCTAGTTTTTTAGGTTGAGCTTATCAGTTTTAAAACGTAGGTGAAAACCCTAGGTTAAAAAACTATTATTTTAATTTTGTTTTGTTTGTGCAGAGTTTAATTTTTGTGAATTTTGTTGTTTTTGAGTTGTACGTTGGTAGGCAGTGCTGTATATTCATGTTATTGTGTTGTACAATTTTTTTTTTATTATTATTATTTTATTTTAATGTTGTTGTGTTGTTTTCTTTATGCAGGTTGTGAAGAGCCGATATCGTGTACCTACTGATTTTGTGGAAGCACGGGGGGTGCTAACTGTGGCTGACTGGGAGTGGCCTGATGCCCTTGGGCTCAAGAAGGTGGCTCGATTGGAGCCTATGGTCGGGGATCAGGCCTATTTGATGGCCCTGATCAACCTGTGGGATCCCTGGACCAACACCTTCCATCTCCCAACAGGGGAGATGACAGTGACCTTGGAGGATGTCTATCGGCTCCTGCGGATTTTGATAGATGGACTGCTGATTAGAACGTCACCATGTGATCAACAGACAACTCTACTGATACGATGCTTTGGGCACGGGGAGGATTTGGGGATGGATGGTCTAGTGGAGATGGCAGAGGTTGACTGCAATATGGGAAGGATGCTGGTTCGATGGTGGTTTGAGATGGGGATGTTGGGAGTGAGGCACGCATTGCTTATGGGCCTCATTTTCAATATGCTGCTACCTGACTCATCAGGTGTGAGGTTCCTGTGGAACCTATTAGATGTGGTTTGTCGACTGGTGGAGTGTTCAACACAGGAGCCTTTGATCTTGATATGGGGACAGACGCTGTTGGTGCAGCTCTATGGGGAGCTGTATGAGGTTAACTATCGAAGGCAGAATGGGATCAGCTACAGCTATCTGTTGCAGAGCTGGGGTTGGTAGCACATAGCGGTGGAGAGACTAGTGGGGTTACTGTAGATGATGCGGGTGGAGATGGCGAATAAGGATATCAAGTATGCGGCTCTATGGCAACAGCATGAGGAGTTGGGGGAAGCTCTGCAAGAGAGGGATCTCCTACGGGCTCATCTAGCGGAGCGGGAGAGCGCATTCATTGCACATCATCGGGGGGATGAGGACACCAATGCTACACACGAGAGGGATCTCCTATGGATGCAGCTGGTGCAATGTGATGATGCAGTAGCTTACTACCATCGACGGGAGGTAGAGTGGTTGCGACGAAAGGCAGATTGGTCTCAACATCAGATGGATATGGAGGGAGAGATTATCCGCCTTGGTGGGCAGTTACCTGAGCCCTCGGGATGTGAGTCATCGCACCAAATGAGGGGTAGTGATACTGAGTAGTCAACATCATCTCATCGCAGGAGATTGGATGAGGGAGGCGATAGTAGGCATGATGTGGGGGCTAGCAGCAGCCGCCTTGAGGGGTCCCGTAGGACCCACACCACGAGGAGTAGTTCCCATCGCACCGATCCTTCATGATCATGGTGGACAATGCCTTAGGCTTGGGGGTTTTAAGATTTTGGATTTTGTTGCAGGGTCAGGGGACCATCTCTTTGTAGCCTATGGGAATTTTTGATGATATATATATATAGACTTAATTGTGTTTATGAACATGTGATGATTTGATTTTATTTAGGATGGTTGATGAATATCGATGTATGCATGTTAAGCTATAGTGATGAATGCATATGTTGATATGATATGCAAATGGAATGAATGAATTGAATTTGTGATGTTTGGTAGTCACACCATAGACTGTTTAGAACTTTAGGGCTTTTTGTCCTAGGCGATTGTTGTGATAAATGAATTTTCATGTATACATGCTTTTTTTTTATTGGCAATGCAGGGATGAAAGATAGAAAGTTGGTTGAGGATGTATGTTAAGGTTTTATGAGACTCAGATGTTTTAACGATCTAGCCATGATTGTACTTTCATCTCACAAGACTTTTGACCAAGGTATGAATCAAACTTGTTTTTGACCAAGTTATTTCACAACCCTGTGTGTGCAATTGAGTTCGTTTATGTGGTTTTTGTCAGGATACCGCCAGTGCCAGATAGGTTATCAACCAAACCTGTACTGAGGATCACCTAATTAGCTCCACTAATCTCCTTTGTTGTGTTTAGCCAGATTAATCTGTGGTATTATCTAGGGTACCATAAGGTAGCTCATCCACATGCAAACATTGATCTGCACACAATTTAATCATGACAACTAGAGGGGGTGAAGGAGGGATAGTGTAATCATGTGGTTCCTCCCGTCGAACCCTATGTTGACCTAGCGCTTCATCACGCGGTGACCACTCATAGCGAGCATCTAAGGGAGCTCTCCTATGGATGTATCCCTCATGGAAGGGTGTGTGTTGGGTGCTATGCTGACCAGGAGTGCCCCTAGAAGAGGTAATCCTATAGTCCCTTTCCATTAAGGTGTGGAGGGGATTGCCTTGTGTGTTAGGTTTCCAAGGTGGTATGACCAAATCCTGGGGACTGTAACGGAGGCGACTCGTGCTTCCTTGGACATTCACCGCAGCGTCTGCCCGTGAGTTGGCTTGACTGTGGGTGAATACCATGGTAAAGATTTTCTACAAGCTACGTAGATTTTTATCTTTTGCTTATGATTTTTTGATTTTTTTTTTGTTACACTAAGTAGAAAAGAAAATACACACACAAAGCAATCATTATATCTTTTAAAGATTAATGGTGTGTCCTAGACTTGTTTTAGTGTGTTTTTGATGATGATTTTGTTTTATTTTTGAAAATTTTTGTGAAGACCGTTTAAATGCAAAATGTTGGCTCATATGACTCCCAAAATGGTCGCCCTTCAATATACCATTGCCGGATCGATATACCAACCTCTCTATATACCCGCCCTTATGTGAGGGAGACTATAGGTACGTGAGAGAAGATGATACATGGAACATAGGCGGTATGGAAGGGGGATTGTCCTGTTAATGACACCTACCATAGAAGACTTATCCTCATGCACTAGGAATCACCCCAGCGACACTCGATCAGATTTCGTCAGGATTTACGCCTAACAACAGTGACAATCGAGGTAAATGGATGCAAAAATCAAGCCAAGGTGGTGATGAACCCACCGTTGGTCTTGATCAAGGGTCGGGGTCTTACGACTAGCTCCTTGGTTTAAAAATTCCATGTGATGTGTGTGGGGTTCCTTTTAATTTGCAAAAATTGAAACAGGAAAACAAAAAGGAAACTTTCCCTAAGCCATACAAAAATTGAAAACCAGAAAACAAAAAATAGAAATTTGACAGAGGCTTGTTAAAAACCCCTACCTCTTCTCTGCCCACAAGGATGCTTTTGATTTTCTGGTCTAAAAAATTCATAGAACTCTATTCGTCCCTAGGTGAGACGAATATCAGAACAGTATTCGTTCTAGGGTAGGATGAATGCCTATTCTTCCCTGGGTGAGATGAATCCCAATTCTATAATCATCACTGACAGAGACAAATAACAGTTTGATGACTGAAAAATAGGTACCTGTAATCAAACAAGCAATTTCAGATTAGAAATCTAACATAAAAAAATAGAGGACAAAGGTCCCACCATGATCGCCATTGAAAGCATGAGATTCCAAAAACAAAAAGGAAAGACTAAACAAAATTGCATTAAAAGGAAAGAACACAAATGAATGAACACAAGATATAAAAGCAATATAAAATAGGCCTTTTTTATTGATATTCTTTCAGCAATGTGTTACAATATGTCTCCTTCCTTTTTAGGGGATAGGAGCGTCAAATGTTGATCTTTTACAACTTGTTTCAGAATTCCTTCTCCTACGTGCCCACATATAAGATGGGCGAACCAAAATGTTGTCGTCGCTTGTGTTGGTAAAAGTAGATTCCTCGCTGCTCCTCTAATGCTGAGAATCTACGTTCAAAGAAACAAACAAAGAATCAGTAGCATCTGTGTATGAAAAATAAAAGAGCGAATATGAAAGGTTACCGTAAAATATAAATGTAATGATGGTTAAAATGAGTCCAAATAAACTAAAAATTTGACAAAAGCATAAATACGTAACTAATAAAATGCTACAAAAGAAACAATCACCAAATTTGATGCAAATCGGTATTCGTCCCTGGATCAGACGAGTAAACCTGCAACAGTTTAGTACTCGTTCATGGGTGAGACGAGAAAACCTGCAATAGTTTGTTACTCGTTTCGGGGTGCGACGAGAAAACCTGCAACAGTTTGGTACTCGTTCTGGGGTGAGACGAGAAAACCTGCAATAAGGCAGGGGGTGCCTGAAGGCAAACCACCCAGGGGTTGAAACTTTTTTTCGACACCAATCCACTTGGGATGGGTCTGAAACCTGTTGTGAAGTGTTGTCGGCAATTTGATGGGCTATTGTGGTCAAAAAATTTGGGTTTTTGGTTCTTGATTCGTGCCTTCAAATTCACCCAATAACCTCCATTTTGATTAAGAGATTATGGATGTAAAGACACAAATTGTAAGTTAGCAAAACAGTAGCACTTCGTCACTCAAAATGCTTCTTCCCTGTCTCTATTTTGGGTGAGAAAATTCACCATTTTATAGACCCAAAGGGGTTTCTTTGAATTAGCATGCAAAAGTGCTACTTAGCATGAATGCTTTTTTAGGGAAGAGAAGACTTCTCCCTGATCAAGGCTCCATAACTATTTTTGTAACTGTTGTTGCATGCCCAAAAGAACTCACTCAAGGCTCCATAACTGCTTTTGTAACTGTTGTTGCATGCCCAAAAGAACTCACTCGCACTCCCATGCAATGAAGGGAGAGTTAAGTAGCTAATTTGAGTTGTCATGCAAAGCCCACTCTCACTCCCATGCAATGAAGGGAGAGTCAAGTGGCAAATCCGAGTTGTCCTAAACAGCTCACTCCCATTCCCATGCAGTGAATGGAGAGTCAAGTGGTTGTCAAAAGAACTCACTCGTAACCCTATGCCATGAAGGGAGAGCTAAGTGGCAGTTCTAAGTTGTCATGGGCCGAGGTTTGACTTTTTGAAGGTCAAACCTAGCATTCGTCCCACCCCGGAGCGAGCGCTAGTAATCGTCTCTAGGTGAAATGAGTACCAGTCTACACATCCTTGGGTGGAGCGAATAAGTAGCAAAGTGCCTAAAAGGTGCCAAATTGATCTCTAACTTTTAAAACTGCTATGTGAGTGGTTAGGACCACTGTTTTAACCTCTGGGGCTGCCTTGGGGGCTATTTGTGTCAATGCGATCAGCGCTTGTTGTCACGTAATCGGATGGGTGTTGTTTTTGTGTCTACAAATGCCCCTTTTTGGGAAGCACTGTGCAAGGTGCAGTGCCGAGCAAAAATAAATAACCAAAGCACTAATGATTAAGGTTTCTCAGTAACCTAACCAACTCTTGATGCCCCAAGTATGGAAAGGGCATGCATTCTTGAATCCTTGCTTCTGACGAGCTAAGGAACTTAAATCAAGTATTAACCTGGTTCGGTGAGGTATTACTTGAACTTAGACATTGATCAATCATGAATAGGCAAAGGGCGCAACCTTTTGTCTGTGGAAACCTTGAGTTCATGATTCATGAATGCCAAGTTTTTGATCAGCTTGTGATAATTGCTTGTTTGCTGCCCCAAGCAGGGGCGCGATTGTCTTTGTCAATGATCCTTTGAATGTGTGTTATTTCCATGATTGGGTATACTATTGTTGATTAGCAACTAAGTGTGACTACCCCCTCAAGCGACGAATCGATGAGAAAATGACCGAAATGAGAAAAGTGACGAGTCGCTTGATCCAAGATGACTTAAGTGAGGGTGCCTTTAGATGCTATCCGTTTGAATGTTCGAGCAGTTTCCCAATTTTTGTGACCTATTTTTGGTGGGTGTGAACCCATTTTGGGACGCCATTTGGGGTGAACATTGGTGAAAATCTGATCTCTCATGGAGCGGTCCGGCCATGGTAGCCTTCTTAGGGAGACAGATAAGGACAATGTAAACCCCGACGTTGGTTTTTGATGCCAAGATATTAAGTACAAGAGCACTTGTGGCCGGCAATTTTTAGTGGTTTTGTTGTGGTGAATTTTTCAATTTTTTTAATTTTGTTGTTTTTTATTTTTGTGGTTTGTTGTTTTATTGTGTTGATTTTTTTGTGACACCATTTGGGGATTAAATTGTCAAAAATTCATCCTCTCGTAGAGCGGTCTGACGATGGTAGCCTTCTTTAGGAGTAGGGTAGTGACAATGTAAACCCCGACATCAGTTTTATATGCCATTTAATGTCAGGCGCAAAGGTACCTTTGCTCGGAAATTTTATTGATATTGTTTGTGGATATTTGCTATTTTTGTTGTTTTGATTTTCTTGCTTTGTGTATATGTCATAATTGCATGTTATGCACAATGATTGATGTTGATGGATGCATGCTACTTTATATTGATGTATGCATATGGTATGATAAATGCCAATGTTGTTGATTTATATGATATGTAATGGAATGGATGAAATGATTTGTTGATAACCTTGCATGGGCACCATGGACTATATAGGACTTATAGCTTTGTGTATTGGGTGATTGCTGTGGTAAATGCTTTTGTGTATATATGTTGCTCTTTTTTTTTATGGTGATATATTGATGGATTATATGCAAGGGTTGGCGTAGAATATAGCTAAGTGTTTCTGAGACTCATATTGGTTAACTAACTAGCCAATACCGTACTGTTGTCTTTACAAGATGTTTGAACAAGGTATGAATCGAACTTGTCTTTAACCAAGCTATTTCACATCCCTGTGTGTGCAATTGAATTTGTTTTTGTGGTATTTGTCAGGATATCGCCAGTGCCAGATGGGCTTTCAACCGAACCTATACTGAGGATCACCTGATTAGTTCCACTAACTCCTTTGTTATATTTAGTCAGATTAATCTGTTGTGCAATCTAGGATACCATAAGCTAGCTTATCCACATGCAAACATTGATTTGAACACAAGTTAATGTGACAGATATATCGTCATGCGAGAAGTTTACTACCAGTGACCGATAGGCTATCAACAAAACCGATACTGAGGCTTGCCTCATGACCTTCTGAATGCTGAGAGTTCCAGGTATTCAAGTTCAACTCCCTTATTTTATTCATTTGTATTGGGATACTTGCTCGTTTATAGTGATAAAAATCACTTTTTATTTTATGTTGATTTTTCTTTTGAGCAAGGGATTTGAATTTTGAGTGATGAAATCACTATTGTATGTGCCTTTGGATGTATGCACTTTGGTGGTGATGTCAAATTTTTGGAGTTTTGACTGTTTGCAAAATTTTATGATGTTTGCAACTTTTGAGAACTTGGGATTCTTGAGGAATTGGGTAGGGAGGATGCTTGTCCTTTTGCCAACTCTCAGCATTCTTGGGGTCATTCGCATAGGGGGATGAGCAAGATAGCCATTTCGCTTATGGTGACATGGATTACTGTGCAGGTTTCATCTTTCGTTCACACAACTTGGGAATTGTTTTATGTGTTTTTATTTGTGTTGGGATGCTATGTAACAAGGTGTATTTCAAGTAAAACTCTACCGTTGTAACATCCGTTTGACTTTGTACAATTCTTGGCTAGAGATCTAATGATAGCTGAATGACGAAAACTCTAGATACATTAGATGACAATTGATTTATGATATGGCAAAATGGTGATTGTCGTTTATTTTTGTTGTATTGTTTTCAAAATGGAAAATATGAAAGGTGGTGGATTTGCCAAGTAATGACAGTCTATGGTGCCTTTGCCTTGTGTGATCAACAATATGCAATGGATGGATGCAATGTTGATGCAGCTATATGTATTTTGATTTTTGAAGTATGCATGAAAGTGAGATGCAGAGTTTGTTTGTTTTTGATGATTTTGTTTGTTTTTGGATTTTCGTGACCAAGCGATTGCGATAATCCTTGGAGCGTTTGGGTTTGACCAAGAGATTGCGATAATCCTTGGAGCTTTTGGTGTGACCAAAGGATTGCGATAATCCTTGGAGCGTTTGGGTTTGACCAAGAGATTGCGATAATCCTTGAAGATTTTGGTGTGACCAAAGGATTGTGATAATCCTTGGAGATTTTGTCTTGACCAAAGGGTTTATAGATACCTTTGGGGCATTTAGGGTTGACCAAGCGATTATGAAAATCCTTGAAGCTTTTGGCTTGACCAAGGGATTACGATAACCCTTGGAGCTTTTGGTGTGATCCACTTGCTCTTTAAGGAATAGAGGTACCCCTAGCTTGATGATCTTTGTGCACTGGATCTGGCTCTGTAGAGATTGACACGAATGGATTGGCATTATGCACAGATAGGTGGACAGGGTATGCCTTTGGCACTGATGGTGCTATGATATCGCTAGGTGGAAGTTGCTTGCGGTCTACCCAAAAGAGCGAAATTAACATTTGATGCTAGTGGGCTAGGTCTATGCGCCACTCATGCCCTAGTCTTATGCCTAGTTGTGCCATCAGTTCGTCATGGGTTATAGGGTGATTGTGTCATCACGCATGATTGAGATATGCCATCTCAATTTCATCTTCATAATCATTGTCAGTGATGCAAAGGCCCTTGTTGGCCCCAATAGCGGTCTACAACATTCTAGGCTCGTCTTACTCGAGCAGATGGACATGGTCTCAATGGGGTTGTTTTGCGCTTTGCGAGGGGACCTGATTTTCTTGCAATGGTAAGGGATCGATGGGAGTCTTCAAAGGGAATAATGTTAGGAGAATTTTGTGATGATCATCCATGGGGACCACCCATGAATTATTATTATCTAACTTGAACAAGTCCCATGGTGCTATTGCATATGTTGACTCGTCTTTGGCGAGAGAGTCAGGCTCATCAGAATCTAGTGATTCTGAGATATGGAAGACCTCGTCATCAGGTAGCTCTACAACCAAGGTTTGATCCTTTTTGAAAGGCGTTTCACGTAAGTTGGGCTTTTGGGGCCCCAAAATCTTGGTCTCTATTGACTCTAAGTGCTCTGGCAATGCATTGCTTGTATCGGGGGATTTGAGCTCCTCCTCTTTGATTTGTTACCATTGTAGGTTGTGGGGAACTTGGGGCCTTGGGATGGGTGGCCTAATAGCACCCCCCTACCTTGGTAGGGCATTTCATCCCGCTCTTCTTCTCGCTTAGGTTCCTCAGAGGCTTCTTGAAGAATTTTTGAGGGTGGCCTATGAACCTGGGTGGGTGCCTGAAGAAGGTGCCCGTCATTGGTCTTAGGATTGGCCTCCCGCTCAAGTCTAGGAGGCGTCGGAGGCAACGGTTGATAAGGTCACGGAGACCTGTCTTGCACCCAGCTGTGTCTCTCATAATGTTATGTCTTATGCGTGCGAGGGGTTGGAGTCTGCGCCTGCATAGTGTATGGGAACAACTCACCCTCCTAGTGCTGAATGCACTCTTGATTTAGAAGATATTGTTGCTCTAACTATTATTGTTCTAGCTCAAGTAACGTGAGTTCCATCTGACATGCGATATGCTGGGCAGATTCTAAGATAGTTGGTCCTGTCGTCTCATGTCTAGAAGGCCTAGATGCCTCTCCTAGATATCTATCTCGGTCATGGTGATCTGAGATCTCTATAGGCCGCATCCCTCTGTTGGGGGTAGCGGTATTTTCTCGAGGCTTTGGCCTTAGTAGGTGGTCCTGATAGCTAGCAGTTGCGGAGGCGTATTGCTCTCGCGATGTATATTGCTCTTGAGGAAGGTAAGGGTTTTTCTCGTGCTCTCTTTCGTAAGTGAAAAAAGAATGGGCAGAGTTGGCTCGCCCTGCCTGAGGAGCCTTGTGCTCTAGATTTGTCCTTGTAGTCCTGACAACTAGAGGGGGTGAAGGAGGGATATTGTAATCATGTGGTTCCTCTCGTCGAACCCTATGTTGACCTTGCACTTCATCGTGCGATGACCACTCATAGTGAGCATCTAATGGAGCTCTCCTACGGATGTATCCCTCATGGAAGGGTGTGTGCTGGGTGCTATGTTGAATAGGAGTGCCCCTAGAAGAGGTACCCCTATAGTCCCTTTCCGTTAAGGTGTGGAGGGGACCGCCTTGTGTGTTAGGTCGCCAAGGTGGTATGACCAAATCCTGGGGACTGTAACGGAGGCGACTCGTGCTTCCTTGGACATTCACCGCAGTCTCTGCCCATGAGTGGGCTTGACTACGGGTGAATACCATGGTAAAGACTCTCTACAAGCTACATAGATTTTTATCTTTTGTTTATGATTTTCTAATTTTTTTTTTGTTACACTAAGCAGAAAAGAACATACACACACAAAGCAATGATTATCTCTTTTAAATATTAATGGTGTGTCCTAGACTGGTTTTAGTGTGTTTTTGATGATGATTTTGTTTTGTTTTTGAAAATTTTCGTGAAGACCGTTTAAATGCAATATGTTGGCTCATATGACTCCCAAAATGGTCGCCCTTCAATATACCATTGTCGGACCGATATACCAACCTCTCTATATATCCGCCCTTATGTGAGGGAGACTATAGGTATGTGAGAGCACATGATACGTGGAACATAGGCGATACGGAAGGGGGATTGTCTTGTTAATGACACCTACCATAGAATACTTATCCTCGTGCACTAGGAATCACCCCAGTGACACTCGGTCAGCTTTCGTCAGGATTTACGCCTAACAACAGTGACAATCGGGGTAAATGGATGCAAAAATCAAGCCAATGTGGTGATGAACCCACCGTTGGTCTTGATCAAGGGCTAGGGTCTTACGACCAGCTCCTTGGTTTAAAAATGCCACGTGATGTGTGTGGGGTTCCTTTTAATTTGCAAAAATTGAAATAGGCAAACAAAAAGGAAACTTTCCCTAAGCCATACAAAAATTGAAAACCAGAAAATAGAAAACATAAATTTGATAGAGGCTTGTTAAAAACCCCTACCTCTTCTCTACCCACAAAGATGCTTCTGATTTGCTGGTCTAAAAAATGCACAGAATTCTATTCGTCCCTGGGTGATATGAATATCAGAATAGTATTCATTCTAGGGTAGGATGAATGCCTATTCGTCCCTGGGTGAGATGAATCCCAATTTTGTAATCGTCATTGACAGAGACGAATAATAGTTTTATGACTAAAAAATAGGTACCTGTAATCAAACAAGCAATTTTAGATCAAAAATCTAACCTAAAAAAAAATAGAGGACAGAGGTCCCACCATGATCGCCATTGAAAGCACGAGATTCCGAAAACAAAAAGGAAAGACTAAACAAAATTTCATTAAAAGGAAAGAACACAAATGAATGAACACAAGATATAAAAGCAATATAAAATACGGCCTTTTTTATTGATATTCTTTCAGCAATGTGTTACAATACGTCTCCTTCCTTTTTAAGGGATAGGAGCATCAAATGTTGATCTTTTACAACTTGTTTTAGAATTCCTTCTCCCGCGTGCCCACATATAAGATGGGCGAACCAAAATGTTGCCACCGCTTGTGTTGGTAAAAGTAGATTCCTCGCTACTCCTCTAATGCTGAAAATCTGCGTTCAAAGAAACAAACAAAGAATCAGTAGCACCTATGTATGAAAAATAAAAGAGCGAATATGAAAGGTTACCGTAAAATATAAATGTAATGATGGTTAAAATGAGTCCAAATAAACTGAAAATTTAACAAAAGCATAAATACGTAACTAATAAAATGCTGCAAAAGAAACAGTCACCAAATTTGACGCAGATCGGTATTCGTCCCTGGATCAGACGAGTAAACTTGCAACAGTTTGGTACTCGTTTAGGGGTGAGACGAGAAAACCTGCGACAGTTTTTTACTCCTTTCGGGGTGCGACAAGAAAACCTGCAACAGTTTGGTACTCGTTTCGGGGTGAGATGAGAAAACCTGCAATAAGGCAGGGGGTGCCCGAAGGCAAACCACCCGCGGGTTGAAACTTTGTTTCGACACCAATCCACTTGGGATGGGTCCGAAACCTATTGTGATGTGTTGTCGACAAATTGATGGGCTATTGTGGTCAGAAAAATTGGGTTTTTGGTTCTTGATTCGTGCCTTCAAAGTCACCCAATAACCTCCTTTTCGATTAAGAGATTATGGATGTAAAGACACAAATCGTAAGTCAACCAAAACAATGAGCACTTCGTCGCTCAAAATGCTCCTTCCCTGTCTCTATTTTGGGTGAATAAATTCACCATTTTATAGACCCAAGGGGTCTCTTTGAATTAGCATGCAAAAGTGCTACTTAGCATGAATGCTTTTTTAGGGAAGAGAAGACTTCTCCCTAATCAAGGCTCCATAACTACTTCTGTAACTACTCCTGCATGCCCAAAAGAACTCACTCGCACTCCCATGCAATGAAGGGAGAGTTAAGTAGCTAATTTGAGTTGTCATGCAAATCCCACTCTCACTCCCATGCAATGAAGGGAGAGTCAAGTGGCAAATCCGAGTTGTCCTAAACAGCTCACTCCCATTCCCATGCAGTGAATGGAGAGTCAAGTGGTTGTCAAAAGAACTCACTCACATCCCTATGCCATGAAGGGAGAGCTAAGTGGCAGTTTTGAGTTGTCATGGGCCAAGGTTTGACTTTTTGAAGGTCAAACCTAGCATTCGTCCCACCCCGAAGCGAGCGCTGGTAATCATCTCTGGGTGAAACGAGTACTAGTCTACACTCGTCCCTGGGTGGAGCGAATAAGTAGCAAAGTTCCTAAAAGGTGCCAAATTGATCTATGACTTTTAAAACTATTATGTGAGTGGTTAGGACCACTGTTTTAACCTTTGTGGCTGCTTTGGGGGCTATTTGTGTCAATGCAATCAGCGCTTGTTGTCACGTAATTGGATGGGTGTTGTTTTGGTGTCTACAGTGTGTCAGCATGATCCCAGTCTATAGCATCTAGGTCTAGGTGCAATGACCGTGTTGGGTCGACTGGATTATGGATGGGAGAAGTTAAATCAATGGAGATCATGTTGATGAAATGATTTTGGTCTCCATTACCATGGGTGTGGTTACTCAAACATCCTAGATGATCTTTGTGCTCCAGATCTGGCTCTGTGGGTACCGATACAAATGGATCGGCCCTATGTGTAGATAAAATGACAGGGTCTGCTCTAGGCACGGATGGCTCCATCGAGTCTCCAGGCGAAAGATGTTCTCTATATACCTAGAGTGGCAGGTGTAGTAATTGCTATAACTGCACCTTGTTTAATTGCCACCTATGTCTTGGCCGTATGTGTAACTATTCAAACATGTCATCTATGTCCAAGGGATATTGCTGATGTTGCATATGATTGAGATAAGCCATCTTAGTTTCATCTTCATAATCACTGTTAAAGATCCAAAGGCCTTCATTGGCTCCAACAGTTGTTTGTGACATATGAGGCTCATATTGCTTGAGCAAATTAATGTGGTCCCATCGAGGTTGTTCCGCTCTTTGCGGGGGGACCTGATTCTCTTGAGGTGGTATATGCTCAACTGGAGCATCCAAATGGAACATTGTTAGGAAGCTCTCTTGATAATCATCCATGGGAGTCACTTGTGAATGATTGCTATCATATTCGAAAGGATCCCAAGGTGCTACCTCATACTCTGACTCATCTTCTGAAGATCCTGCTTTGTCTTGTCTATATCCCTCTTGTAGGTGATTCATCGAACTTTCTCCCTTTGCGATTGAAGGTAAAGGGTTGTTAAGGTCAACAAGGTTGGTTGTTAGCAATGGATGATAATCCCCCAATGTATATGTTATGTTAGGATTGGCATATGGATCTAATGTCAACCCATCCTTGTTGCCTATCCCTAGGACTTGCATGTTCTCTACCAAGATGTCTAAGGGAAAGGGGTGGTTGAACCCTACTCCTAACTTGTCATACAACATTTGATATCTTGGTTGGCACAAAACATGCACTCCTTGCTCATATTTGCCTAACCCATATCCATGCCAGTTGCATTGGCCAAGATATCTCAAAGTGAAATATGGGTTGGAAAAATAGTTGACATCCTCAAAAAAGGGCTCCCCATCTTCGTCTTCTTGCATGTAAGGTTCAACGCCATTATCTAGGCCCCCATAAACAAATTTGGTCTAATTGGGTGGGTAGCCTAGAGGAACCACAGATGCGATGGGGAGTTGAGCTCTCCCCATGTCCTGCATGGACTCAAGTGTGGGTGTTGCTACAATGTTCTGCACTAGATACTCCCCCAGGCCCATGTTAGCCATCTCAATAGTAATCGTTGGCAGTTGAGGGTGAGCGAATGGGAGTCCTTCCTGAGTCCACTCCATGGAAGGCAAACCAGGCATCTCGACTTCCATTCTGCTAGGCATCTCTTTGGTAGAGATGGTTGAGACTAGGGGTGGTTCCTCTTCTAGGGGTTTCTTTCCCTTGTCCTTCAGTGTGGCCATCGTAGGTGGCATCATTGTTGAAGGACTAGATGAGGAAGATGGATCCAGCTAGGGATTTTATGGGCTTGTCAACGGGGACGCCAACGAAATCAGACCCTGTTTAGATGGATTCAACTAAAATCCAAATGCATTGATGGAAGGGTCGATTGCGGCATGAATTGCACCATATTTCAGTACTTGAAGGGCTCCAAGTCTGTCGAGACTACATGCACCTATCCTTCGAATGTGTACTTTAAGCACTGATGAGCTATAGAAGGGACATACTTCATGTCCCTGATCTAAGGCCGCCCCACAAGATATTATAGGCCATATCACCTTCCAATATGTGGCACAATGTATGAATAGTCTTTTGTCCCACTTGGATGGGTAGGACAATTGTGCCAACCGTCGAGCATATCGCATCATTGAATGCTCGAAGAGTATAGGTGGAGGCCACAATGTGAGATGCCGGCAACTTTAGATGTTTCAATGTTGTTATTTTAATTATATTACTAGATGAGCCAGTGTCCACGAACACTCTTTTATACGGAATCCCGTTGACCTGTGCAATGATGTGCAGGGGTGGATTCGGCACATCACTAGTCACTGATTTCAATTCATCTTCTCTAAAGGTGATGACTGGTTCTATACATTATTTTACATGTCCCATGAAGTTTTTGAAATAGTTTTTTTCGTGGGGTTGCAACTCGATGGCTTTTAATATCTCCATTAGAGCCTCTTGATGGGGCACTGATTATTGAATGAGCTCGTATATGGAGAGCCTCGTCGACGTGGTCCTTAGACTTTGGGTAAGTCTGGTCCAAATCATGGCCACTGGTCTAGGCAGGGGAAGTTGCGTAGGGTGTTTTTGAGGTTGTGACGTCGATGGAACCTCTCTTGTGGATGCCGCGGGGGTAGCTCCTGGGTACCTCTTGTTCCTAGTCACTATGCTTATCATCCCTACATACCCCTACATGGGGTAATTCTATTGCACCTCATTGACTTGAAGGGGTTTTGCCTACGCATCATGGGCAGGCAGGGGGTCTCTAAAGACTCCCATCTATTGGTTGTTTGGCACTACGGGGTTGTCCACCACCAATGTCTTGTTGTCGATTAGGTCTTGCACCAAACCTTTAAACTTCCAACATGCATTAAGGTCATGTCCCTTCCATCTATGGAACCTACAGTACAAGTCCTCCTTGTACCCCTTAGGCTTTGGTGCATTGGGGTCTATGGTTTGAATATCTAGCAGGTTGATCAAGTTCGCCGCTGACAAGCGGTCAAACAGGGAGTCCCTGGACTCTATGTAAGGTGTGAATTGTCGCCTAAGGCGATGTTGCTGATTTTGTTCTTGCCTCTAGTTTTCTCTATCATAATTGTTAGGAGGCACCGCTTGATAGTTAGCCTTTTGAGGTTGTGTTGCTTGTGCAGGTTTAGGGACGTTTATAGCAACCTGGTTGACCGCAGCGGGTTTTTGTTGTGTGGTCCCTATTTTGGTGTTCTTAGACCATTATTTCTTCTTTGACTTGGCAATATCGCCATCCTATATCTTGATCTCCTCAATGATTTTGGCTTGCGCTAGAGCTTCTTCAAGAGTGGCATATTGTTACAGCTGCAATAGCATGAAGATCAATCTCAAATAGCTCTTTGAGAACATTTGAGTTAGATCGGACATGGGAGGGAGGTAAGGCAAATTTCAAAGCAACGTCCTCCATCGGTTCCCATATGCCACCATGGTCTCTTGCTCATACTGCTTGAGGCTAGCTAGGTCACTTAGTGACACCTTTTTCTTGGTGTTGAAGTAGCTGATCCAAGTTATTGATGCTATGTTTTGGCAACTGGGTGAACCAATCTGAAGCAGGGCCTACGAATGTGGTTATAAATGTTCTTAGAAAAAAAGCATCATTGTCCTGAATGCAAATGCATTGGCTTAGGAATCTAGTCACGTGCTCTTGGGCATCCTCCTCTCATCTAAAGAGTGCCAACTAGAGCAATTTAAAGTGTTCAAGGTATGGAGGTGGCGACACTGACGGATGCACAGGATGAATACGGAGTGGGCTTTTGGGACTTAGAATTCTTGGTATCCAGAGACTCTAAGTGCTCTAGCAGTGCTTTATATGCATCAGAAGATTTAATTTCTTCCTCCTTAGTTTGCTCCCATTATGGGTTGGGGGGAACTTGAGGCCTATAGAGGGGTGGCCAGATATCAGCCCCTCTACCTTGATAGGGCATTTCAGACCAGATAGCAGCCCCTCTGCCTTGATAGGGCATTTCAACCTACTCTTCTTCTTGCTCATACTCCTCATAGGCATATTGAGGAGTTTTTGGATGAGACCTATAACAATGGGTGGTCCCCACAGGGGGGCACCCATCGTTGTTCTTGGGAGTGGCCTCCCACTCAGGTCTAGGAGGTCTCGGAGGCAACACTTGGTAAGGTCGTGGGGACCTATCTCACACCAAGGGGTTGCACCTCTCATACACTTCTACCTTATGTGCGTGAGGGGTTAGGACCTTCTCAGGTATAGTGTTATGAAGCAATTCAACTGTCTAATGCTAAATGTGCTCTTTGCTAAGGCGGTACAAATGATCTAACTATTGTTGATCCTGCCTGAGCTACGTGATTTGTGCTTGGTAGGAAATATGTTTGGAAAATTCTAAGTCAATTTTTTCTATCGTCTCGTGTTTAGGAAGCCTAGATGCTTCTCCTACATGTCTATCTCGGTCATGGTGATCTGATACCCCTATGGGTTTATTTCCTCTATCAAGTTTAGTGGCATTCACCTGAGGCACTGGCCTCAATGGGCGATATTGATACATAGCAGGTGCAGAGGTGCATTGATCCCTCACGGTGTATTGCTCTTGAGTAACATGGTGGTCTTCCTCATACTCCCTTTTGTATGTGTGAAGGGTGTGGGGATAATTGTCTTGCCCTGTTTGGAGAGCCATGTGCTCTAGATTTTTTCTAGTGTTTCTAACAGTAATGAGGGGTAAAGGAGGGATGACAAAATCATGTGGCCCCTCCTTATGGACCCTATGTTGCTCTAGCACGTCATCACTAGGCCACTCATAACGAGCATCTAAGGGAGGCCTCCTTTTTATGTTGAGTGCCACGTGTAGGTTATCCTCTTGAAAGGATCTATGCTGAGTGGGGGTGCCCCTCAAAGAGGTGCCTCTATAGTCCTATTTTGTGGTGGCATGATGTGGACTATCTTGCGTGTTAGGCTACCAAGGCGGGATGACCAAATCCTCAGGACTATATCGGAGGCAACTTGTCCCCCTTTATGCACTCTCTATAGCTCTTACCCGTGATTGGGCTTGGCTACGGGTGTACACCATGGTGATGTTTTCCTACAAGATGTGTAGATTTTTATCTCGTTTTATGATTTTTATGCTACACTAAACAAATAGTATCACACACACAAAGCAATGATTATCTCGTTTATAGATTAAAAGTGTGCCCTAAATCTGGTTTAGTGTGTTTTAATTTTTTTATTTTGAAATCTTTTGTGAAGAACGTTTAAATGCAATATGATGGCTCTTGTGACTCCCAAAAGTGGTTGCCCATTCGATATACCATTGCCAAGCCGATATACCAACCTCTCTATATACCTACCCTTACGTGAGAGAAACTATTGGTACGTGAGAGCAGATGATAGATGGAACATAGGTGGTATGGAATGGGAATCACTATTTTTATGACACCTACCATAGAAGACTTATCCTCATGCACTAGGAATCATCCCCGCTACACTTGGTCAGCTTTCATCAAGATTTACGTCTAGCAACAGTCACGATCGGGGTTATGTATGCAGTATCTCAAGCCAAGGTGGTGATGAAATCAACCATTGGTCTTGCTCAAGGGTTGGGGTTTTAGGACCAACTCCTTGTTGTTTTAAATTACCACGTGGTGTGTGGGGTTCTTTTTAAGTTTCATAAATGAAGGAAACAAGCATTAAAACTCTCCTATGCAAGCAAATAACCAGAGAATAGAAAGTAAAAAAAATGACAGAAGGTGTTTAAGACCCCTACCTCTTCTCTGCCCAAATCGGATGTCTCTGAATTTCTGCCCTAAAATTGCACAAATAGCTATTCATCCTGGGGTTAGATGAATAACAGATCTGTATTCATTCCAGGATAGGACAAATTCCTATTCGTCCTTGGGTAAGACAAATTCCAACTCTGTACTCATCACAGACTGAAACGAATAGCAGTCTAGTGTCTAAAAACTTGGTACCTACAAGCAAAAACAAGCAAATTTTGAATAGAAAGTTAATATTAAAATCAAGGGACAGAGGTCCCACCGTGATCGCCACTGAAAGCACGAGGATACGAAAATAAAAAGGAAAATGCCAAGTACGATGCGTTTAAAACCAAACTTAACGCTAAAAGCCTATATATTGAAATGCATGCAAGGAAAGAACATAAATGAATCAAAACAACATAAAAACAATATGGAATATGGCCCTTTTTATTGATATGCTTTTAAATTTGTGTTACAATACGTCTCCTTCCCTTTTAAGGGATAGGAGTGTCAAATATGTTTCTTGTCACATTCATGGATAACAATCCTTCTTTCACGTGCCCACATGTAATATGGGTGAAGAAAAATGTCACCACTGCTTGTGTATATGATTTTTGACTCCTTATTTCTCCTATGATGTTGAAGACCTACATTCAAGGAAACAAAAAATATTAGTAGCACCTATAGATAGAATAGAACATGTATTTCCCAAGGCCTACTGTTAGTGTATGTATGAAAATATTAAAACGATAACCAAATAACATCAAAACAACATATAAATTTGATATAAGCATGAATATGTTACCAAGAAGCCATTGCAAAAGTAACAGTCAAGAAATTCCTCGCATATTTGTATTCACTCCGGGGCGGGGTGAATAAACCTACAACAAATTGTTAGAAAGCACCCTCTTCAATGTCCTATCTAGGAAGCTCCAAATGACTTGCAAAGTTGGGGTTAGCTAATTGGGGTTATTTTGGGATGACCCAGATGGTCATATTTCTCCAATTTGGCTTATATCACCCAAAATTTGATGATGCTATCTGCATGTTAGTGAAGGCAGGAAATGACAAAAACAGGGTAAAAAATGCTCAGAATGAAGTAAAATTTAAACTACAGCCTATTTAAATAACCTAGAATAAAATTCAAAAATAAAATAAAGGAAATATGCCACATATTTCTAATCGCTCCGGGGCGGGGCGTTTAGAACTACAATAGTTTGGGGGGCACCCGGGGTAGGACACCCACCGTTTGGAACTCTGTTTCGGCACCAATCCACTTGGGATGGGTCCAAAACCTCTTATGGGGTGTTTTCAGCAAATTTTGTGGGATATTGTGGCCAAATGTTTAGGTTTGGGCTCCGGATTTGCGCTTCCAATAATCACCCAATAACCTCCCTCCAAAAGAGAGATCAAGGATGTGAAAGGCACAAATCAAAAAGGTATGTGTGTGGATGTAAAATGGCAGAACTTTGTTGCTCAAAATGCTACCTCTCTCTCTTTTTGGGTGAGAAGACTCACCAATTTATAGACCTAGGGTCTCTCTGTTTGAATGTGCATGCGAGGGTGCCACTGGAGTTGCATGTCCTATTTTGGGAAAAAGATTATTCCTTGATTTAGAGTCTTCTTGCATGAGGCCTCCAAAAATCTAAGAAATGCATGACTGAAGTCTCTCTCCTTGATTTAAAGTTGTTTCTCGTAATTGCATGGCCTGAAGATGTAGTTAACTGTCGAACCTATCGAGGTTTGACTTTTTGCCAGTCAAACCTTCTATTCGCCTCACCCTGGAGCGAATGTTGATAATCATCCCTGGGTGGGACGAATACTAGTTTGTATTCGTCCCAAGGTGGGACGAGGAGGAAGCAAGGTGACAAAAAGGTTCCAATTTGACCTTTGACCTTCCAAAATACTTTTGGGAGTGGCAAGGACCACTGTTTAACCTCTGGGGGCTGCCCTAGGGGCTGTGTGTGTCAATGTGATCAGCGCTTGTTGTCACATAATCATATTGGTGCTATTTTGGTGTCTACAGCTTCTATCTCTGATTTTGGTTAGTTATGTTCTTATCCAAAACTGGAGGATTCTAAGCCTTTTTGGCAGCTTGTATTGGCTACTTCAAGTTGCAGATTTTTGTGCTTCCATAGCATCTTTAGACACTTGATATAAATTATATTTTGTGCCTTTTAGGAAACACAAAACTAATTTTCTTTTTGAGAGTGGTATAATAGTACAATATATTTACTTTTAAGCACTAATATTACACCTTATCACTCCAATCAACTCTCAAATAATTGCAATAATATTCTACTACAACTAATCAAGAATAACCTAAAATGGATCTTTAGGAGTTATTCTGCAATTTCACTACAATCAATGTTGTAGGACTTAGTCTTCTTTTTTTCAATAATAAATAATAGGTAGTTGATAGAAACTAATATTTAATCTAATAAACTCCTAATAAATGTGAAATTGAATCCTCAAATAATAGGTAGTTTTTCTTTGTACTTTTAGAAACCTGAAATCTATTCCTTTTTGTAACTTTAATCCAATTTCAGGTGCTCTAATACATCTAATAAGTAGTTCAATTTAATTAATATTTGTGCATCATAATTTTTATACCTTTTTGTGTAGATATTCTCTCGCCTATGTAGAGGATGAAGACCTTGGTGTTTAGAAACACCAAGTTGCTGCTCCAATAGGATGTCCTGCATAGCTCCTTCTTTGCCAAATGATGGTCTCAAAATTTCTTTTACGAGACTAGGATTTAGAGACTTGTTCTCCTCTTGTGTTATCCTCCTTCTGATATAGATTTGGATAAGTCCATTTCTCAAGGGTGGTGCCTCCTCACTATGAAAGGTAATCTTCAAATCTCCAATATTTGGTGAGCTTCTTCTGTATTCAAGTCCTCATGCTGAAATCTAACTTCAAGCAGGATCTTCTTCTAAGATTTGGTACTCCTTGCTAAACTTCTTCTTCTAAAATTTGGCACTCATACTAATTTCTCCTCTTGGGCTTGTTTTTAGATGGTATCAATTGTCCCAAGTACTTCACTATCAAGGACTTCACCTAGATAGTGGATTTATCCAATGAGTTCTCAAAGAACTCTCTTGATATTCAGTAAGGCTCTCCTATCCTTTCCTGTATGCTTGATGAGATCTTACCAAGGTATTTGATCTGGTAGCTTTTTATGGTTCTTCTTTAGAAATTATCTTCAACCTTCTACTTCTAGAAGTGTTCGTAATGATATCTTTTGTATTTTCTAATTTTGTTGGTTCTGGATTTGATAAGGACTCTCCTAGTCCTTATTCTTCTTCCAATACTAGAAGTTTTTTCAATGATATCTTCTTCTGATCTCTTCTCTTTTGCTTTAGGCTTAATTTTATTTAGAATAATATGCTCTTCCTAACTTTCTTGTAGGAAGTCTCTCAACTCACTGAATGTTTTGTTCCTGCAACAAGAATATTAGTACTAAAATATTTGGTTTACTTATGAATCAGATATTCTTCTCAAATTTTTCTTTAGGATCAAGGCTTCTGTGGCCTATTTTTATGTTAAGGATTTTGTTACCTTTTTTAGTATCGAGGCTTCTACGGCCTTTTTAATTATCAAGGCTACTATGGTATTTTTCAATATCAAGGCTTTTATGGCCTTTTCAGTATAAGACTTATGTGGCTTCTTCTACAAGGCTTCTATGGCCTTTATGTATCAAGGCTCTTGTGGAATGTTCTGCAAGGATTCTATGGTATTTTTGTATCCAGGATCTTGTGGCTTATTCTTCAAGTGTGTATTTTTACAATCTAGCAATGGAAATATTCAGTCTCCATATTCACCGTGATCCTTTACTAGAAGTCTTCTTTCATAGTATTCTTCTCTCACAAAATGAACTAACCTTTATACTATGAGTGCACATAGACCATCGGGAAATGGAGTTAGAGTCTCCTAGATTTATATCATAGGAAGAGTCACAATCCTATAAGCAAATTAGCGTCAATTTGAAAAAAAATTAAGTAAACCAATAATGGTGGTTTTCTTACTGACCTACATATACTAGATCTACCATGGATCTGATACCATTGTTAGCTTTTGATGAATGAACCATGAGATATAACAATCATAAAATGTAGAATAACATACAAGAAAGTAAATCTGCTAGATGACTGAAGTATACTAAAATATAAATCATATAAAATATTATAATGTAGCTATGGAGGAAGTGAGCACTCCATTAACAAAATTATAGATCTACATCATATTCATCACTAGTAAATGGTGTGGAACACAATCCACTAACCTACGCTATCGAACAATATCTCCTTATTGTCCTATCTATATATATAAGATGCCATCCTTATATATGCAAAATAGGATGCTTGTCCAACACACTATCTAGCTATTCATAATACACCTTGCACATGGACACTTGTCCATTTATTACAATGCATGTAGTCACTATATAACTTACATAAGAAGTAATCTAGGTATGTATCTTGGAGGATACATTTACATAACTCAAATTATGGAATAGACATTATTTCCAACACAGATAATTTTGAAATATCTAAAATTTGTTTCAACAAAATATTTTTGTAAAAATATCTGCAATCTAATCTTCAAAAGAAATATGTTTCAACTAAATATGATGATTTTGAATATGATCCCAGATAAAATGACATGGAGCTTCAATATATTTTATTATTTCATGAATAATTGTATTTTTAATTAGATTAAGTACTCTTTGATTATCACAACTTATTATCAGAGGAGTTCTTTTGATTATTATATCTAATAATATATACTATAATTATAGTGCTTCACAAACTACATTTTTAGCTACATGATATTCTACTTCTGTAGATGAAAGTGCTATTGCATGTTGTTTTTTACTATACCAAGAAATTAGCCCTGAACCAAGATAAAAAAATATAACCTGATGTAGATTTTCTATCATATATAGATCCAACATAATCATAATTTGAATATCCCTCTAGACAAAAATTGTAACTATTCTTTTTATATGTGAGTCCATATTTTTTAGTCTTGTTAATATACTATAGTATTATTTGTGTAGATTTTCAATGAATTTCCCTAAGTTCTTGCATAAAACTTGAAAGATAATTTACAAAAAAAACTATATATGATCTAGTGTTTGTTAAATATAAGAGGCTTCCAATTAATTAATGATAGATAGTGGCTGAGACTAGAGGTGTCTCATCATATCTTGATAATTGCAATCCTTGTTCGATGGGAGCATCTTTGGGTTTACAATTGTTTATCCTGCGTTTCTCAAGTAATAATGTTGCATACTTTGTGTTATTGTGATATTATTTTCATTTTGGCAATTTTCTAATCCAAGACAATAATGAAGCCCCAAATACATTATTTCAAAATCCTTTTCTAGATCCTTCTTAAATTTCTATATCAAAATTTTTGAGCTTCCAATAATTAATATATCATCAACATATACTATTAGTATTATTCTATCATGTCCAATATTTTTCATGTAGATATTTAAATTTGATAAGCTTATTTTAAAATTTTGCTATAATAAATTATTATTAATCTTTATATACCATGCTCTTAGTGTTTTTTTTAGTCCATATAAAGATATGTTTAACTTGCAAACCTTTTGGTCCTATCGTGTACTTAAAAATAATTTTGGTTGTGCCATATATACTTCTTCTTCAAGATCACTATTGAAAATGAAATATTTACATTTGTTTAATGTAGTTTCCATCCATGATGTCTTGCTAAAGCACAAATTGTTCTAATAGTAGTTATTCTTACTATAGCTACAAATTTTTCTTCATAATTGATTCCTTTTATTTGAGTATATCCTTTTACAACTAATTGAGCTTTGTATTTATCAAGATATCCATCTGCTTTGTACTTTATTTTGTAGACCCACTTGCATCCTACTACTTTCTTTTCTTGTGGTAGATCAACCAAATTCCATGTTTTATTTTTTATTAAGTTTGTATATTCTAATTCCATGGTTGTCTTCCATTATGAATGACTTAAAGTATTTGAAGTAGTAGGTTTTATTATATAACTTAACAACCCTCTATTTATTCTTGTTAAACTTTGAGTTTGAGGTCTTGTAGTAGTAATGTTTGGCATCTGTTCTAATTTTGAATCCTTAATTATGTCTCTAATCCATATAGGTTCTTTCCTTTGAAATGATGTAGTAATATCTTCATTATCTATTTGTTCATCATTTTATTGTAATTGTGAGTCTTCACTTGATGAATCTTCTTTTGAAGAATGCAAAATTATCCCTAAATCAATCCTTTTTCTTTGGATAATATTCTTATTTCCTTCATAAAATATCACATCTCTACGTATGTAGGTTTTCTTTGTTGTAGGATCAATCATTCTATAACCTATTGAATCACCATCATAAGCAATAAATATTCTACATACAGTTTTGTCATTTATTTTAGTTCTTCTTTGCTTTGGAATACGCATATATGCCTTGCATCCAAAATTCTTAATTGTTTTACAATTGGTTTTTGTCTTAACCATAATTCTTCAAGAGCAATATTTTTTAGTATTATTGCAAGTGATCTATTTTACAAATATACAATTTTTTTAACTACTTTTTTTTTGGTAAATAAAAGTCTTCATTAATTACCGGGTTTCGCAGGTTAACCCAAAACCTATTACAATATCCAGCCTTCTGATGAGATTGTAGATCCTAGTCATCCTTGAAAATTTCTTACCATAAATTGTGTTGAATCCCCTACAACACCTTACTAACAAAGCACACCCATACCTAAACACAAATGTAAACATTACTTACATTGACAAGAATTGAATTTTGGAACTTTGCACTTGTGAAACATGTTGCTTGCCCATTTCCTATTCTCTGTCAGAATATTCCAAGGCTTACACCTTGTTACCTTCATTTCCAATTTGGTACGATTTAGAGGGAAACCCCATAGTTATTACCAGCTCCATGGGGAAAGAACACCCATTCATATTTCTCCTTAATGGGTAGGTTTCTTTTCATGACTAATAATGTTTTCCACTTCACGTGGCACACCTTGTGTCCATGTCACCAAACTACCAACATCAACACCTATGTTGGCTAATTTGTCAGCTGACTTGTTGGCCTCACGGTACATGTGACGAGCCCTCCTATTCTATCTTGCCACAAAAAGGATCCTCACTTCATGGATGACTCCCTCGATTCTCCATGGAGGTTTTTTACCATTGGTTAACAGGTTGATGATGTTCATAGAATCACCTTCAATCATCAAGTTACCTTGAGTTGCTTGGGCTACTTGCAACCCTCTCCAAAGGGCTCTAGCTTCTACTTCATTATTAGTTTTGATTCCCAATGGTTCAGGGAAGGCCTTGACCATATTTCCTTGATGATCCCTGATTATTCCTCCAGCTCTAGCTCTTCCCGGGTTCTCCTTGGCTGCACCATAAAAATTTAGTTTAAACCAACCCTGGGGGGTGGCTCCCAAGAAACCCCATTTCTGGGATTGGGCAAAGGAATGGAAGGTTTGTCCTCAATACCTAAGGCCCAAGATAATTGTTTTTCTTGGGGAATAATTTAGTGGTTTCTCATCCACTAAGGTGCTAAGGTTTTCTTTCGCAAAGACAATAATCCTGTTGAGGATGGTTTTTGGGTTGTGAATGGTATCCTTAAAGGCTCTATGGTTCCTTTCTAGCCAAATTTTCTAGATAAAATGATGCCAACAGATTTTCCATAGGTACTTAAGTTTTAGGTTAACAAAGGGTTGAGGCCATTGATGGAACACTTTGGATATAAGAGCAGGCTTAACCCATGAGATCATAAAGGCTTGGAAAAGTTCATCCAGGATGGACTCCGCTATCGAAAACTCCAGAAACAAGTGTTGGGTTGTCTCCCATACTACCCTGCACATGTAGCAATAGTTAGCAATAACCATACCTTTGGATAACATATTGTCCATAGTGAGGATTTTTCCTTGAATCACCAGCCATGAAAAAAAGGATATTTTAGTAATTAAGCATTTGATCCAAACCAAAATTGGTTGAAATTTTTGACCTTCCACATTGAGAAGCAAATTATAGGCAGACTTAACTATGAATTCACCACTTTTAGTCTCAGCCTAAAAAATGTGATCTTCATCCTCTCAGAGGGAATAATTTGCTAAGTTAAAATTTTATAAAGCT
Source organism: Wollemia nobilis (assembly GCA_028583015.1). Taxonomy (NCBI): domain Eukaryota; kingdom Viridiplantae; phylum Streptophyta; class Pinopsida; order Araucariales; family Araucariaceae; genus Wollemia; species Wollemia nobilis. Next base: position 9,155,902 of record JAQPPZ010017101.1, on the reverse strand, counting down.
CTTCAGACTCCACTTCAAAACCCCGTACTTTGATGTGTTTCCACCCATTGATATTTCTATCCTGCCACATATAATTTGCAACATTCTTCCCCATATGCTGCTCCATATGCTCTTGAATCCTAGCCAAATGAGGATTCTAGGATAACTCCTCAGCTCTCACCCACCGATCCTTCCAAAAGTCTATTGTTTGCCCATTTCCTAGAATCCATCTAAGACCTTTCTTGACAAGATCCCTGCTCGTGAGGATTGCCTTCCAAAAAGTAGACCACCTACTTGCTAAGTTGTCATTAAGGAAGTTCACACCTTGGAGTTATTTCCTCCTAACTATGGCAGTCCATTCATTATTGACCTTAGTCAATAAACACCACACTTGTTTGGCTAATAGAGCTGTATTGAGATGAGCAACTCTCCTCAATCCTAACCCCCCATCAGATTTAGGTTTGCAAACCTTGTTCCAACCTACTAAATGGATCCTTTTCTTATCCTCAGTACCTAACCAGAGAATTTTTTTTCAAGATGCTCAATTTTGTGATACACCTTGCTAGGAGCTCTGAAGACTGATAGGAAGTAAATAGGTATACTTTGAAGTGAAGCCATAGTTAAAACTACTTTGCCTTCTTGAGATAACAGATGTCCTTTCCAACCTGCTAGCTTTTTTGGGATCCTCTCCAGAACTATGTTCCATATTGATCCTTTAGGTTTCCCCATAAATAGGGGAAGACCTAAATAGAAGGTGGGAAGGGATGCAATATGACATTCCATGATCCTTGCTATGTTGTTTTGCTTAGGAATGGGGGTATTGATGAAATAAATTTTGCTCTTATCAAAACTCACTTTTTGTCCAACCGCTTCTTCATACATTATGAGAATATTTTTAATCCTTCTTACCTCAACCACAGAAGCCAGAGTCAGTAGCAATGTATCATCAACAAATTGTTGATGTGTCATCGGGGTAGTTAGCGACATGGCCTTGATACCTGATATGAGTCCAGCTACCACTGCTACCTTAATGGTTCTTCCCAAGGCCTCAGCTACAATGATGAACAACATAGGACTTATGGGATCTCCTTGTATTAGACTACATTTGCTTTGAAAAAAACCTGCAGTAGACCCATTAACCAAAACTGAAAAAAAAATCTTAGAAATACACTCTCTTATTAACTTAACCCATTTCATTTTGAAGCCAAATTTTCATAAAATTGCCTCTAGGAATTCCCAATTTATTCTTTCATAAGCTTTGTTCATTTCTAACTTTAAATCCATGACTACTTTTTTGGTCTAAGCGGCTGTATGAAGAGCCTTATGAATAGTAATAACTCCATCTAAGATTGATCTTCCTTGTACATAACTTCCTTGACTTGGATCAATGATAAACGGTAGAACTTTCTTCAAACGGTTGGCTAAAACTTTGGACAAAATTTTATAGGATATATTACATAGGCTAACCAGCCTAAAGTCAGCCATAGTATTGGGGTTGGGGCCTTTAGGGATTAAAGCAATTAAATTTGAATTGAAACCCCTTGGAATATTATTTGAACTTTGGAACTCCTTTATTGCAGCAATAACTTCTGCTTCAACAATATCCCAACAAACTTGGAAAAATCGTGATGAAAACCCATCCGGCCTAGGAGCTTTGTCAGTATCCATGTTAAACAAAGCCTCCTTGATATCTTTGTCTGAAAAAGCTATTGTAAGAAACTCGTTAATCATTTCATCAATGATTTGTGGAATGAATTGAAGGAGAGAGTCCTTTGCTTGGGCATTACAGGCCCGTTCTTCACCCAATAATGAACTAAAAAAATTAGCAGCCTTGTCCCTGATCTCCTAAATGTTTTGAGTTGAGGATCCATCCACCTTAGTTAAATTTCTAATATTATTGTTGCTTCTATTGCTCAATGTGGTAACATGGAAATTTTTTGAATTAGAGTCCCCTTCCTTTAGCCATAATGCCCTTGATTTCTGCCTCCAATACATCTCTTCACAAGCTAAAATATTATAAAACTCACAAAGGGTTTCCTTCTCTTTAGTCCTTGTCGCCTCATCATAGGTTCCATTTTGGATTTTGCTTTCTATTATTCTCGAGTTTTTCCCCACTGCTCTCTTATTCTCAAAAATATTTCCAAATACTTCTTTATTCCATATTCTAAGGTTGTTTTTCACCATCTTAAGTTTTTGAGATAGTTTGAAGGAAGAACTTCCCTGGATAGGCTATTGCCACCATTCTTCTATTCATTTCTTTAAGTCCGGATGTTTAACCCACATTGATAGAAATCTGAATGGTTTTTTAAAGGAGTTAGCCTAAAATGCCTCCCATAGAATAAGATTATGGTCTGAAGCGCATTTAGGAAGGGCTTGTAACACTGAATCACCAAACATTGTTGTAGCTTCCTTGGATAAAAAAACTTGTCCAACCTTTCTTGAATCAGTTGAATTCCTATCCTCTTGTTACTCCATGTAAATTTGGCTCCTTTTAGTCTTACATCCATCAATTCATTTGTGTTAATGAATTCATTGAAGTCCTCCATGCTCCTTAAGGGTAACCCAGATCCTCCATTCTTATCATATGGGTAAAGGGTGGTATTGAAATCTCCCCCAATCACTCAAGGAATGTCTTTAAAAGCTTGGCTCAAATGTCCCAAAAACTCCCACAGTTTAGACCGCCCTTGGATAGAGGTGGCGGTATAAACATTTGACATAATCCAATTCTTATTAGTTTCAAAATCATGAAATAATATGCTTAAGACTCTTTCATTTGCCTGAATAATAATTCCTTCTATTTTAATAGGATCCCATAAGATCATGAGGCCCCCAGATGCTCCTCTCACCTGTTGAAAGGCCACTTACCCTTGCTTCCAAATCCTTCTAGTTATAAGTGTTGATTGTGCCACATCTATTTTGGTTTCTTGAAGAAAAATAATAGTAGGATTCCAATCCTTCCTTATAGACTTCACCATCATTTGTTTTGGTGGGTCATTTAGGCCTCTCACATTCCATGATAGAACCTTCATTTAGACCGTTTGATATTTTTCCCCACCCCCTTCACTGATCCAAAGGGGGTTTGTCAATTTTGCTATTATCCTGGCCAGGAATAACTTGCTGTAACAATGTTCTTTGATTTATATTTGCAATTTCTTCATTGATTCTCATTCTATAGTGCTCTTCTGTAGATATTCTCCCTTTCTTTCTTTCAATTCCATAATCTATCAGAGGCTTGGTAGTGCTTCTAGTATTTTTTGGACTGAAATGAGGGGGCATATACTTTGATAGTCTAGGGCTTGAACCTTCTTCCTCATTTTGGGGGTTTTCAATTCCCTCTTCATCCTCGGCCTTATTTTGGTTCACCTCTCCCATCTGGTTCCTAAAAATGGGGCTTTCCTTCAAGGAAACTTTTACTGTTGGGCTCGTCTGATAAGGGATGATTTGTTCCACTACCAGATTAGGAGCTACATTCCTGGCTCTTGTTTCCACAACTTCGACTCTTGACTCTATTTTTTCCATGTTTAAACTGAAATGATCTGGCAATTTTTCTTCATTTTGAGCATAGCTTTTGGGGATTTTTGTCATAGTTGTGGATGGTCCCAATTTGGATGGGGAGTCTAGGGTTTTAGGAAACTTGATACTGATGGTATCATCCTTACTATTTTCTTTTTCAACTTATATATTTTCTAGGATATCAAACATGTTCAAGCTGGGATCTTTGTTACATACCTTATGATTTTTGCCTCCCTCATTATGTTGCTTTCCTTTCTCCTAGATTTTTTCCAGTTCTGTGTTGGCTTGGTCAGCCTAGTTATTCTTAAATTTTCTGTATCCTTCCAAGTTAAGACACGGTCCTTGAAACTTTGGGATCCCTCTCCCATTAGCTTTCCCCAGAAAACCTTTGCTCGTGGCTTCTTTGTTTGCAGTTATTGTCAAACATTGGGCTTGAAGGTGGCCCTGGGTTTTGCACACGCTACAAAATACTGGCTTGTTATCATACTCCATAGGCTAAATCCTTATAAACTCTCCATATGCTAGTTCCACCTGAGAAGGTAGATCAGAATCTAAGTTTGCATTTACACAGATCCTGACATGCATCAGTCTAGTCCTTGCTCGGGTTGAATGGTATATTTCCATGAGCTCTCCTATCGTCTTTGCTATGCCACTAAGCCAGTACTCATTAAAAAACTAGACTGGGAGGTTTGGTAAGTGGACCCAAATGGGTGCTATATTAATGTTCTGCTTCTCAGGGTTGAAATCCTCTCCCCACTTCCTCAGAAAGAGGCTACGCCTTCCTAGAAACTAGGGTCCTCCTGTCAAGATGCACTCTGCATCATCTTTGTTGTTGAGTATTATCATAAAAAAACCTCTTGACATGGCTACGATTTCTAAGCTTCCTGAATTTTTCCACTTTGTCGTGGCCCATGAGCGAATAGTCTCAATGTCTAGCCTTCCTCCCAAAAACTTGCCAACTAAGGATGATGCCTCCATATCCAAGAATCTTTCGATAATCTCCACTGGCGCAGTTAACCTATTATTATTTGGTATTAGGGGTAGTAATTCACTGACTAGCTCCTTCTTTTTCCCTTTCAGCATTTCCAAAAAGTTTGGGCCCTTGATGCCAGCTCCCGAAACCCAGTGGGACCCTTTGTTTGAGGGTTTATCTGGAGGATTTGTACCTTTAGCCTTTTCAAACTGAGCTGACAGGGAATCCTTTTCCTTTCTATCTACAACATTTTGCACTACCTCTGGATCTTCTCCTTCTGTTGGTTCAAAATTCATGGCTACATTTTTTCTCCTTCCATTTTTTTAACTACTTCAACCTAATATTGATGATAAAGTTAAGCTTTTTGTAGCATACAATAAACCATTTGGATAATTATTCTATATTTATTTCTACAATACCATTTTGTTGTGTGAATATGTCGTCTTGAGTTATCTCTTTGTAAGATTGACTTGTAAAAACAAGAAAAATTATTTTGATAAAAAATCACTCCTCTATCTGAATGAATATTCTTGATTATTTTTCAATCAATAGTTTTAATTGTTTTAAACAACTAAATGCTTTAGATTTGAATTTCCTAAAATACATATTTTTTTGGAATAATTATTATCAACAAATAGTTGAAAGTATATATGTCCTCCAATGCTAGTGATTCCATTCTCCCATATATATTTGTATATATAATAATTCCAATGGTTCTTGAGTTCTATTCTGGTGAAGTTCAAAAACTATTCTATGCTATTTTATTTCTAGATGCTCTGGATAGACTATAGATTTCCATGAAAGTTTTGGTAGATATTTAACCATTTGATGTTTATTCATAACAATTAATGAATATGTATTTATATGTCCTAGCCTTTTATGCCAAAGTTCTATTTTTATAAGAGCCCAAGGCTATAACTTTTCCTTATTTGATAATAAAACATTGTTTTTTGTCTTTAATAGTTTTAAATTCAATTACTAGATTTTGATCCATTAGTTGGGATATTGAAAGAAGATTAGTAGTTAATCTAGGTACATATAGTACATTGTTAATTATTACTTTTCCATTTGATAGATCAATTAATACATCTCCTACTCCTTTGACTTCATAAGTCATACTATTTGCTATTACAATTGGTTTTTCATATTTCTCTTTGAAGGTATTAAACCATTGTTTATTTCTAGTCATATGTCTACTTACTTTAGAGTCAATGTATCAATAATCCATAGTGAGTTCATTTGAATTAGTAAACCTTATAACTCCATTGTTCAAAAAATTAATCAAATATGAAATTTGCAAAAAAAAAGTTAAATTTTTTTTAATTATTTGATGTTGAAAACCTTTTAACTCCAAAATATTTAAATCTACAAACTTTCAAAAACTATAGATTTTTCAAAATTTTCTTTGAAAATAAATATTCTACCTTTAAAAAATTCAAATAAAAAACTTCGAATAATCAAATTATCTAATTAATGTATAAACCCTTATTACTCCATATTTTTAAAAATCAAAACTCTTCAATTTAAAACTAACCCTTAAAACTCCTAAATTATAATTATAACCTACTTATAACTCCTCAATTAAACATAGACTATGTAAGCACCTTATAACTCTAAAGAACACTAATTCAAATTAATTTTTTGTCTGACCTTATACTTCATTGGTGACTTATTCTTTGAATTGTGCTTTGCTTTCTCACTGACATTCTCTGAATCGTGCTTCTCTTACTCACTTGTGTTAATAGAATTGTACATGCTTCTGGATGTGCTCAATATACATCTCTTTTTAAATGAATCTTAACTCAAATATTTCAAATGTTCATGTGAAGCTCTGAATTCCTAAACAATGATGTTAAGGAAAATGCTTCATTTCCAATTTCAATGATATCTAATGTTGTTATATGTTACAACAATGTTAGATTTTGTAGGCTATGATTTGATCTCCAAAATTTGAACTTCAATATTTTTACTTCATTGTTGGGCTATTTGTCATTGGTTTATCATCCTTGGATACACATTTCAAGATGCACCATGGTCACTGGTTCTCTTGGCTAGTTCCAACATTGCTAGTATTGATTCACTAGTTGCTTCTCTGCTAGTTTCCTTGAATCTCTTAGGATTGCCTCATTCAATGCTATCTTGATATTTTATCTCACTACATCATACTATATTCTTGTGCTAAAATTTGAGCTTATATACTACAACAATGCTAGTTTCAATATTTGGTGTATGGCTCCTTTATTGTTATGAAATTGTTGTTGTTGTGACAACTTTTATTTTAGCTTTGTAACTTCTTGAATCCAATTTATTTTAACGTAACCCTTACAACCTTTCTTTATTTTATTTGATCTTTTATTTGTGCTTTCTTGGATGGTCTAATTCTATGATTGAATGATTTATCCTTTTTCTATATTGTAGAATGACTTATTCTATTGTCACCTTCTTGAGTTGGCCAAATATACCTTTCTTTAGCTACTTTCTTGAAGTTCATGAATGATCCTATTCTTTACCAATATCAAACTCTTTATTTTAATATGGACCTCTTACTTTTCTTTTCTTACTACTCTCTTTTGTGTCTAATATTTGTACAAGGGTTATGCATAGTTGCTATTTATAACTAAATTGGCTAAAATTAGGATTTTTCAAATTTGGAATTGGTTATATTTGGGAGCCTTGACCAAGACCCATTAGCCAAAAATTTCTGGGTGCAATATTTTTTGGTCAATTTACCCCAATTTTATAATAATTTAACCATTTTAAGTTTAAATTTCCAACATTACCCCTAATAATAGTGAACCTTCTACATGCATTTGGACACTATTCACCTATATTTCAAAACTAATTTGCCAAATTTTTATAAATACATTTTGGGGTCGATCCCTTACGCATAACCCTGCTTTGTACTTATGAAGCTAGAATGCTTCTCAATATGCTGCAACTTTAACTATTATTTTATTCTATATTTTATTTCTTATCTTTATAGTTAGAAGCTAAAAAAATTATTTGTCTTCTATAGGAAGCTTCTCAAAATTTTGTAGCTTCATCTTTGCTTTTTATTAGTTTGAAATATAAAATATTTAATATCTTAGGTTGCACCTAAGAACTCAATATGATTCTCCTCCTTACTAGAGAATCCAATATCAATATAAGGTGGCACTAAATATACCTAAATGCCCAACTATATTTTGATTTGATTCTACCTAAAAATTCAATCTGCAAATCCTTAAAATCTCTTCAAACTTCACATTTTAATTTCTTCAAATCAATGCATGGGTGGCTTTATCCATGAATGACCAACTTATTTCTAGATTGGTTCTTCATATCTATCAATGTCCAACTTATCTTCTAAGTTGTCCCTTATCTTCAATATAAATGATTCCTAGTCTTCACTAGTTTTTTTCAACCAAATAGAAACACCCTAGCCTTTTATACACAATATGACCTTTTAAATAGTGTCCAATTCTTTACTGCATTTAAAGTGGATAGTATCTCAATTATATTTAACAATATGGACAAATATAATTAACAATGGTGGTTAATAAATAATTATATCAAACTAGATAGAGATAGTAGGTAGTTCTGATACCATTATTGGGTTTTTAATCTTTTACTACCACAAAATATCATACAGGGCCAAAATATAAAATAGCCACAATAATAAAAGTTAAAGTAATAATCTATGTGACAAATAATATAAATCTATATAAATCACATATAGATAAATAGTATTGTAAAACTTACAATATTATTCAAGAGAAATACAACCTTGATATATTCTATATAAACTTTCCGATCATAAGTTATGGAGCTTTGTCTCCATAATATAGATTTACAATATAACTCTTCAAATTGTTGACTATTGCCTCCCACATGACCTTTGATTCTTATCATACCACTTGCCTACATGATTCTTAGTCTTTTATCGTGACATATGTACATATCCTACACAACCAAATATATCAAATAATATAATACTCTCTAACACTTTATTATCCTAAATGAAAAACATATGATCTAGAAAAATGCACTAGAATATTTAATATATATAATTGATTTTTGTTAGAGTACTATTACCTTATTTGGTAATAGGTTATTTCTCCTAAGTTATTTTATTTCATTATTTATGAAACTTTATTGTTAGTTGTTAGACCTAACTATGCCTAAGTTATTTCGAGCTCTAATTTGTTTCTTAGATCCGATAAATACAGGTAATATTGAGGGGAGACCTAGTAGTGGCAACACGAGACCTAAAACTGGGTAAGACTACTGCATATGGTAAACTGAACGTGACCTATACTGATCTAGACCTACCTCAGTTGGTGAGCCAAGTTGTGATAGGTGACCCAGAACTGATAAGGTGGATTAGACAAGATTTTTTATGATGCAGACCTGAGCCACAATCAGAATGGAGATTAGTTTATGGTGATCTAACTGACTCTATGATGGGACTGGTGACTAGCCAAGCTATGTGGAAACTGGAAGTCAGTCTACATGGACCCTAATAGTGGAGGTGACTCAAACTAGTGATGTGGCAGGGAAATACTTGTTACGACGTGGAACAAGGTGACTCAAGCCAAATGCACAAGGGATAAAATACTAAAAGGTAGGTAAATCCACCCTAAGGTGGACATTAGCCTATGTACGTATGTTTTCTTTTAAATCCCACAAATATTCTTGCCTACCCCATGTGGGACTAAAACTGGAAGTTTGTTTTTTTGCATACGCTTGCAAGGAGATATGCTTTGTCGTTATAGACAACACAGATCTAGATGGAAGCCAATTGTAGGTGGAATACTCTAGTGATAATTTTCATAGGATTCATTAGATCACCATCCCAGCAACAATACAAATAGCAGATTCACTGTCACTGATCGTGTGGTGATAAGTCAAAGAGAATAGGTGATTTTTCAAACACGGGCATTCGTTTTTCATTTTTTTGGTGGATGGCAATCCATAATAGCAACTCAAATTTGCCATGTAATAGAGATGATAATTTTCTTCTGTGTAGATAAGGAGATCGCCAGATGGAGAGGATTACAACGGATGACTCTACGCTATTGCTTCCACTCCAATATTAGCATGTATCACATTGTTTTACAAGAGATTTCAATCTACCCATTTTTCGATGAGAATTGCAAGGTGATGTTGTTGTTTGCAGTCGAGGACATGTGATGGCCGCCAAAAGTGACATGATAGTTTATTTTGATCACACGATAGTTTTAGACCTATTTTTCATTGCAAATATTCTCAGTTTGAAGAGCAGACAATTTTTCCCTACTAGAGTTTATGAATTGATGGTGTCCAGTAGACCTGATCGGTACTTGTAGAGGGTTCACAAATTCCAAGTTGCAGGAGGTATAGCAACATTTTATTTGTAGGTATTCACAGATGCTTGTTTACTTTAACAAACTGGTGTGCATTGCAACTCGACAAATACTTTGGTAATTCTCCCTTATCCTCCTTGATCTAGCACTCCTAGTGATCAATTTTATGCACTTATTATTTGCATCCAGTAGGAGGTAGAGTAGCACCACTCTAGAGAAGAGTCATGCCACCACTAGGAGGACACGCAGTGGTGACTGAGTTGAGTAGTAGCAACATTGCCTAGGTGGACCAGGAGTGGCGTCATCGCTCGATGAAGTCAACCCGGGCCCATCGAGTTTTGAAATAGGAGCTACTCTCCTATCATTTCCATAGGTGGTGCTAGCCAGGTTGGTAGGAGGGTAGATGCTTCAACTTCCCAACCACGAGGTCAGGGGTTCCATTCCCCTCGACCATATAAATATTTTGACAAGAGGAAGATAAAACTTGTAAAGGCATTCAACAAAAGTAGAAATCATCAAAACTTAAACCTATTTTTTTTAGGCTTCATAAATAGCAAATTGTTTTTTTAAGGTCCTTATAAAAGGGGGGCTTACCTCTTTTTAGGTTTCATAATTTGTGAACTTATTTTGTTTGAAGTACTTTACAAGGGATTTTTTTGTGACATATTGTGCAAATCTGCCTATGAGGCAAGTTTTGTAAGAACCTTTTGAGGCTTCATAGTTGCATTTTTTTTGCACACATGGGAGATATAATTTTGCAAAAACAAGGGGGAAGACTTATAAGGGTGCATTTTCGGCAGTGACCGACACCTTAGTCAAATTATTTTTTACAAAATTCATTATAAAAGGTGTATTTTTGACAAATACTGACACCTTCAAGGATGGGCAGATTAAAGAAAAAGAATACCCCAAAACAAATTTATGATGTTGCAAAATTAGTTAAAGGTCTTTACTTTCCATTACAGATGGAAGGAATGGATTTTTATGAGGATGAAAAATATCTTACACTATGCAGTGGTGTAAAATCCATTCTCAAATATTCTAAAGACCTTCATAATAATGGTGTTCAAATCCCTATAAGTGTCATAATGGCAGTCTACATATCATTGATTTCTCTTGACATTGAATAACGTAAAGTGTAAAGGGACATTAGTGAAATAGAGGTCAAACCCCTAATGGTCGATGCTTGTAGTAACACAAGTGACCTTCAGTCCATGATGGCAAATGCTTGTTGTGAAACATGTGACCTTGAGCCCAAGATGACCAATTCTTGTTATGATGCAGGCAACCTAATACCATCTATGGTAGATATCAGTTATAGCATAGGTGATCTCATCACAAGATAAGATTTTTCTTGTGACACTAGTGACTTAAAAATTGAACCTCCTAAAAATGAACTCCATAATCTCATCAATAGTGACAAATACCATATTGTTAAAAATATTGATGAAGATGATGAAATTGGGTGTTTTTAAAAACACACCAAAGGATATAGATCCAAACTAATGAAGAAAATGAGATTCAATGGTGAGAGATTAGGTAAACAGAAACAAGGCATTAAAACTCCTATAATTATAAATTTTAGGGCAAAGCATGAAGGCCTTGGCTATTTTGGACAAGCAAGTACCAGTAAAACCATGTTTGTAAACCCCAAATTTCCTACAACTCCTAAAAAACATTGTTGTAATCATTATGGAAAAACATGACATGTTGCAGCTAGATGTTGGAAATTACATCCTTGTGATTCATGTGGATGTACGAATCACTCTTCTTCAAGATGTTGGTACAAAGTGAAAATGGCCAACAAGGTTCATATAGATTGTGGATGGATAGATCACACATAATGGACCATGATGAAATTAATGTTCTATGGCTTCTACCAAAAAGGTGAAACCTATGGTAGACCCAGAGGTACAACTCCAGAGGTAAGCTTAGAGCCAACATTCTTTCATTTCTCTTCTTCTTCACTGTATTGGGACAATTATATTATTACCCAAATAATGTAATAAGGGGATGCTAGAGTACTATTACCTTATTTGGTAATAAGTTATTTCTCCTCATGTAGTTAGTTTATTTCATTATTTATGCAACTTTATTGTTAGTTGTTAGACCTAACTACGCCTAAGTTATTTTGGGCTCTAAATTGTTTCTTAGATCCGATAACTACGAGTAAGTTTAGAGTTATGTTATATTATTTATTTCGCTATGCTAAATGGGATATTAACATTTGCTTACCTAATCTAATAATTTTTTCTAGATAATATTTAAACAATTACATGCTATTTTAAATATCATATTTTTCATATAAATGTCTCTCTATATAAGAACAATCTAAGAAGTATTATGATATATTTATCCTTTAATTTAAAACTATATTTTTTATATCAAAACTATAAAAATATATTAATTTTTTTTCAAAATTTAAACAATATCAAAATTTAATTTAATAATTCACACCTATAAAATAAAATGTCTCGCTTAATATTTATGTTTAAATCAATAGGGTTTTTAGAAATATATCTGACATTCATTTCACTTTCAGTCAACCGCTTCAACCAACCATTTAAAAAAAAAGAAAAGGCTTTAGAGATAAAGAAAAAGGAAAAAATCATAGCAATGTCAACTTGTTTTATTTCGGAAAGGGGGCGAGGACAAACTTTGTGCTTCGAAACTTGAAGACCATGCCAATTGTATTTTTGGGCTGTTACAGCAAGTTATGGGCTATTCCCATCACATGTATGGATGTTTAAATATGAACCTATCAGACAGACAGAGAGGGTAATTCAAATGTTTGGGCTGCGTTGCGTTTATTGGAATCTCCTTATTCTCCAATCCTCGTCGTGGTTGGTTTCTATTCCTTCTGTTTAGCGCGCTCTTTCAGGATTTTCATTCCCATATACCTGAAAACATCAATACCCATTGTTAATTATCAACGATAAGATTAACCGAACTAAATGAATAATGAAGAATTACGGAATGTTTGTGGAACACATACCTGCCAAGCATCAAGATAATTGCCTGTGGATTGGTTCCGGAAACATCCTCCAAAGCTGAACCGTCCACAATCCTCAGACTCTCTATATCATTGACCAGAAAGTTCTCGTCGACCACAGAACCAATATGACACCCTCCGTGAAAATGCCACAATGTGCTAAGAGTATCTTTGCAGAACTTGGCCATCTCTGTATCGTCCGCTGTACTTGGAGGCAATGGCGGCCCAGAGAATCGATACTCACCTTTCCCGGTGCAGTTACCGGGAAATGCAAACTTCTGAATAGGCTTCGTATCCAAAAGTTTGGACATTACTTTGACTGCTTGCACGCATCTCTGCAGATCCACAGAGTTAGAGTAATAGTTATATCGGACGGAGGGGTTTTCTCGGGGGTCTCTGCTACGCAGCCGGAGCTCTCCCCTCGATAAGGGAAATGCCACTTTCTCAAAGATTCTTCCAAGATACTGAGTCGTCGTTTTGTTGTAGCTTGAAGGAACCTGCTGGATAGCGCTCCCGGACTGCACGAATTCTTGGGATCCATTGATAATGGCGGACGCTTGTATGCTAACTACTTCAAAGGGTATAGGGGATTTTATAACTGCGAAAGCGGCCGGATTATCTTGAACACCTTTGCCTACGTAGGGCAAATCTAAAAGTACTGGAATATTGAATTCTTTGAGGTGCTCCGAAGGCCCAATTCCGCTTAACAGGAGTAGCTGGGGGCTACCAAGGGCTCCTGCTGACAAGATTACCTCGCTACCGGGCGACGATGAGCATGCCAATACTTGATAACTTTTCCCATTAACGCCGCTCGTGAATTCTACTCCAGAAGCCTTTAACTCACCTGCGAGACTTGCAAAAGTTAATATCGTACTTGGGAGAGTAGTTTCAAGAGATCCAAGTTAATATTGTATTTGGAAAGAGTAGGGAAATCTTTAAAGAGATCTTTGGTTAATATTAGATATTCAAAATCCAATTGATTATGTTGAAAATATAAAACCCGGTTTTTAGTTCAATTTAAAAAAAACAGAACAGGAAAGATGAGAATTGAAAGCTTTGTTAGATCACGAACCTTTATTCTTTTGGAACATGATACTGCTCGCAGTTGCGTTGAGAAGAACTACGATGTTGTCGGGGTTTGCATTCTTTAAAAGATCTGCTGCAGAATGTCTCTTGTCATTCTTATCGAAGATGGACCCGCTAATCTTTACGCCCTCCAGATGATCCAGTGTATAGTGGTTGTAAGGACGGATACCAAGTTCGAGAAGACCACTTAAAAAAGCAGAGTTCCACGGCGAAAGATTGCGTGGCTCGAAGGCAATCTGCTTCTCCACCCAGTGAAAGGACTCATTGACAAGTTTCTCATCCCATCCCATCTTTCGAATATATTCGAAGCTTGCCCTGCTGTAATACATACCGTTGATAGCGGTTCCGCCTCCCAGAACTCTGGCTCTGGCCAACTGCACTCCATCTTCTGAGACAAATGTCTGAGCTATTGAGGTGTAGTTATCGGCTTTCCCTATCGACTGCCCAAATACAGTCCCGTTTTCAACGTCAGGATTTCCGTAAGGAGAGCTTCCCCTCTCCATTACCAGAACTTTATATTTGGTAGAAAGCGTTGCAGCGAGGGGACACCCCGCTGTACCTCCTCCGACGATAATATAATCGTAAACTTGTTTAGACACCATTTCGGCATCCGTAGTCATAAATGGATATGGATACCGTGCATCAACTGCAAATGTCAAAACCAAAAGCCTAGGATTGAAATCAAAGTTTATCATATCCAAGAAAAGTATAATATGTCAAAGTAGGAACGAAGGATTTGTAGCTGGGATAAGAAAGCTTAAAATTTCACTCACCTTTTGCTGCCTCGGAGGAGCAGAGGAACTGACGACTGCCCAAGATTAGCAGCGATGAAATTGCAAAGACTAGAAACTCCATCCTTACAAATCCAATTCCTCCGTAGAGCCAGACGGTGAACAACAAAGAATCGCTGAACTGTCAGTTTGCCTGCGTTTACTAATGTTGTCCACGAGAATGCCTGATGGAAATACAGAGCATATGAGACCTCCGATGTTGGAAGATCGTTGTTTATTCTGAACTTTGCAAAAGCGTTCTATAAGAGCTACAACGGAAGCCTTTTAGATTTAATTTTGGTGGGCTTTTTTATGATTCTAACATTAGTTTTCATATACTAACTGAAAGCATTATAACATTAAAATTTTCAAACTCATACGAATATTAATTTTTTTTTTGTTTTTAATCAAATTTAGTTATAATAAGATAACGCAAATCTAGTTACATATTCATATTTATCTAAAATATATTAAATTGTAATAAGTATTGTTGAAACAAATCAATAAAATAATAATAATTATTATTATTATATTCTACCACAGAAATTATTGATTTCTTAATAAAATATTATTTAACAATTTAAATGATCTGATCTGTGATTATTTTATAATTATCTGTATATATTATTTTCTAACTATATTAAAAAATTTATAAAAATTTAAAATAATTAACCTTTCAACAAATTAATAATTATAAAAGAATATTAAAATATATATTAATATTACATGATAAAATCAATAATTTTAAAATATAAAAAAATTGTAAATTCTTATATACCTCTTAAAGTATATGTACTTGCAAAATCTGATTAGAGTATAAATTTTGACTCACATAACATAAAAAAATCTTTAATGCCTTCTATACTCTTCTTGTATATGTTCTATCAAAACTTTAAGTACTAAATGTCAAATATGTTATGCAACTAACAAATATGTTCATGTAATCTTATGCAACTAACTTTAATTTTAGTTATCCAAATAATTAATGAAAATGAATACAACAAATTTTTGTTGCCTTATGTATTTAATTAGTCTTATCATTTTTTCACATTTAACAAATGACTAGTAATTAATTTTGTTTGAAATTAATTAATAAGTTTTAAATTTTGGATTTTGTCTATCTATCTATCCATCTCTCTCCCTCTCTCTATGTGTTTAATCTTCTATGTTTTTAATTGTTTATAGTAATTATAGTTTGACTTAGGTATTATGCTTTTGTTACAAAAAAATATAATGATTATTGTTGATGGGATTTATCATGCACCTCACTATAAATAATATTGAATTATAAATACTAATAATATAAAATTATTAAATATGATACACTACTTCTTGGATGATATATGTTTATTATATTTTGTACGATTAATACAAAGGTATAGTCTTCTAATTAATAATCATAACATTAATTATATTTATAAATATTCAATAGCTTATACATGCGTTCAATATCTAATATAATATTTTATATGTATAACTATTAAAACTTATTTAAAATAATTACAATTTAGTTAAAAAAATATTTTATTATTGTTAAAATATTAGATACTACAAATAATCTATAATATATTGCATCTCATTTTAATTAAAGTAGAGAAGGTAGTAAATTTATTAATTTAAAAACTACCATAACTTATTATTAATAAATTTTAAATCCTCATCTTAATTTTCTTTTATAATTTACTAACATGTAGAGTAATTAATCTTCAAATATTATAATTATCCTTGATGATATCTTGAATAGTGCATACCAAACCTATTATTAAAATAACATATAACATTAGTTTATAATGACTATAAACTATGAGTTTATTGTCATAAGAATTTGATGGTTGTATTTATTATCCTTTATTCTAGAGATGACTTTCATCAATGTTTATATTTATGTAACACTTAAATTAAATAGGTATAGTAAAATGTACATGTGTGTTAGTAAATTGTACATTGCATGTGCATTTTACTTTATTTATTATTATATAATGAATTGTATGTTGATTTAAATAATAAAAAGAAAATTAGTTTATAGTTTACTAATTTGAATGCCAAATATATTATCTTTAAAATATAATATCTTTCATGCGTAATTAATTTAATTATTTGTAACAAACACGCATCCCATTTTAAACAATAGTAAATTTAGGTTAGTCATTATCATAAAAAATAAATATACAATAACATAAGTGTTTTAATTTTTCTACCTATAGGTTATTAAATTGTAAATTTAGTTAAATTATCCTAAAAAATAATTGTGAAAACTATCCATCTACCCTCTTATCTATTAGTTTAATTTTTTAATATTTCATTTTAAATATTTTCATACACTTATAAACGTTTATGCTTTATAAAAATTATAATTTTATTTATAATTTAATATTTTAGTTGTGGTTGATGTATAATAAAATTTAATTTTTAGTTATTTAGAAACTAAAGTAATTAATATAATAAACGGCATATATATATATATATTAGCTTTTATTATTTTAGGTATTGGTGTAATGAAATTCATATATAAATTGTTATGATAGGATGCTTTAGTTATTTAACTAGAAAATATTTTGTAACATTTTCAATCATGTCATAAATTTTAATTTTATTAATTTTTCTTATAATTAAAGGAAAAATTAAATTATAATGAATCAATTTTGCAATTTGTGATTTTTTTTTTGTTAAAGAAAAACAACATTTTTTTTTTTTTTTAAAGCGAAAAACCCCTTGCGGGGTTTCCTTGGTATGAGAGACCACGAACAGGGGGTTCTACACTGTCAAATTCGCCTAGGAGTCACACCCGGCCCTACCCTGCAACAACATTATCAATTGGATTTTGGATACCCAATTCATATTTTTGGTAGGGTGGAGATTTGAACCTGGGACCTCCCTTTTGGAGGATTAAATACTACAGAAAAATTTCAATGATGATGAAAATAGAATGAAGAAATATAAATAATTTTTCATACACCTTCATACAAGCATGATAACATGAATTTTAATATGGATGTACAATTCTTTGGTTGTCTTCCTTGTGTAGATGCATTATAAAGTATATATAATTTTTTTATTAAGAAGTATATTCATGTGATCACTATTCCTAAATATAGGATGGCTTATGGAAGTTGGGCTGCTTTGCTTGAACATAAAATTAATATCAATTCTAGGGAGACCTAAAACACATAAGGAAGGCATTTAAATCTAGATAATACCTACATTAAATAAAAATATAAAATGTTTTGGATAAAAGTCTTGTTGTGTACCTATGTAATCTATATGGATGAAGTATATAACTATCTATCTAAAATTTGAAGAAGATTTAATAGTTAATACTATTTTTGTTCTTCGTAAATAAAGTTATATTATTATTATTTCTCTTAATTATTATACTATTATACACTTGATTCTTAAAAAATACATTTTTTTTTTTTGTTACCTTATGGATGTCACAATAAATTATATATTGATAAAGTTTAGAGAGGATAGCTTTATCAAAGTACTCTAATAGTATAGACCACAATATTATGTTGAATGTTTTTTAAGTAGATCATTTTAGTTAAAATAAATTAGCAACTAGGAAGCTAAAAAAATACTTAGAAATTATGATACACCTAATAATTTGAGTTGTGTGTTAGGGATTTAGACTTAGTTATATTTATATGCCATTTTTTTATTTATTGATAGTAGAAGGGGTTTTAAAAGGGTTCCCAAAACTATTACAAATAGGGTTTTGAAAGGCACCACAAACCTTAGATGTAGCAATAAGGCATCAAGAAATATTGAGTTGGATTCCACAAATCAAACCCAAAAATCCAATGAAAAAACCTCCTAGCAAATAAGCTACCAAATACAAAAAATTATCCTATGGTCAAACCACCCTGTGCTTAGGAATCCAAAGCATGGGAGAAAAAAATAGAATAACAAAAATGCTACTGGTTAAAAATAAATTTATTTTCAATAATAATATTAAGGTCAATTTATTTATATTACAGTTACTTATTTTTTTTAGTCATTTATTTTCAATAATAATATTAACATTTATTTATTGATATTACAATTACTTATTTTTTTAGTCATTCATTTTGCTTAGTTTATAAGCTTCAAGGGGTTTAATGATTATTGGAGTTGAGTATTTTTTTTTGTTAATTTAAAAATGTATGTACCTGAAAATTATAATAGATATATAAGATAAACATGGCTGAAATTATAAAATTTGTTGAAAATAATCCTCTGGTTTCACCGAAGGAAGCTTCAAAACGTCTCTATTTGCCAGCAGCTCTAAGATTTACCCGAATTTGGGGCCTCAGCTTAATGGTTAGGCTAGATTGTTATTCGTATCCTCTTTTGGGGTGCATGTTGGAAACTTTAGCTAGCCCATGGAGCCTGAGGTTGACTTTTTGGATGGTAATTGGAAACATGAGGGCTTTTAGTCACCTCAACCAGGTCAGGGGAAGCAAAAAACACCACTCCATTAGAATTTCAGAGAATATTGTTAAGGAGGTTTCTAGCTATAAGGACTCATTTTCCTTGATCTTCGAAGACAAGCATCACCAAAGGTGGTTCACCGAAAAGACTATTTTAGATAGTGCTAAGAATGAATTCATACCAATCTAGTTATTAAGTCCATTGCAGATAATAAAAATTCAGTGTTGGTACTCTTAAAATGGTAGTAGACATTATGGAGGACATGAATAGATAGATGAGTTTTATGCATCTTTGTTTCAGGTATAAACACTTCCAGTCCTAAGTTTCTCATGCCTAAGTTTCTAGACCCTACTCCTATAGGGTAATTTTGGAACTTGTCACTGGGAAGACCCTTATCTATGTTGTTTTCTAGCTCCCAATTTTTGTTATGTACTAATTGGTGCCTTTTTGGGCTTTTTTATTTATGTTATCCTTATGAGAGTTTCTGATTCAGGTTGTGGAAGCCTCTCAAAACCCTCCTTTTAATTATAAAAAAAAAATTATAATTATATTTTTATGCCTCATTAATAATATATTTGAGGTGATCATGATTCCTAATCTAAATATTATAATATTTTTTATGAGAGTTGATGGTGGCCTTTAAACATGAATAATAAGCTCATTCATTACAACAACTAAAATTTCATGAATATTGCTTCAAATATTAAATTATACAAAACTAAAATTTAGAAATAAAATACTAATTTCATGTTCAGTATTAAGTTATACCATTATCTAATCAATAAAAACTAACTAAGAATAAAATAATTTGATTAACCAGATAGGAGAGGTGAACCAAAACAAGGTTGAGGATGAAGAGGGAATTGAAAACCCCCAAAATGAGGAAGAAGGTTCAAGCCCTAGACTATCACAGTATATGCCCCCTCATTTCAGTCCAAAATAGACTAGAAGCACTACCAAGCCTCCGATAGATTATGGAAGTGAAAGAAAGAAAGGGAGAATATCTACAACAAAGCACTATAGAATGAGAATCAATGAAGAAATTGCAAACAAAAAGCAAAGAACATTGTTATAGCAAGCTATTCCTGGCCAGGATAATAGTAAAATTGACAAACCCCCTTTGGATCAGGGAAGGGGGCGGGGAAAAAATATCAAATAGTCTAAATGAAGGTCCTCTCATGGAATATGAGAGGCCTAAATGGCCCACCAAAAAAAAGGATGGTGAAGTCTATAAGGAAGGATTGGAATCCTACTATCATTTTTCTTCAAGAAACCAAAATAGATGCGACACAATCAACACTTATAGCTAGAAGGATTTGGAAGCAAGGGGAAGTGGCCTTTCAATAGATGAGAGGAGCATGTGGGGGCCTCATGATCTTGTGAGATCCTATTAAAATAGAAGGAAGTATTATTCAGGCAAATGAAAGAGTCTTAAGTGTATTATTTCATGATTTTGATACTAATAAGAATTGGATTATGTCAAATGTTTATGCCCCTACCTCTGTCCAAGGGCGGTCTAAACTGTGGGATTTTTTGGGGCATTTGAGCAAAGCTTTTAAAGATATTTCATGGGTGATTGGGGGAGATTTCAATACCCCCATTTACCCATCTAATAAGAAGGGAGGATCTGGGTTACCCTTAAGGAGCATGGAGGACATCAATGAATTCATTAACACAAATGAATTGATGGATGTAAGATTAAAAGGAGCCAAATTTACATGGAGTAACAAGAAGATAGGAAGTCAGCTGATTCAAGAAAGGTTGGACAGGTTTTATTTATCCAAGGAAGCTACAACAATGTTTGGTGATTCAACATTACAAGCCCTTCCTAAATACGCTTCAGACCATAATCTTATTCTATGGGAGGCATTTCAGGCTAACTCTTTTAAAAAGCCATTTAGATTTCTGTTAATGTGGGTTAAACATCCAGACTTCAAGAAACGAATAGAGGAAAATGAATAAAGGAATGGTGACAGCAGCCTATCTAGGAAAGTGCTTCCTTCAAACTATCTCAAGAACTTAAGATGGTGAAAAACAACCTTAGAATATGGAATAAAGAAGTCTTTGGAAATATTTTTCAGAATAAGAGAGCAATGGGGGAAAAAATGAGAATAATAGAAAGCAAAATCCAAAATGGAACCTATGATGAGGCAACAAGGACTGAAGAGAAGGAAACCTTTTGTGAGTTTTATAATATTATAGCTTGTGAAGAGATGTATTGGAGGCAGAAATCAAGGGCATAATGGCTAAAGGAAGGGGACTCTAATTCAAAAAATTTCCATGTTACCACATTGAGCAATAGAAGCAATAATGATATTAGAAATTTAACTAAGGTGGATGGATCCTCAACTCAAAATATTCAGGAGATTAGGGACAAGGTTGTTAATTGTTTCAATTCATTATTGGGTGAAGGACGGGCCTGTAATGCCCAAGCAAAGGACACTTTGGTTGCACCTTGCACAACATCTCTCCTTCAATTCATTCCACAACTCATTGATGAAACAATTAACGAGTCTCTTACAACAATTTTTTTAGACTAAGAGATCAAGGAGGCTTTGTTTAACATGGATCCTTGCAAATATCCTAGGTCGGATGGGTTTTCACCGTGGTTTTTCCAAGTTTGTTGGGATATTGTTGGAGCAGAAGTTATTGCTGCAATCAAGGAGTTCCAAAGTTCAAATCATATTCTAAGGGGTTTCAATTCAACTTTCATTGCTTTGATCCCTAAAGGCCCCAACCCCAAGACTATGGCTTACTTTAGGCCGGTTAGCCTATGTAATATATCCTATAAAATTTTGTCCAAAGTTTTAGCCAACCGTTTGAAGAAAGTTCTACCGGTTATCATTGATCCAAGTCAAGGAAGTTCTGTACAAGGAAGATCAATATTAGAAGGAGTTATTACTGTTCATGAGGCTCTTCATATAGCCACTCAGACCAAAAAAGTAGTCATGGATTTAAAGTTAGACATGAACAAAGCTTATGAAAGGATAAATTGGGAATTCCTAGAGGCAGTTTTATTAAAATTTGACTTCAACATGAAGTGGGTCAAGTTAATAAGAGTGTGTATTTCTAAGCCTTGTTTTTTAGTTTTGGTTAATGGGTCTACTGCAATTTGGAAAGGACATCTGTTATCTCAAGCAGGCAAAGAAATTTTAACTATGGCTTCACTTCAAAGTATACCCGTTTACTTCCTGAAAGCACGAGGATACGGAAACAAAAAGGAATATGCCACAAGAAAGAACAAGAAAGGACATATGCAAATTGACACAAGATAAAAGCAATATGAAATATCGTAATCTCTTTATTGATACGCTTTTCAAAATGTGTTACAATATGTCTCCTTCCTTTTTAGGGGATAGGAGCGTCAAATGTGTTTCTTGTCACAACATCCATGGATCACAATCCTTCTTCCGCGTGCCCACATGTAATATGGGCGGACCAAAACATCGTCATCGCTTGCGTATGTGATTCTTTGCTCTTTCCTACTCCTCTGTTGTCAAAAACCTGCATTCAAAGAAATATAAAATATTAGTAGCACCTGCAGACAGAATGAAGCATGTATTTCCCAAGGTCTACTGTCAGTAAATGCATGAAAATATTAAAATGATAATGAAATGACCTCGGATCGACCTAAAAATTTCACAGTAGCATAAATATGTCAAAATAAGACCACTACAAAAAGAACAGTCTGGAAATTCCTTACAGATTTGTATTCGCTCTAGGGTGGGACGAATTCACCTGCAATAACCTGTCAGAAAGCACCCTCTTCAATGTCCTTCTTAGGAAGCTCCAAATGACCTGCAAAGTTGGGGTTAGCTAATTGGGGGTGTTTTGGGAAGACCCAGATGGTCATATTTCTCCAATTTGGCCTCTAGAACCCATATTTTGCTGGTGCCATCTGCAAGTTAGTGAAGGCGGGAAATGACAAAAACCTGGTCAATATTGCTCAGAATGAAATGAAATTTGAACTGTAACCTATTTAACCTATCTAGAATCAAATGCAAAATAAAAACCAGAGAAATATATCATAGATTTCTATTCATCTCGGGGGCGAATTTTGTTGTGATAGATTGGGGAGCGCTCAGGGGTAGGACGCCCACCGTTTGAGGCACTGTTTCGGCACCAATCCACTTGGGATGGGTCCAAAACTAGTTATGGGGTGTTGTCGACAAATTTTGGGAATTATTGTGGCCAAAAATCAGGTTTTGGGTCCGGATTCGTGCTTCTAATAGTCGCCCAATAACCTCCCTTTCGAATGAGAGATTAAGGATGTAAAAGCACAAATCGCAAGTAGGTATGTAAATTGGCAGCACTTCGTTGCTCAAATGCTCCTTCTCTGTATATCTTTTGGGTGGGAAAACTCCCCAATTTATAGACCTTAGGGTCTCTCTATTTGAATTGCGCATGCGAGGGCGCTACTTGAGTTAACTGTCCTATTTTCAGAGAAAAGCTAATTCCCTGATTTGGAATCTCTTTGCATGAGGTTTCTAAAATAAAAACACTCATAACTGAAGTCTCTCTTCTTGAATAAAAGTTATTCCTCACAATTGCATGACCTAAAGCCTCAGTTAACTAGCGGAGTTACCGAGGTTTGACTTTTTTTGCCAGTCAAACTTGCTATTCGCCTCACCCTAGAGTGAATGCTGCTATTCGTCCCTGGGTGGGATGAATGATAGTTTGTATTCATCCCGGGGTGGGATGAGCAGAGAGCAAAGTGCCAAAAAGGTGCCAAATTGACCCCTAACCTCTAAAACTGCTTTTGGGAGTGGTTAGGACCATTGTTTAACCTCCGAGGGCTGCCCTAGGGGCTATGTGTGTCAATGCGATCAGCGCTTGTTGTCACATAATCAGATTGGTGCTATTTTGGTGTCTACAGATGCCCCTTTTTGGGAAGCGCTATGCAAGGTGCAGTGCCAAGTAAAAAAATAGATAACCAAAGCACTAATGATTAGGGTTTCTTAGTAACCTAACCAACTCTTGATGCCCCAAGTATGGAAAGGGCACACATTCTTGAATCCTTGCTTCTGACGAGCTAAGGAACTTAATTCAAGTGTTAACCTTTTTCGGTGAGGTGTTACTTGAACTTGGACATTGATCAGTCATGAATAGGCAAAGGGTGCAACCTTTTGTCTATGGGAACCTTGAGTTCATGATTCACAAATGCCAAGTGTTTGATCAGCTTGTGATTATTGCTTGTTTGCTGCCCCAAGTAGGGGGTGATTGTCTTTGTCAATGATCCTTTGAATGCATGTCATTTCCTTGATTGGGTATGTTGTTGTTGATTGGCGACTAAGTGTGACTACCCCCTCAAGCGATGAATCGATGAGGGAATGACCGACATGAGAAAAGCAACGAGTCACTTGACCCAAGATGACTTAGGTAAGGGTGCCTATAGTTGTTTATCATTGAATGCGAAAGCAGTTTCCGAACATTCTGACCTATTTTTGGTGGGGTTTAACCCTTTTGGTGACGCATTTTGAAGCTAAAATTGTCGAAAATTCGTCCTCCCGCGGAGCGGTCCGGCTATGCTAGCCTTCTTAGGGAGTAGGATAAGAACAATTTGTAACTCCAACATCAGTTTTGGATGCCAAGAATGTCAGGTGCAAAAGCGCCTTCGTTCGGCAATGTTATTGCTATTTTTGGTTGGGTTTTGACCCATTTTGCGACATCGTTTGGGGATGAAATTCTCAAAAATTCGTCCTCCCGTGGAGTGGTCTGGCTATGGTAGCCTTCTTAGGGAGTAGGATAGTGAGGATTTGTGACCCCGACATCTATTTTGCATGCCCGGAATGTCAAGTGCAAAAGCACTCTCATTGGACAGTTTTATTGCTCTTTTTTTGCATTTTTGTGCATTTTTTTTGCTGTTTTTGAAATTTTTGCTCTATATTCGTCCCTAGGTGGGACAAATTCCTATTTAGGATTTTTCCTAGGTAGGGACGAGCGCTAACCAGAGCGCTCATCCCAGGGGGAACGAATACAAGCTCAAAAAGCCTTTTTAAAGGCCAAAACTAAGTTTTGGGCTCATTTGCATTTGTTTTTCTTGGCGATTTGGAGCTCTGAGGAGGAGGTCAATTCTATGAAGCGAAGCGCTGCGGAATTTTTCTTGTGACCATGAGTGCACACACTGGATCGAGCGGCGGAGCCGAAGCGCTACCAGTGGGTGCCCTTCCTCTTTATTGTTTTGTATTTCAATTGAAAAACTGCAATTTGGTTATTTTTTGTGTTTTTGTTTATTTTGTTGGTTACAGTTAAAAATGAAACCCTAGACTATCAAAATTATCACTTAGTTTAAAACTTAGGATAACTCTAGTCAACCAAGATCAGAAGTTAGTTGTAAAACTTAGCTAAAAAACTTAGTTTATAACTTAAAATCTCGCTGAACTGGAATTTAACCAAAGTCAAAACGTAGGTGAGAAACGTAGGGCAAAACTGAACGTAAAACGTAGCTCAACCCTAGTTAGTTGTTGTTTTTGTGTTTTTAATTTTCTAGTTTAAAGTTAAAAACCCTAGGTCTGAAAATTATTTTGCGACTATTTTTGTTTGTTTTTTAAATGAGCCGTTAAAGTGAAAAACCCTAAAATGGACCAATGATTGTTTTTTTTTGTAATTGTTTGTTTTTTTATTGTTTTAATGTTTTTATGTTATTTTCTTTTGTAGGTGGTGAAGAGCCGGTATCGGGTACCCACTATTTTTACTGACGCATGAGCAGCACTGAATTTGGCTAGCTGGGACTGGCTTGACGCCCTTGGGCTCAAGCAGGTGACTCGGCTGGAACCTGTGGTCGGGGATCGGGCCTATCTGACAGCCTTGATCAATCTGTGGGATCCCTGGACCAACACCTTCCATATCCCAATAGGGAGATGACGGTTACCTTGGAGGATGTCTATCGAACTCTTCGGATTCCAATAGATGGACTACCGATCCGGACAACGTCATGGGATCGGAGGATAGCAGTATTGATACGCTATTTTGGGCATGGGGAGGAGTTGGGTGTGGAGAGCCCAGTGGAGAGGGCTGAGATCGACTGCCATATGGGTGGCATATTGGTTCGATGGTGGTTAGAGAAGGGTGTGTTGGGAGTGAGGCACGCATTACTCATGGGCCTCATTTCCAACATGTTGCTTCCCGACTCGTCGGGTGCGAGGTTCCTATGGAACCTGCTAGAGGTGGTGTTCAGACTGGTGGAGTGTCCAACAAGCACACCGATGATTATGAGATGGGGATAGACTCTACTAGCATAGCTCTATGATGAGCTGTACGAGGTCCACTACCAAAAGCGAAAGGGGATCAGTTGTAGCTACTTGTTGTAGTGTTGGGCTTGGCAGCACATAGCAGTGGAGAGGCCGATGGGGCTGCCCTGGATGACTCGGGCAGAGATGGCAGACCGGGAGATCGGATACGGGGTACTATGGTGGAGGTCAAAGGAGCAAGGTCAGATTCGGTGATGGGTAGGTGTTGTAGGGCACTATGTCGATGCCTTCACTCGACTTACTCCAGGGGAGGTGTTCTGGCGCCCCTATCGGGACTGTCCAACCTGGCCTGAGGTAGGAGAGTGGCTTCGATAGGTACGAAGGGGGAGATGGCTGATTGGGCATCATGGGACTGAGCAGGAGTTCTTCCCATATGGCCGGGTGACCCAACAATTTGGGGTGCGCCAGGGGATGCCTGGTGAGCCCATGGTCTATCGACGCCGAGGGGATGAGAGGACTCTGGACCGGCCAGTCGTTGCACCACTTGGCAAGGATTCAGATATGGCTATTGACATTCCAGATGTGGATGACATCGAGGTTACTGCCGAGTATGAATAGTGGTGGACTCTACGGCAATGGCGAGGCGAGGGGCCTCTAGGGGGTGCAAAGGCAGCAGCAGCAGGGGATGAGGGTACAGAGGCACCAGATGAGGGTTGGGGAGTTCCATGATGATGCAGACATGGTGGAGGTTGAGGATGTTGGAGGGGAGTTTGGGGTACCGGATCAGCCGGAGATGCAGGACGTCCCGGAGGAGTGGGAGCCAGAGTAGGCTGTTGTCCCGGATTTTCCTATGCCTCAGGCAGGTTTGGAGGATGCGAAGGCAAGACAGGGTGCGGAGATAGCGCGATTGGAGGAGCTACTGTGGAGATGAGATGGGGAGCTAGGAGAGGCTTTGCAGGAGAGAGATCTTCTATGGACTCAGCTGGCAGAGTGGGAGAACGCATGGGTTGCATCCCGTCGGTAGGAGGGGGATACCGATGTGGCTCGGGAGAGGGATCTCCTGCGGATGCAGCTAGCACAGCGTGATGATGTAGTAGCTTACTACCATCGATGGGAGGTAGAGTGGGTCCGGTGGGAGGTCGAGTGGGGTCGGCGGGAGGCGATTGGCATCGACGGGAGGTAGATTGGCATCGACATCGGATGGATATGGAGGGAGAGATTATCCACCTTGGTGGGCGGATACCTGAGCCCCATGGAGGTGGCTCTTCACGGTGGATGAGAGACAGTGATACTGAGCAGTCATCATTGTCCCATCATCGATGGCTAGATGAGGGGGGCACTAGTGGGTGGGATGCAGGGGTGAGTAGCAGTAGCCCTAAGAGGTCCCAGAGGACCCACACTATGGGGGGTAGTTCTCGTCGCATCGATCCTACGTGATCATGGTGGCCGACGCCCTAGGCTTGGGGGTTTTTGAGTTTTTGGCTTTTTTTGTGGGGTCAGAGGACCGGTTCATTGTAGCCTGCGGGCATTTTTGATGATATATATATAGATGACTCTATTTTTTTTTTTTTATGCGCTTTTCATGGTTTGTTTTTATGTACATGTATTTACATTGACGTATGCAAATGCTTGTATAAATGCGATGTTTCTAATTTGTATGATGTGTGCATATGGAATGAATGAAATGATTTGTTGATGACTTGTCGATGCACCATAGACTATACAAGACTTGACTGACTTGTTGTACTAATGGGATGACTGTGTGGAAGAACTTTGCATGTGAAAACTTTATTTTTGTATTTTGCATATTTTTTGATGGTGATGTATGGAATAAAATGTACCAGTTGTTTTAAAAGGTAGTTAAGCTTTTCTGAGATTCAGATATTTTAACTAACTAGCCAAGACTGTATATTTATCTCTCAAGACTTTTGAACAAGGTATAAATCCGACTTGAATTTAACCAAATTATTTCACATCCCTGTGTGTGCAATTGAGTTCGTTTATGTGGTATTTGTCAGGATACCGCCAGTGCCAGATAGGCTATCAACCAAACCTGTACTGAGGATCACCTAATTAGCTCCACTAACTCCATTGTTGTATTTAGCAAGATTTATTTAGCAAGATTAATCCATAGGACAATCTGAGGTACCATAAGCTAGCTCATCCACATGCAAACATTGGTCTACTCACATGCAAAGTTAATGTGACAGACATATCGTCATGCAGGTAGGATACCGCCATTTCCAGGTAGGCTGTCCACCAAACCTATAATGAGGATCACCTAGATGGGTTTCAAATGTTGAGAATTCCAGGGATTCAAGTTCAGGCTATTTGTTGGCTCAATGGTTCAGGATACTTGCTCGGATATATAGTGATGAAAATCACTGTTTATTTGTCTCTTTGTTTGTTTTTTTTTTTTGAGCAAGGATTTTGACTAGTGGTGAGAACCACTGTTACTTGATTTTGTATTTTGAGCTTTGAGTTTGTGAATGACATTGATTCTTTTAGGCCTTGGGGATGACTACCCATCCTTAGCAGGGACGTGTAGTACGAATCCTTACGACTGTGGGAACCAAAGGGGGTGATGGAGACTATGAAGTAAGGGCATTGATCTTTTGGGCCTTGGGGATGACTACCCATCCTTAGCAGGGACGTGTAGTACAAATCCTTACAACTTTGAGACCAAATGTGAGTGTAATGATGGCTTGTGGTAATTGTGTTATTGAATGGCATCGATCCTTTTAGGTCTTGGGGATGACTACCCATCCTTGGCAGGGACGTGTAGTACGAATCCTTACAACCTTAGGGACCAATAGTGATTGGGATTTGGGTAGTGGTGAAAACCACTATTTATTAGGTGGAATGGATGGGTAAGAACTCGTCCTTTTGCCAATTCCTAGCACTCTTGAACCATTCGCACAGGGGGATGAATAGGCTAATCATTCACCTATGGTACCCGAGACTGCTTTGTAGGTTTCTCTCGCGTTCACACAACTTAGGAATTATTTTATGTGTTGTAATTGTGTTGGGATGCTACGTAACAAGGTACGATCCAAGTAAAAATTTCCCGTGGAAAAGTTGTTTAACTTTGTACAGTATGTGGCTAGCAATGTAAAGACAACTGAATGACGAAAACCCTATATACATTAGGAGACAACTGACTAATGCTAAAAAATGGCGATGGTGTTATGCTGAATGTATGCGTTTGTGAAATGGATTTGATGGGGACAATAATGGAATTGCCAAGTAATGACATTCTATGGTGCTTATGACTTGGATGACTTAGCAAATATGCAATGTATGGATGCGATGCCTAATGCACTTATATTTTTGTATTTTTGATGTGTTATGAGTATGCATGGAATGGAAATGCAATTTTTTTTGTTATTTTTAATGATTTCATTGTTTTTGTTTGTTTTTGATGATTTTATTTTGACCAAGCGGTTATGGTAACCCTGGGAGCTTTTGGTTTGACCAAAGGGTTTATGGATACCTTTGGGGCATTTTTGGGGTTGACCAAGTGATTGTGGAAATCCTTGGAGCTTTTGGTTTGACCAAAGGGTTTATGGATACCTTTGGGGCATTTTTGGGGTTGACCAAGCGATTGTGGAAATCCTTGGAGCTTTTGGTTGGACTATGGCTCTCTAAATGTGGAATGGCCTCAAATGAATGATGTTCAAGGGTTCAAGCTCCTTGATTCCATCAAGAGAGGCAAGCCGGTAAGTTCCAGGTCCTATTCGACTATCAATCACATAAGGACCTAACCAGTTTGCTACAAACTTGTCCCTCAAATGGGACGATAAATTAGAATTTTGTTGGTTCTCTTTTAAGACCAAGTCACCAACCTAAAATTCCCTCAAGTGGACCTTCATGTTGTATGCTTTCTTAAGTCGCTCTTGATAGATACACAAATGCTCGAGAGCATTAACGCGTCGTTCATCAAGCAACGTAAGTTGGTCTAATCGGGCCTACCACGCAGTGTCATCATCGATGAACTCTTGCATTGAAATGCATAGGGAAGGGATTTCCAACTCAAGAGGCATGACTGCCTTGGAGCCATACACCAGCAAAAATGGAGTTGCCCCAATGGGCGTCCGAATGCTAGTGCGATAAGCCCATAGGGCAAGTGGGATCTGAATGTGCCAATCCTTATGATTATCTATGATAGTCTTTTTGAGGATGGCGACTAGCATTTTGTTTGATGCCTCTGCTTGCCCATTTGCCTGTGGATAATAGGGTGTTGAAAAACTGTGCTGAATTTTGTACTTTGTGGTCAAAGCACGCACATATTTATTCTTGAAGGGCGTCCCATTATCCGACAGGATCTTGGATGGAATACCAAAATGACATATGATGTTATGCAAAATAAACTCCGCAATGCGGGATCTAGTCGTAGAGGTTAGCGGAATTGCTTCCACCCACTTGGTGAAGTACTCTGTGGCCGTGATGATGAATGTGTGATGACCCAACGATGCAGGGGAGATCTTTTCAATTAGATCAAAGCCCCACTATGAAAAATGCCAAGCCGATTGGATCGGTTGCAAGGCCTGAGAAGGTACGTGTGTCAAATTAGCATGGTGTTGACACTTCACGCACTTCTTCACATATGCGCAACAATCTCGCTCTAAATATGGCCAATAATAACCCATGCGAAGAATGCGCTTTGCGATGGCCATACCGCTGAAGTGGCCACCACATGTACCATCGTGTGCTTGGGTGATCGCCCAAGAAGACTCTTGCTGGTCCAAGCAACGGAGGAGGATTCCTTCATAGCTCCGACGATACAAAATGTCTCCTAGCAAGACATGTTTTGCCACTTTCTGTTTAAATGATCTTTTCATGGCTTGTGTCAATCCAAGTGGGAGGTTACCTAGCTTGAGGTAATCCCTAATGGGTGTGTACCAATCCTGTTGATCGAAACCTCGATGGTATGAACGACCAATCCCTCTTGAAGTTCATCCCTAGCAAAAGCTGAGTGGGAAAGAACTTGTAAAAATAGCTTTGTGTTGCTATTAAGAGGAGTCGGGGAGAACAAGGACCTCCAGTTGGCTCGAGTCAGAAAATCATGGATTCAAGAGAACTTATCTGAAGATGGTTCAATCTAGATCAGGTGGATTCCTAGCGTTAGATCAGAGCTTGCACGCTCCATCACGGATTGCGATAATGTTTTAACCTGAATGGTTGTCATTTCACCAGAAGGGTCTTGCGGGATTAGTGACCCCAAAGAGGCCATAGTATCCACAAAATGATTCGATGATCGAGGGAGTGCCTCGATATCATACCATTCAAGTTGTGCCAAGAATTTGTCCACAAGGGCTTTGTAGGCCTACAGAACTGGACATCTACATTGGAATATCCCCTTTACTTGATTGAAAATTAATAGCGAATCACCAAAGATGTTTAAATGTTTAATGTTCATGGTGATTGTTGTCTGAAGACCTATGAGCAAGGCTTCGTATTCTACATTGTTGTTGGTGCACGAGAAGTCTAATTTAAATGATAGAGGCATTGGAGCCCCTTGTGGAGTGAAGAATACAATTCCCGTGCCACCTCCTTGCTCACACTTAGAACCATCAAAGAATAGGGTCATGTCAGCTTGTGACTCAGGCTCATCAGAATCTGGCGATTCTAAAACATGAAAAACCCCATCATCCAGTAATTCTACGGTCAGAGGCTGATCATCTTCAAGAGGAGCCTCTGCCAGTTGATCGGCGATGACTTGACCTTTTATGGATTTTTGTCCAATGAATACGATGTCAAACTCCGTCAACAACATGATCCATTTCATCATGCGGCTACTATGATAAGTACGACTCATCATGTATCACAATGGATTCTCCTTAGACACAACATACATCGTATTGTTGAGCATGTAGTGGCATAGCTTTTTGGTAGCAAACACCACGGCCAAGCAGAGCTTCTCAACGTATGCATAGTTAAGTTCATAACTGACCAGGGTGCGGCTAAGATAGTATGTAGCCTGTTCTTTGTGTAGTTCATTTTTCTAGGACAACATGGCGCCTAGTGCCACCTCAGTAGCTGAGATGTATAAGTAGAATGACACTCCTGGTCTAGGTGGTGCCAATACTGGCGGTGAAGCCAAGTATTGTTTAATGTCATCAAATGCACTACGGCACTCGTCATCCCAGTGAAATGTTACCCCCTTGTGCAATAATTTATTCATGGGTCGGCACTTGTCAGATAACTACGCTATGAAGCACTTGATTGACGTGACCTTTCCTTGCAGACTTCTGAGCTGCTTGATGGTAGTTGGAGGAAGCATTTCAAGGATTGCCTTGACTTTGTGTGGGTCTACCTCAATTCCTCATTTGGAGACTATGTAACCCAAGAGCTTTCTAGATGTGATGCCAAAGATGCACTTCTTGGGGTTTAGTCTGACTTTATGTTCCATGAGGCGATCGAGGATCTTGCTTAAGTCATCGAGGTGATCTGGGCGCAAAAGAGATTTGGCCAACAAATCATCCATGTAATCTTCCAAAGTTTTGTGCATGTAATCATGAAAGATGTACGTCATGGCACGTTGGTAGGTGGCGCCAGCATTTTTAAGGCCAAAAGGCATGACCTTATAACAAAATGTCCCCCAAGGCATTGTGAACGTCGTTTTTAGTTGGTCCTCGGGATTGATACAAATTTGATTGTATCCTGAGAAACCATCCATGAGGGAAAGCATTTCATGGCCTGTTGTAGCATCTACCAATGCGTCAATGCTTGGCAAGGGGAAATCATCCTTAGGACTCACTTTGTTGAGATCTCAAAAATCAGTGCATATGCGAATCCTCCCGTCGGGATTTTTGGGGAAACTATTTGAGAAAACCGGGGGGGTAAATACTGGGGTTAAAAAAATTTGCATCCAACAACTTTTGTAGCTCGTATTTGACCATTAAGGCCACTGTTGGGTGCATCTTACATAGTTTTTGCTTCACTATCTTGACTATCGGATCAAGCGTCAGATTATGCATGACTAGCTGTGGGTCTAGTCCTAGCATGTCTTTGTATGACCATGCAAAAACCTCCTTCTTCTCTTTGAGAAGGGCAATGTAGTCGGCTTGCTCTTCGAGGGAGAGACTTACCCCCAGCTTGATGATTTGCAAATTCACTAGATCTGAGCCGATGTCTACGTCAGTCGTCTCCTCGATCGACATGTGGGACCCATCCTCCAACTGGTGTGGAGTTGGGATCAAATGGATATCGTTTGTTGAATTTAGATCATCGTTCGGAACGTCAGGTTCCTCTTCAGCATGGAAGACATCTTGAGTCTATCCTGGAGTGAAATGAAACATCCCACCACAAGGCCAGTACTCTAATGGGGATGGTGGTGTGTCAGCATGATCCCAATCGATAGCATCTAGATCTAGATACAATGACCGTGTCGGGTCGACTTGGATCATGAATGGGGGCGGTTAAATCAATGGAGATCATGTTAATGAAATGATTGTGGTCTCCATTACCGTGGGTATGACTGCTTGGACATCCTAGATAACCTTTGTGCTTTGGATCTGGCTCTATGGGCACTGGCACAAATGGGTCAGCCCTATGCGTGGAGATGAAGATAGGGTCCACCCTAGGCACTGATGGTTTGATAGGGTCTCCAGGAAAAAGATGCTCTCTATGTACCTGGAGTGGCGGGTGCAGTAATTGCTATAACTGCATCAGGTTGACGTGCCACCTATGTCTGGGCCCTATGTGCAGGTGTTCAAACATGTCATCTATGCCTAAGGGATACTATTGTTGCATTTGTCGCATGTGGTTGAGATAGGCCATCTCAGTTTCATCTTCGTAGTCACTGTCAGAGATCCAAAGGCCTTCATTGGCTCCAACAGCTGCTTACGACATAGGAGTCTCATCTTGTTCAAGCAAATTAATGTGGTCCCATCGAGGTTGTTCCGCTCTCTATGGGGGGACCTGATTCTCTTGAATGGGCATATGCTCAATTGGAGCACCTAAAGGGAACATCGTCAGGAAGCTTTCCTAATAATCCTTCATGGGATGTACTTGCGAATGATTGATGTCAGACTCAAAAGGATCCCAAGGTGCTACCTCGTATTCTGACTCATCTTCCGAAGACCCTTCTTGGTCTTGTCCATATCCCTCTTGTAGGGGAGTCCATGAATTTTCTCCTTGTTCGGCCGAAGGGAAAGGGTTGTTATGGACAACAAGGTTGGTTGTTAACAATGGGTGATAATCCCCCAATGTATATGTCATGTGAGGATTGGCATATGGATCTAATGCCAACCCATCCTTGCTGCCCATCCTTAGGCCTTGCATGTTCTCCACCAAGATGTCTAGGGGCAGGGGGTGGTTGAACCCTACTCCTGACTTGTCATATGGCATTTGGTATCTTGGTTGGCAAAGAACACGCACTCCTTGCTCATACCGGCCCAACCCATATCCGTGCCAATTGCATTGGCCAAGATACCTCAAAGCAAAGTTTGGGTTGGACAGATAGTTGACATCCTTAGCAAAGGGTTCTTCGTCTTCGTCTTCTTGCATACAAATCTCAACGCCATTATCCAGGCCCCCATAAACAAAGTTTGTTTGATTGGGTGGGTAGCCTAGAGGAACCACAGAGCCAATGGGGAGTCGAGGGCGCCCCATATCCTGCATGGACTCAAGCATGGGTGTTGCTACAATGTTCCTCACTAGATA
The DNA here is from genome assembly GCA_028583015.1 of Wollemia nobilis. Taxonomy (NCBI): domain Eukaryota; kingdom Viridiplantae; phylum Streptophyta; class Pinopsida; order Araucariales; family Araucariaceae; genus Wollemia; species Wollemia nobilis. The sequence goes on along the minus strand of JAQPPZ010017101.1, from coordinate 9,120,998 downwards.
CTCCCCCAGGCCCATGCTGGCCATTTCAACGGTGACCGTTGGCGGTTGAGGGGGAGCGAATGGGAGTCCTTCCTGAGTCCACTCCATGTGGAGCGAACTAGGCGTCTCGACTTCCATTCTGCTAGGCATCTCTTCTATCGAGATGGTTGAGACGAGAGGTGGCTCCTCTTCTATGGGTTTCTTTCCCTTGTCCTTGGATGTGGCCATTGTAGGTGGCATCGTTGTTGAAGGACTAGCGAAAGAAGATGGACCTGGCTGAGGGCTCGATGGATTAATCACTGGAGATGCCTATGGAATCAGACCCTATTGAGATGGATTCAACTAAAAATCCACATGTGTTGAGGGAAGGTTCGATTGCGGCATGAATTGCACTGTATTGCAGTATTTGAAAGGCTCCAAGTCCATCGGGACTACATGCACCTGTCCTTCAAATGTATACTTCAAGCATTGATGAGCTATTGAAGGGACACACTTCATGTCCCTGATCCAAGGTCGGCCCAGTAAGATATTATAAGCCATCTCGCCTTCCAAGATGTGGCACAATGTATGAATAGTATTTTGTCCCACTTGGATGGGTAGGACAATTGTGCCCACTATCGAGCAGATTGCATCGTTGAATGCTCGCAGTGTGTAAGTAGAGGCCACAATGTGAGATGCTGGCAACTTCAAATGTTTCAATGCTACTGTAGTGATGATATTACTAGACGAGCCAGTGTCTACCAACACTCTCTTATACGGAATCCCTTTGACCCATGCGATAACATGCAGGTGTGGATCCGCCACATCACCAGTCACTGCTTTCAATTCATCTTCTCTAAAGGTGATGACTGGTTCTATACATTGTTTGACATGCCCCACAAAATTATTGAAAGAGTTCACTTCGTGGGGCTGCAACTCGATAGCTTTTAGAATCTCCATTAGAGCTTCCCGATGGGGTGCTGATTGTTGAATTAGCTTGTATATGGAGAGCCTAGCCGACGTGGTCCTTAGACTTTGGGTAAGTCTAGTCCGAATCGTAGCCATCGGTCTAGGCGGGGGAAGTTGCATAGGGGTTGTTGCGGTTGTGACATCGATGGAACCTCTCTTGTGGCTACCACGGGGGCAGCTCCTGGGTATCTCTTGTTCCTAGTCACTATGCTTATCATCCCGACATATCCCTGCATAGGAAAATTTTGTTGCACCTAAAAGCATGAGATTCCGGAAGCTTTTTAGAAAGAAAAACTACTTCGATGCATTCAAATCAAAATAACGCTTAAGTCCTAGAATACGAAATGCATTAAACGAAAGAGGCAAATTGATCGAAATCAGTTACAAGAATTTAGAGAGAAGTCACAGCCCTTTTATTAAACTCTTTAACCATGGTTACAAAATCGCCTCCTCCCTTTTTAGGGGCTAGGAGCGTTAAATGGATTTGGTTACAATCTTGATCATTGATCCCTCTTCCGCATGCCCACGTTTGAAATGGGCGGGCCAAAGTGTTGCCGCCGCTTATGCCGATGAATCCTCACTTCTTGTTGCTCCTCCTGCAATCAAAGAAACAAACAAGGCGTTAGTAGCACCTGTGACAAAAAGGAAAATTCATGCTTTGAAATTGCTAAAAGATGCATATGAACAGTTGTCTAAAACAGTGAATAAAGTAAATCTAAATGACCTGAAAACCTGACAGAGGACAGAAGACATTACCAGAGGGCCACTGCCATTGAAACAGTCGGCCAATCTACTTTCAACTGGAATTCATCCCTGGGCAGGACGAATTTTGACTGCTATTCGTCCCTGGGTGGGACGAATTCTACTGTGTTAGAAAAGCCGAAGTGATACTGCTCCAATGTCGATTCTCGAGACCTCCAAAACACCTGCAAACAGAGGGGTTATGTAATTGGGGCCATTTTGGGATGACCCAGATGGTCGGATTCTCCCAATTTGGCCTCTATCCTCGAGAATTCGATATCGCCACCTGCAAGTTAGTGGGACAACAAAGCGACAAAAGGCATGATAAAATCTGATCAAAATGTTATGGAATTGAAGCTATGAGTTAATTAAATAGAATAACATAAAATGCAACATGAACAAATAATCTAGAATGCTTTAGAATAAAACTTAGAAAATGCGGGGGTGCCCAAGTGGGCCTCCCACCGTTGGCACTTGATTTCGGCGCCAATCCACTAGGGATGGGCCCAAAACCTCTTAGGATTGGGGTGTCGGCAAATTGGTGGTGTAAGGTGGTCAAATGTTGGATTTGGGTTAGATCCACGCTTCCAAAAGCCACCCAATAACCTCCCTTGCGAAAGAGATTAATGGATGTGAGAAGGTGAATCAAAAAGATGCAAATGGGTGTTCAATTGGACAGCACTTCGTTGCTTGAAATCGCCTCCAATCTGTCCTCTTTTGGGTGGGAAAGTCCACCATTTTATAGACCCATGGGGTCTCTTTGGAGGGGCATGCAGGGATGCCATGTGGCGGCCATGCCTTCCCAAGAGGGAGGAGACTCCTCCCTGACTTGGGCTTCCATGACTCGCCCTTGTGACAGTCCACTAACCGCCAACCTACCCACCTACACGCGCATGCATGGCAGGAGGCAATAATTGACTGTCCTTGGCTGCCACTTGGCGGCATTTTTCTTTTTGCCCGTTAAACCTGGAATTCGTCCTGACCAGAGACGATTTCAGAATTCGTCCCTGGGTGAGACGAATCCCAGTTAGTATTCGTCCCTGGGTGAGACGAATACTGGACAAAGTGCCTAAATGTGCCAAATTGCTTCTTGACCTTACAAAATTGCTATGAAAGTGGTTAGGACCACTGTTTGACCTCTGAGGGCTGCCCTGGGGGCTGTGTTTGTCAAAGCGATCAGTGTTTGTAGTCACATAATCGGATTGGTGCTGTTTTGGTGTCTACAGATGCCCCTTTTTGGGATGCGCTGTGCATGGCACAGCGCCGAGCAAAAATAGATAGCCAAAGCACTAATGATTAGGGTTTCTTGGTAACCTAATCAACTTTTGATGCCCCAAGCATGGAAAGGGCATGCATTCTTGAATCCTTGCTTCTGACGAGCTAAGGAATTTGATTTCAAGTATTAACCTATTTTGGTGAGGTGTGACTTGAGCTTGGACATTGATCAGTCATGATTAGGCAAAGGGCGCAACCTTTTGTCCACAGGGGAACCTTGTGTTCATGATTCACGAATGCCAAGTGTTTGATCAATTTGATTGTTTGCTTGTTTACTACCCCAAGCAGGAGCGTAATTGTCTTTGTCAATGATTCTTTGAATGCATGTCGTTTTCCTTAATTGGGTGTGTGCTTGTTGATTGGTGACTAAGTGTGACTACCCCCTCAAGCGACGAATCGATGAGGGAATGACCTTCGTGAGAAAAGCGACGAGTCGCTTGACCCAAGATGACTTGTGCAAGGGTGCCTTTAGATGGTTTATCGTTAAGCATGTGCAATTTTTCCAACATTTGGACCTATTTTTGGTGGGTGTTAACCCTTTTTGCGACGCTGTTTGGAGCTGAAATTGGCAAAAATCCGTCTTCCCATGGAGCGGTCCGGCTAAAGTAGCCTTCTTAGGGAGTAGGATAATGACAATTTGTGACCCCAACGTCTATTTTGTATGCCCGGGATGTCAAGTGCAACAACACTCTTATCGGGCAAATTTATTGTTGGTTTTTAGTGCATTTTTGTTCATTTTTTGATGTTTTTGAAGTTTCTGGCCTGAATTCGTCCCAGGGTGGGACGAATTCCAGCTGTAGAATTCGTCCCTGGGTGGGACGAGCGCTAACCAGAGCGCTCATCCCAGTCAAGGATGAATTCCAGCTCAAAGGCCTATTTAAGGGCCAAAACTTGAATTTGGGCTCATTTGTGTCAAATTTTTCTTGCGATTTTGGAGCTCTGGGAGGAGGAGGTAAATTCTGCGAAGCGAAGCGCTGCTGAAATTTTCCCTGCCATCATGAGTGCACAAACTGGTTCGAGCGGCGGAGCCGAAGCGAGACCTGTAAGTGCTCCCTAGAGTTTATTTTTGTTTTTAAAGCTGTAAGTGTGTTGTTTTTCTATACATTTTTTTTCTATGATTTTAATTAATTTTTTTTGTTGAATTATTTTCTTTTGCAGGTTGTTAGGAGCCGGTACCGTGTACCTGCTGCTTTTACTGAGGCATGGGGGGCACTGACTGATGATGACTGGGAATGGCTTGATGCCCTTGGGCTCAAGCAGGTGGCTCGACTGGAGCCTGTGGTCCCGGATCAGGCCTATCTGACGGCCCTGATCAAACTTTGGGATCCGCGGACCAACACCTTCCATCTCCCGATCGGGGAGATGACTGTGACTCTGGAGGATGTCTATCGGCTTCTTCGGATTTCGATAGATGGACTGCCTATTAGGACATCACCGCGTGATCAGCGGACTGCTGTGCTGACGAGATGCTTCGGGCATGGGGAGCGGCTGGGTGTAGCGAACCCAGTGGAGACAGTCGAGGTGGACTGCCAGGCTGGCGGGATTTTGGTTGGATGGTGGCAGGAGAGGGGGTGTTAGGAGTGAGGCACGCATTCTTGATGGGCCTCATTTCTAACATGTTACTACCTGACTCGTCAGGCACGAGGTTCCCGTGGAACCTATTGGATTTGGTGTGGCAGTTGGTAGAGTGCCCGATAGAGGCACCGCTGATCTTGAGATGGGGACAGACACTGTTGGCACAGCTCTACGGGGAGCTGTATGGGGTCCGCTATCGACAGCGAAAGGGGGTCAGCTATAGTTATCTATTGCAGTGCTGGGGTTGGCAGCACATAGCAGTTGAGAGGCCAACCGGGTTACCATGGACGACTCGGGCGGCGATGGAGGATGAGGAGATAGGTTATGCAGTTCTGTGGCGACGGTCTACGGAGCAGGGGCAGAGTCGACGATGGGCAGGTGCCGTAGAGCACTATACTGATGCCTTCTCTCGGCTCACTCTAGGGGAGGTGGTTTGGCACCCTTATCGGGACTGTCCAGCCTGGTCGGAGGCTGGAGAGTGGCTCCGACGGGTACGTAGGGAGCGGTGGTTGATTGGGCGACACGGGACCGAGCATGAGTTATTCTCATATAGCCGGGTTACACGATAGTTTGGGGTGCGCCAGGGGTTTCCTGGTGAGCCCATGGTCTATCGATCGGGGAGATGAGAGGACTCTAGATCGACCGGTCACCGTGCCATTGGGCGAGGAGTCAGATGCGGTGATTGATGTCCCGGACGTGGATGACGTCGGGACTACCACTGAGTATGACTCGTGGTGGGTACTGTGGCGATGGAGAGGAGAGGGGCCACTGGGAGGCACGGAGGCGGCAGTGGAGGGTGCTGAGGCAGCAGGGGATGATTGGGGAGTTCCATTGGATGATGTGGACATGGTTGAGGTGGGGGATGAGGATGTAGATTTGGGAGCTCCGGATCAGCCGGACATGCAGGACATGGAGGAGCAGTGGGAGCCAGAGCAGGCTGCTGTTTCGGAGAGTCCTGTACTTCAGGCGGATACAGAGGAGATGGAGTCTAGGATACGTGCTGAGAATGCATGACTGACAGAGCTACTATGGATGCGGGATCTGGAGCTAGGGGACGTGCTATGGGAGAGGGATCTCCTACGGGCTCAGCTAGCAGAGCGGGATAGGGTTTTGGCACAGTGTGATGATGCAGTATCTTACTATCATCGATGGGAGGTAGAGTGGTTTCGGCACCGGCTAGACTTGGAGAGGGAGGTCATCCGCCTTGGTGGGCGGCTACCTGAGCCCTCGGGAAGTGGATCTTCACGTCGGACGAGGGATAGTGCGATTGAGCAGTCAGCATCATCTCGTCGCAGGCGATTGGATGAGGGAGGCGGTAGCAGGCATGATGCGGGGGCTAGTAGTAGCCGCCCTACAGGGTCCCATAGGACCCACACCATGGGGGGTAGTTCTCGTCGCACCGATCCTGCGTGATCATGGTGGTCGACGCCTTAGGTTGGGTTTTGTTATATGATTGCGAGGTCTGAGGACCAGTTTTGTAGCCTGCGGGCATTTTTTTTGATGATATATATATATATATACCGATTTTATTTTGGTTATGTACATGTGATGATTTGATCTTTATGCATGATGGCTAATGACTATGGATGTATGCATGTTTATTTATTTTGATGAATGCATATGTTATGATGAATGCAAATGTTTTTGATTTTTATGTGATATGCAAAATGAAATGGATGAATGGAATTTGTGATGTTTGGCTATGGCACCATAGACTGTTTAAGACTCTTTTTATTTCATTTTTAGGCGATTGCTATGATGCATGACTTTGTATGTGTAGCTGTGGTTTTTCTTTTTTTGTATTTTCTGATGGTATTGTAAGGATGAAAAGTAGCGCAGTTGGTTTAGAAATGTAGCTAAGGTTTTCTGAGACTCAGACGGTTTTAACTCACTAGCCACGACTGTACTTTATCTTACAAGACTTTTGAACAAGGTATGAATCGGACTTGTTTTTGACCAAGCTATTTCACATCCCTGTGTGTGCAATTGAGTTCATTTATGTGGTATTTGTCAGGATACCGCCAGTGCCAGATGGGCTTTCAACCGAACCTGTACTGAGGATCACCTAATTAGCTCCACTAACTCCTTTGTTGTATTTAGTTAGATTAATCTACGGTGTTATCCAGGATACCATAAGCTAGCTCATCCTTATGCAAACATTGGTCTACACATACGCAAAGCGAATGTGACAGACATATCGTCATGCGGGTAGGATACCACCATTGCCAGATAGGCTATCAACCAAACCTGTAATGAGGATCACCTAGATGGTTTTCGAATGCTGAGAATTCCAGGGATTCAAGTTCAGGATATTTGTTGGCTGAATGATTTAGAAAGTTGCTCGTCTATATAGTGATGAAGATCACTGTTTATTAATTCTTTTTGAGCAAGGACTTTGAATAGTGGTGATAACCACTGTTATTTGATTTTGTGTTTTGAGTATTGTGAATTTGAGCTTGTGAGTGGTCTTGATCCTTGTGGCCTTGGGGACGACTACGCATCCTTTGCAGGGACGTGTAGTACGAATCCTTACGACGTTGGGAACCAAGGGGGTGATGGAGATTATGAAGTAGGAGCATTGATCTGTTAGGCCTTGGGGATGACTACCCATCCTGGTTAGGGGCGGATAGTACGAATCCTTACAACTTGGAGACCAAAGGTGAATGGAAAGTGTTAGGATGATGGTTTGTTGGAATTTTGTTTGTGAATGGCGTTGATCCTTTTAGGTCTTGGGGATGACTACCCATCCTTGGCAGGGACGTGTAGTACAAATCCTTACAACTTTGGGAACCAACTATGATTGGGGTTTGGTAGTGGTGAAAACCACTGTATATGGAGGTGAATGGATAGGAAAGAGCTTGTCCTTTTGTCAATTCTCAGCATTCTGGAACCATTCGCACGGGGGGATGAGCAAGATAACCGTTTCGCTTATGGTGACCTGGATTACTGTGCAGGTTTCATCTTTCGTTCACACAACTTGGGAATTTTTATGTGTTTTAATTTGTGTTGGGATGTTACGTAACAAGGCGTATTTCAAGTGTAACTCTACCTTCGTAAAATCTGTCTGACTCGGTACATTACGTGGCTAAAGAGCAAAATGATGACTGAATCACGAAAACTCTTGATACATTAAAAGACCACTGACTCTAGTGTGGTAAAAAGCAATGCATGGTGTTTTTGTTGTTTTTGTAAAATGGAACAGTGGGGAACAAGATGGACTAGCAGAGCAATTACAGCCTATGGTGCCTTTGACTTGTACGACCACAAATATGCAATGTATGGATGCAATGCTTGATGCAGCTACATATTTTTGTATTTTTGATGGATTGATTTTTGTGAATATGAAGATGAAGTGCGAGAAGAGCTCTCTATTGATGAATTTGAGTATGCCTAGAAATGAGATGCAAATTTTTGTTGTTTTTGAATTTTCTTGATTTTTGACCAAGCGATTGTGGAAATCCTTGGAGCATTTTGGGATTGACCAAGCGATTTTAAGGATCCTTGGAGCCTTTTTGGGATTGACCAAGCGATTTTAGAATCCTTGGAGCATTTTTGGGAGTTGACCAAGCGATGATAGAATCCTTGGAGCATTTTTGGGAGTTGACCAAGCGATGATAGAATCCTTGGAGCATTTTTGGGATTTGACCAAGCGATGATAGAATCCTTGGAGCATTTTTGGGATATGGCTCTCTTAGATATGGAATGGTCGCAAATGACTGATATTCAAGGGTTCTGTTTCCTTGATACCATCAAGAGAAGCTAGCCGGTATGTCCCGGGTCCTATTTTGCTATCAATGACATATGGACCTAACCAATTTGCCGCAAACTTGTCCCTTAGGTGGGATGGCAAACTAGAATTCTGTTGGTTTTCCTTCAAAACCAAATCACCAACCCGAAAGTCCCTCAGGTGCACTTTCATGTTGTAAGCTTTCTTAAGTCGCTCTTGATAAATACGTAAATGCTCAAGAGCATTAACGCGTCGTTCGTCAAGCAACGTAAGCTGGTCTAATCGGGCCTGCCACGCGGAGTCATCATCGATGAACTCCTGCATTGATATGCGTAGGGAAGGAATCTCCAACTCTAGAGGCATGACTACCTCGGAGCCATACACGAGCAAAAATGGAGTGGCCCCTATGGGTGTCCGAATGCTAGTGCGATAGGCCCATAGGGCAAGTGGGATTTGAATGTGCCAATCCTTATGACTATCTGTGATGGTCTTTTTAAGGATGGCAACTAGCATTTTGTTTGACGCCTCTGCTTGCCCATTCGCCTATGGATAATAGGGTGTCGAAAAGTTGTGCTAAATCTTGTACTTTGTGGTCAAAGCACGCACGTCTTTGTTCTTGAAAGGCATCCCATTATCCGAGACTATTTTGGATGGAATACCAAAATGACATATGATGTTATGCAAAATGAACTCCACAATGCGGGGTCCTGTCGTAGAGGTAAGCGGAATCGCTTCCACCCACTTGGTAAAATACTCTGTGGCCATTATGATAAACGTGTGATGGCTTGACGACATAGGGGAGATCTTTCCAATTAGATCGAAGCCCCACTGCGAGAACGGCCAAGCATATTGGACTGTCTGCAAGGCCTGGGAAGGTACGTGCATCAAATTGGCATGATGTTGACACTTCACGCACTTCTTGACATAGGTGCAACAATCTCACTCTAAAGATGGCCAATAATAGCCCATGCAAAGAATGCACTTTGCAATGGCCATACCACTAAAGTGGCCACCACATGTACCATCGTGCACTTGGGCGACTGCCCAAGTGGACTCTTGCTGGTCCAAGCAACGAAGGAGGATTCCTTCATAGCTGCGACGATACAAAATGTCTCCTATCAAGACATACTTAGCCGCTTTCTGCTTGAGTGCTCGTTTTGCGGCATGAGTCAATCCAAGCGGGAGATTACCTAACTTGAGGTATTCTCTGATGGGTAAATACCAATCCTATTGATCAGAAACCTCGATAGTATGAACAACCAATCCCTCTTGAAGTTCATCCCTAGCAAACGTTGAATGGGATAGAACCTGTAAGAATAGCGTTGTGTTGCTATTAATGGGAGTAGGGGAGAACAAGGACCCCCAGTTGGCACGTTTCAGACGATCTCGGATTCGAAAGAACTTATCCGAGGATGGTTCAATCTGGATCATGTGGATTCCTGGCGTCAAGTCTGAGCTTGCACGCTCCATCGCGGATTGCGATAAGGTTTTGACTTGAATGGTTGTCATATCACCGAAAAGGTCTTGCGGAATTAGTGACCCCAAGGAGGCCATTGTGTCCGCAAAATGATTCGATGATCGAGGGAGTGCCTCGATGTCATACCACTCAAGTTTTGCCAAGAATTTGTCCACGAGGGCTTTATAAGCCTGCAGGACTGGGCATTTGCATTGATATACCCCTTTGACTTGATTGACTATTAACAGCGAATCACCAAAGATATTCAGTCATTTGATGTTCATGGCGATTGTTGTCTGAAGACCTAGGAGCAAGGCTTCATACTCTGCATTGTTATTGGTGCATGGGAAGTTTAATTTAAATGACAGGGGCATTGGAGCACCCTGCGGTGTGAAGAATACAATTCCCATGCCACCACCTTGCTCACATTTAGAACCATCGAAGAATAGGGTTATGTCGGCCTGTGACTCAGGCTCATCAGAATCTGGTGATTCTGAGACATGGAAGACCCCATCATCGGGTAGTTCTATGACCAGAGGCTGATCGTCTTCAAGAGGAGCCTCTGCTAGTTGATCGGCTATGACTTGTCCTTTGATAGATTTTTGTCCAATAAATTCTATGTCAAATTCCGTCAACAACATGATCCATTTCACCGTGCGACTACTATGATAAGTGCGACTCATCATGTATCGCAATGGATTCTCCTTAGACACAACATACGTAGTGTTGCTCAACATGTAGTGGCGTAGCTTTTTGGTAGCAAACACCACTGCCAAGCAGAGTTTCTCAACGTATGCATAGTTAAGTTCATAACTGACCAGGGTGCGGCTAAGATAGTAAGTAGCCTGTTCCTTGTGAAGTTCATTCTTCTGGGCTAACATGGCGCCCAGTGCCACCTCAGTAGCTGAGATGTATAAGTAGAACGACACTCCTGGTCTAGGTGGTTCCAATACTAGCGACGAAGCCAGGTATTGTTTGATCTCATCAAAGGCTGACTGGCACTCGTCATCCCAATGAAATGTAACCCCCTTGTGCAATAATTTGTTCATGGGTCGGCACTTGTCAGATAATTGTGCTATAAAGCGTTTAATCGACGCGACCTTTCCTTGCAGACTTTTGAGTCGCTTGATTGTAGTTGGGGGAACCATTTCAAGGATTGCCTTGACTTTCTTTGGGTCCACCTCGATTCCTCGCTTTGAGACTATGAAACCCAAGAGTTTTCCAGATGTGACGCCAAATACGCACTTCTTGGGGTTTAGTCTAACTTTATGCTCCATGAGGCGATCGAGGATCTTGCTTAAGTCATTGATATGATTTGAGCGCAAAAGAGACTTGGCTAACAAATCATCCATGTAATCTTCCAAAGTTTTGTGCATGTAATCATGGAAGATATATGTCATGGCACGTTGGTAGGTAGCGCCAGCATTTTTAAGGCCAAAAGGCATGACCTTATAACAAAATGTCCCCCAAGGCATTGTGAACGCCGTTTTTAGTTGGTCTTCAGGATTGATACGAATCTGATTGTATCCTGAGAAACCATCCATTAGGGAGAGCATTTCGTGACCTGCTGTAGCGTCTACCAACGCGTCGATGCTCGGCAAGGGGAAATCATCCTTAGGACTCGCTTTGTTTAGATCTCAAAAATTAGTGCATATGCGAATCCTCCCGTCGGGCTTCTTGAGGGAACCATGTTGGACAGCCATGGCGGATAATCCACGCAGATGACAAACTGTGCATCCAATAGCTTTTGCAATTCATCTTTGACCATCAAGGCCACTGTTGGGTGCATCTTACGTAGTTTTTGCTTTACAGGCTTGATTGTCGGATCAAGCGTTAAATTATGCGTGACTAGCTGCGGGTCTAGTCCTGGCATATCCTTGTACGACCATGCAAAAACCTCCTTCTTCTCTTTGAGAAGGGCAATGTAGTCGGCTTGCTCTTCGGGGGAAAGACTTACCCCTAGCTTGAGAATCTATGGATTCATTGGATCTGTGCCGATATCTACATCAGTCGTCTCCTCGACTGACATGTGGGATCCGTCCTCCAAGCTGATGTGGAGTCGGGATCAAATGGATATCATTAGCTGAATTTAGATCTACGTTGGGAACCTCGGGTTCCTCTTCAGCTTGAAAAATATCCTGAGTTGTCCCTAGGGTAAAATGAGGCATTTCACCGAAAGGCCAGTACTCTGATGGTGATAAAGGTGAATTGACGCGATCCCAGTCGATGGCATCTATGTCTAGATGCAATGACCATGCTGGATCGACCGGATTGCGGATGGGTGCGGTCAAATCAATGGAGATCATGTGGATGGAATGAATTTGGTCTCCATTACCATGGGTATGATAACTTGAATCTTTTAGATGCTCCCTATACTCTGGATCTGGCTCTAGGGGAACGGGCACGAACGGATCGGCCCTATGTGCTGATAGGAGGATAGGGTCTTCCCTCGGCACTGATGTCATGATAGGGTCTCGAGGTGGACGGTGCTCATCATGAATTTGGAGCCATGGATCCAGCACTTGGTCCCACCTCGCTGGGTCTACCCACCATTCATGCCCTAACCTTATGCCCATCTGTCCCATTAGATCTTCATGAGTTAAAGGGCGATTATTCCATCGTGCATGTCTGAGATAGATCATCTCAGTCTCATCTTCTGAATCACTTTCGGAGATCCAAAAATGTTCATTCTCTTCAACAACTGTTACTTGCGACATTGAGGGTTCTCCTTGTTCTAGCAAGTTAATCTGGTCCCATTGCGGTTGTTCCACTCTTGGTGGGGGGACCTGATTCTCTTGACACTGTATTGACTCAACTGGAACCTCTAAGGGAAACAACTTCAAAAAGATGTCCGGACACCGTTGATTTTGGGTATTAGTATCCGAGCTTTCACCTCTCTCTAGCAAAGGAGAGGGATTATTGGTGTTGCCAAGGGTGTTTGTTGACCATGGGAGGTAATCTCCCAATGTATATTCTGTATTTGGGTTGGCATAAAGATCTGATGCCAATCCCCCCTTGTTGCCTATTTCTAGGCCTTGCATATTTTCTACCAAGATGTCTAAGGGTAGGGGGTGGTTGAACCCTACTCCTGACTTATCATATGGCATCTGATATCTTGGTTGGCAAAGGACACGCATCCCTTGCTCATATCTGCCTAGCCCGTATCCATGCCAATTGCATTGGCCGAGATATCTTAGGGCGAAGTCCGGGTTTGACAGATAGTTGATATTTTCAACAAAAGGCTCTTCGTCTTCTTCCTTTTGCTTGCATGGTTCAAGACCATGATCAAGGCCCCCATACACAAAATTTGTCTGGTTTGGTGGGTAACCTAGAGGAACAACTGTTCCTATGGGAAGGCGAGGTCTCCCCATGTCCTGTACTGATTCTACTGTGGGTGTTGCCACAACATTCTGCACTAAATACTCCCCCAGGCCCGTACTGGCCATTTCAACAGTGATTGTTGATGCTTGGGAGGGAGGGAACGGGAGTCCTTCCTGAGTCCATTCCATGTTTGGTGTTTTAGGAGTCTCAACTTCCGTTGTGCTAGGTATTTCCTCTGTTGATACCGTTGAAATTGTTGGCAACCCCTCTTCTAGGGGCTGAGCCTCTTCCATGATCTGTTTTCCCTTGTCCTTCTATTTAGCCATTATCGATGGCATTGGTAGTGAAGGAGCAGATGATGAAGACTCACCTGGCTGGGATTTTGCTATTTTGGTCACCAGTGGTGCCTACGGTGTTGGACCCTGTTTAGATGGATTTAGCTGGAAATCCAAATGCGTTGAAGGGAGGGTCGATTGAGGCATTAATTGCATCGCATTGCAATACTTGAAGGGTTCTAAGTCCATCGGGACTACATGTATTTCTCCTTCAAAAGCATACTTTAAGCACTGGTGAGCGATCGAAGGGACACACTTCATGTCCCCTGATCCAAGGCCGCCCTAGCAGTATATTGTAAGCCATCTCGCCTTCCAACACATGGCACAATGTAGGTATTGTCTTTTGTCCTACCTGGACAAGCAGAACAACTGTGCCGACTGTCGAGCATATTGCATCGTTGAAAGCTCGTAGTGTGTATGTGGAGGCTATGATATGAGAGGTTGGCGACTTCAAATGTTTTAGTGCTACGAGTGGTAATGATGTTACTCGGACGAGCCGGTATCTACCAACACTCTCTTGTACGGGATCCCGTTGACCCACGCGATAACGTGCGGGGTGGATCTGCCATGTCATTCGATATTTTTTTGACTTCATCCTCTCTGAAGGTAATGACCGGCTCCGTACATCGTTTCACATGTCCCACGAAGTTGTTGAAAGAATTTGCTTCATGAGGCTGTAATTCGATGGCTTTTAAAATTTCCATAAGAGCTTCTCTATGAGGTGCTGACTGTTGAATAAGCTCGTAGATGGAAAGCCTAGCCGATGTGGTCCGCAAACTCTGCGTGAGTTTGGTCCGTATCGTGACCTCGGGTCTAGGCGGAGACAACTGCACAGGGCGTTGTTGAGGCTGCGACGTCGTTGGAACTTCCCTTGTAGCTACCTCGGGGGCAACTGCTGGGTACTTTTTGTTCCTGGTCACTATGCTAATCATTCCCACAAATCCTTGCATGGGAAGATTCTGTCGCACCTCATTAATCTGGAGAGGTTTTTCCTGTGCCTCATGGGCAGGCAAAGGGTCCTTGAATACCCCCATTTGTTGATTATTTGGCGCTATGGGGTTGTCCACGGCCAATGTTCTATTGTCGATCAAATCTTGGATTAATCCTTTGAATTTCTAGCATCCATTCAAGTCATGTCCCCTTCGCCTATGGAATCTACAATATAATTCCTCTCTGTATCCCTTAGGTTTGGGGGCGTTAGGGTCTACAGTCTGGATCTCTGGAAGGGTGACTAAATTTGCCGCTGACAAGCGGTCAAATAAGGAGTCCCTAGACTCCGTGTAAGGGGTGAATTGTCGCCTAGGGCGACGCTACTGATTCTGCTCCTATTTCTTATTATCTTTTTCATAACTAGGAGGCACTGCCTGGTAATTAGCCTTTTGGGGCTGTATTTCTTGCACAGGCTTGGGAACATTTATCGCAACTTGGTTAACCGTAGCGGGTTGTGATTGCGTATTCCCGGTCTTAGTGGTTTTGTTCCACTCTTTCTTTTTAGGCTTGGCGATTGCGCCTTCGCCTATTTTAATCTCTTCTATAACTCTGGCTTGCGCCAAAGCTTCTTCTAAACTGTCATATTGTTGCAGCAGCAATAGCCCAAAGATTGATTTTAAGCAACTCCGTGCAAACATCTATGTGAGATCAGACATAGGGGGACGGTAGGGTAGCTTAGAAAGCAAAGCCCTCCATCGATTCCCGTATGTTGCCATTGTTTCTTCCTCATATTGCCTGAGGCTGGCCAGATCACTCAGTGATGCCTTCTTCTTTGTGTTGAAGGCAAAGCGTTCAAGAAACGCATCTACTAATTGATCTAGGTTGTTTATGCTGTGTTTGGGTAATTGTGTGAACCAATCCGAGGCAGGGCCTACGAATGTGGTTATGAATGTCCTAAGCAACAATGCGTCATTATCTTGGATGCCGAAGCATTGACTTAGGAATCTTGTGACATGTTCTTGTGCATCCTCTTCACCTTTAAAGACTGCCAATTGAGGCAACTTGAAATGTTCGGGGTAAAGAGGTGTGGGCACTGAGGGATGCACTGGATGACTACGGAGTTGACGTAATGTGGGTTTTTGATGCCCAGAAGCTTTTGTCTCCATAGACTCCAAACGCTCTAATAGCGCTTTGTATGCATCGGAAGATTTTATTTCTTCCTCTTTTGTTTGCTCCCGTTGTGAGTTATGGGAGACTGGAGGCCTATGGGGGGGTGGCCGAGTGGCAGCCCTCCCGCCTTGATGGGGCATTTTGGCCCATTCTATTTCTGGTTCATACTCCTCATAAATTTCTTGAGGAGTCTCTGGGCGAGACCTATGACCCTGATTGAGTCCCTGCTGAGGGTACCCATCATTATTTCGGGGAGTGGCCTCCCTCTCGGGTCTATAAGGTCTCGGAGGCAAAGCTTGACGAGGTCACGGAGACCTGTCCTGCACCAAAGGATTGTGCCTCTCATATTGTTCGGCTCTTTGGGTGCGAGGGGTTGGCACCCTCTCAGGTAGTTTATAGCGTAACTCATCCGCTTCGCGCTGCATGCGCTCTTTATTCAGGCGGTATAAGTACTCTAACTCCTGATGACCTTGCTCAAGCTGCGTGATTCGGGCTTGGCGAGCGGCATGTCTGGCGACTGTCGGGTCAACTTGGTCTGCCCTCTTTGGCTCAGGAGGCTTAAATGTTTCTCCTATGTGTTTGCCTCGATCTTGATGATCTAAAATTTCAATGGGTTGCTTCCCTCTATCGAGGTAGGCGACATTTACTTGAGGCTCTGGCCTCGATGTGTGATCATGATATCTAGCAGGTGCAAAAATGCAAGGTTCCCACGCTGTTTGTTGTCCTTGAGGAATGCGATGGCTTTCCTCGTACTCCCTTTCATGGGTTTGAAAGGGGCGGGCGGAGTTAGCTCGCCCTGTGTAAAGAGCCCTGCGCTCTGGATTTTGTCTTTCTATTCTGATGGGAGGTAAAGGAGAGATGCCATATCCACGTTGTCTCTCCAAATGCACACTGTGCCTCTCTAGCGCTTCATCGTGCTGCGGCCACTCAGATCTAGCCTCAAGAGGCAGTTGCCTATTTACATTGAGATCTACATGTAAAGCTTCTTCCCGAAAGGGGCTGTGTTGAATAGGTATACTCCAATGAGGAGGGTCCCAATAATTCTTTTTTGATGTGGCCTGATGTGGACTCTCTTGTAGGCCAGACCGCCAAGGCGGTATGGCCAAGTCCTCAGGGCTAAAGCGAAGGCGACCAGCGCCCTCTCTTTGTGTACCTTCCATAGCGTTCGCCCTTGATTGGGCTTGGCTACGGGTGTACACCATTGTGGTGCTTCTCTACTAGCTAGCAGATTTTATCTCGTTTATGATGATTTGTCTTTTTGTCTACACTAAGCAAAAATGAACACACACATACACAAACCGTGATTATCTCTTTTAAGGATTAATAGTGTGTCCTAAACTGGTTTAGTGCATTTTGATGTTTTGTTTTGTTTTTGCAAGTTTTGAAGAACGTTTAAATGCATAATGTTGGCTCATATGACTCCCATAAATGGTCGCCCCTTCAATATACCATTGTCGGACCGATATACCAACCTCTCTATATACCCGCCCTTACGAGAGGGAAACTATAGGTACGTGAGAGCAGATGGTACGTGGAACATAGGCGGTACGGAAGGGGGATTGTCCTGTTAATGACACCTACCATAGAAGACTTATCCTCGCGCGCATGGGAATCACCCCAGCGACACTCGGTCAGCTTTCGTCAGGATTTATGCCTAACAACAGTGACAATCGGGGAAATGGATGCAAAGCTAAGCCAAGGTGGTGATGAACCCACCGTTGGACTTGCTCAAGGGCTGGGGTCTTACGACCAGCTCCTTGGTTTAATTTACCACGTGATGTGTGTGGGATTCATTTTATTTAGCGAAAATGAAACAAGCACGAATGACTTTCCCTAAGCAAACAGGGTAAACTAAAAATAACCAAATAAACAGAAACAAAAACAAAAAAAAATTGACAGAGATTATAAAAATCCCTACCTCTTCTCTGCCTGGACCGGCTGCTTCTGACCTTCTGCTCTAAAAATTTATAGGCAAGAATTCGTCCCTCTGTGAGACGAATTACAGAACAGAATTCGTCCCTGCCAGAGACGAATTTAAAATTCGTCTCAGGGTCAGACGAATTACAGTCAGGTATTCGTCACAGTCAGAGACGAATAACAGTCTGCTTTAAAAACTTGTACCTGTCAAGCACAAAACACAAAAGGATCAGTTATTTGATCTTAAAACCAGGGGACAGAGTCCCACCGTGATCGCCACTGAAAGCATGAGATTTCGGAAGCTTTTTAGAAAGGAAAACTACTTCGATGCATTCAAATCAAAATAACGCTTAAGTCCTAGAATACGAAATGCATTAAACGAAAGAGGCAAATTGATCGAAATCAGTTACAAGAATTTAGAGAGAAGTCACAGCCCTTTTATTAAACTCTTTAACCATGGTTACAAAATTGCCTCCTCCCTTTTTAGGGGCTAGGAGCGTTAAATGGATTTGGTTACAATCTTGATCATTGATCCCTCTTCCGCATGCCCACGTTTGAAATGGGCGGGCCAAGAGTGTTGCCGCCGCTTATGCCGATGAATCCTCACTTCTTGTTGCTCCTCCTGCAATCAAAGAAACAAACAAGGCGTTAGTAGCACCTGTGACAAAAAGGAAAATTCATGCTTTGAAATTGCTAAAAGATGCATATGAACAGTTGTCTAAAACAGTGAATAAAGTAAACCTAAATGACCTGAAAACCTGACAGAGGACAGAAGACATTACCAGAGGGCCACTACCATTGAAACAGTCGGCCAATCTGCTTTCAACTGGAATTCGTCCCTGGGCAGGACGAATTTCGACTGCTATTCGTCCCTGGGTGGGACGAATTCTACTGTGTTAGAAAAGCCGAAGTGATATTGCTCCAATGTCGATTCTCGAGACCTCCAAAACACCTGCAAACAGAGGGGTTATGTAATTGGGGCCATTTTGGGATGACCTAGATGGTCGGATTCTCCCAATTTGGCCTCTATCCTCGAGAATTCGATATCGCCACCTGCAAGTTAGTGGGACAACAAAGCGACAAAAGGCATGATAAAATCTGATCAAAATGTTATGGAATTGAAGCTATGAGTTAATTAAATAGAATAACATAAAATGCAACATGAACAAATAATCTAGAATGCTTTAGAATAAAACTTAGAAAATGCGGGGGTGCCCAAGTGGGCCTCCCACCGTTGGCACTTGATTTCGGCGCCAATCCACTAGGGATGGGCCCAAAACCTCTTAGGATTGGGGTGTCGGAAAATTGGTGGTGTAAGGTGGTCAAATGTTGGATTTGGGTTAGATCCACGCTTCCAAAAGCCACCCAATAACCTCCCTTGCGAAAGAGATTAATGGATGTGAGAAGGTGAATCAAAAGGATGCAAATGGGTGTTCAATTGGACAACACTTTTATTAAACTCTTTAACCACGGTTACAAAATCACCTCCTCCATTTTTAGGGGCTAGGAGCATTAAATGGATTTGGTTACAATCTTGATTATTGATCCTTCTTCTGCATGCCCACGTTTGAAATGGGCAGGCCAGAGTGTTGCCATCGCTCATGTCGATGAATCCTCACTTCTTGTTGCTCCTCCTGCAATCAAAGAAATAAACAAGGCGTTAGTAGCACCTGTGATAAGAAGGAAATTTCATGCTTTGAAATTGCTAAAAGATGCATATGAACAGTTGTCTAAAACAATGAATAAAGTAAATCTAAATGAACTGAAAACCTGACAGAGGACAGAAGACATTACCAGAGGGCCACTGCCATTGAAACAGTCGGCCAATCTACTTTCAACTAGAATTCGTCCTTGGGAAGGATGAATTTTGACTGCTATTCGTCCCTAGGTGGGACGAATTCTACTGTGTTAGAAATGTCGAAGTGATACTGCTCCAATTTTGATTCCCAAGACCTTCAAAACACCTACAAACAGAGGGGTTATGTAATTGGGGCCATTTTGGGACGACCTAGATGGTCGGATTCTCCCAATTTGGCTTCTATCCTCGAGAATTCGATATTGCCACCTGCAAGTTAGTGGGACAACAAAGCGACAAAAGGCATGATAAAATCTGATCAAAATGTTATGGAATTGAATCTACGAGTTAATTAAATAGAATAACGTAAAATGCAACATGAACAAATAATCTAGAATGCTTTAGAATAAAATTTAGAAAATGCGGGGGTGCCCAAGTGGGCCTCCCACCGTTGGCACTTTATTTCAGCACCAATATACTAGGGATGGGCCCAAAACCTCTTAGGATTGGGGTGTCGGCAAATTGGTGGTGTAAGGTGGTCAAATGTTGGATTTGGGTTAGATCCATGCTTCCAAAAGCCACCCAATAACCTCCTTTGCGAAAGAGATTAATGGATGTGAGAAGGTGAATAAAAAATATGCAAATGGGTGTTCAATTGGACAGCACTTCATTGCTTGAAATTGCCTCCAATCTGTCCTTTTTTGGGTGGGAAAGTCCACCATTTTATAGACCCATGGGGTCTCTTTGGAGGGGCATGCAAGGATGCCATGTGGCGGCCATGCCTTCCTAAGAGGGAGGAGACTCCTCCCTGTCTTGGGCTTCCATAACCACCCTTGTGACAGTCCACTAACTACCAACCTACCCACCTACATGCGCATGCATGGCAAGATGCAATAATTGAATGTCCTTGGCTGCCACTTGGCGGCATTTTTCTTTTTCCCCGTTAAACCTGGAATTCATCCTGACCAGAGACAATTTCAGAATTCGTCCCTGGGTGAGACGAATCCTAGTTAGTATTCGTCCCTGGGTGAGACGAATACTAGACAAAGTGCCTAAATGTGCCAAATTGCTTCTTGACCTTACAAAATTTCTATGAAAGTGGTTAGGACCACTGTTTGACCTCTGAGGGCTGTCCTGGGGGCTATGTTTGTCAAATCGATCAGTGTTTGCAGTCACATAATTGGATTGGTGTTGTTTTGGTGTCTACAGCACCTCATTAACTTGAAGAGGTTTTACCGGTGCCTCATGGGTAGGCAAGGGGTCTCTGAATACTCCCACATGTTGGTTGTTTGGTGCTACGGGGTTGTCCACTGCCAATGTCTTGTCATCAATGAGATCTTGTACCAAACCTTTGAACTTCCAACATGCATTAAGATCATGTCCCTTACGCCTGTGGAACCTATAGTACAAATCCTCTTAGTATCCCTTAGGCTTTGGTGCATTGGGGTCTATAGTTTGAATCTCTGGAAGGTTGATCAAGTTCGTCGCTGACAAGCGATCAAACAGAGAATCCTTGGACTCTGTGTAAGGAGTAAATTATCTCCTAGGGTGACGCTGCTGATTTTGCTCTTGCCTTTGGTTTTCTCTCTCATAGTTGTTAGGAGGCACCACCTGATAGTTAGCCTTTTGAGGCTATGTTGCTTGTGTTAGCTTAGGGACATTGATGGCAACCTGATTAATCATAGTAGGTTTCGGTTGCATGGTCCCTAGTTTAGTGTTCTTTTTCCATTATTTTTTCTTAGGTTTTGCGATCTCGCCATCCTGTATCTTAATCTCCTCGATGATTCTGGCTTGCACCAGTGCTTCTTCTAAACTGGCATATTGTTGCAACTGCAATAACACGAAGATTGATCTCAAATAGCTTTTGGAGAACATTTGGGTCAATTCATACATAGGAGGGAGGTAGGGTAGCTTTAAAAGCAACGTCCTCCACCGGTTCCCATATGCCACCATAGATTCCTCCTCATACTGCTTGAGGCTAGCTAGATCACTTAGCGACGCCTTTTTCTATGTTTAAAGTGAAACATTCTAGGAATGCGTCCACTAGCTGATCTAAGTTACAGATGTTGTGCTTTGGTAATTGAGTAAACCAATCTAAGGTAGGGCCTATGAATGTGGTTATAAATGTTCTTAATAGCAAAGAATCATTGTCCTAAATGCCAAAGCATTGGCTCAAGAAACGAGTCACATGCTCTTGGGCATCTTCCTCCCCTCTAAAGAGTGCCAACTGGGGTAGCTTAAAGTGTTCGGGGTATGGAGGTGCTGGCACTGACGGATGCATAGGATGACTACGGAGTTGGCGTAAAGTGGGCTTTTGGGGCCCAGAAGTCTTGATCTCCATAGATTCTAAGTGCTCTAACAACACTTTATATGCATCCGAGGATTTAATTTCTTCCTCCTTAGTTTTCTCCCATTGTGGATTACGAGGAACTTGAGGCCTATTGAGAGGTAGCTGGCTAGCACCCCCTCTACCTTGATAGAGTGATTCAGCCCGCTCTTCTTCTCATTCATACTCCTCATAGGCTTCCTGAGGAGTGGTTGGCCGAGTTCTATAAGCATAGGTGGGTGCCCGCGAAGGGTGCCCATAATTATTTTTGGGAGTGGCCTCCCGCTCAGGTCTAGGAGGTCTCAAAGGTAGTGCTCGATAAGGTCGCGTCCTACCTCTCATACACTTATTATTTATGTGCACGAGGGATTGGACCCTTCGTAGGCACCTTGTTATGAAGCAATTCGGTCGTTGACGTTGAATGCGCTCTTTGTTAAGCTGACAAAGATGCTCTAACTGTTCTTGATCTTGCCTAAGCTATGCAATTTTGGCAATCACCAAGTCAATTTGTTCTACCGTCTCTTGTTTAGGAAACCTAGATGCCTCCCTTACATGTCTTTCTTGATCATGGTGATTCGAGATCCCTATGGGCTGCTTCCCTCTATCGAGGTTAGAGGCATTCACTTGAGGCTCTGGCCTTAATGAATGATCCTGATACATTGTTGGTGTAGACGTGCATCATTCCTGTGTTGTGTACTGCTCTTGAGGAACATAGTGATCTTCCTCGTACTCTCTTTCATATGGGTAAAATGTGCGGGCAGAATTGGCTTGCCCCACTTGGAGAGCCTAATACTTTGGATACTGCCTAGTGTCTCTAATAGTAATACGGGGGAAAGGAGGAATGAAGAAATCATGTGGCCTCTCCTTGTGGACCCTCCATTGCTCTAACACTTCATCACTAGGCCACTCATAACGAGTGTCTAAGGGAGGTATCCTGTCTATGTTAAGATCTACATGTAGGTTCTCCGACCTATGCTAAGTGGGGGTGCCCCTCAAAGAGGTGCTTCTATAGTCCTATTCTATTATGACATGATGGGGACTCTCTTGGGTGCCTTGCCACCAAGACGGGATGGCTAAGTCCTCAGGACTATATCGAAGGCGACTTCTCCCCCTTGGTGCACTTTCTGTAGCGCTTGCTCATGATTGGGCTTGGCTACGAGTGAACACCATGGTGATGTGCTCCTAAATATGAATATATTTTTATCTTTTTTTATGATTTTTTATGCTACACTTAAATAGAAAAAAAACACACAATCAATGCAATGATTATCCGGTTTAAATATTTAAAAGTGTGCCCTAAAATCTAGTTTAGTGTATTTTTATGTTGTTTTGAAAGATTTTCGAACGAACATTTAAATGCAATTATGAAGGCTCTTATGACTCCCAAAATGGTCGCCCCTTCAATATACCATTGTCGGACCGATATACCAACCTCTCTATATACCCGCCCTTATGTGAGGGAGACTATAGGTATGTGAGAGTAGATGATACATGGAACATAGACGATACAGAAGGGGAATCGCTCTGTTTATGACACCTACCATAGAAGACTTATCCTCAAGCATTGGGAATCACCCCAAACTACACTTGGTCAGCTTTCATCAGGATTTACATCTAGCAACAGTCGTGATCGGGGTTATGGATGCAATATCTCAAGCCAAGGTGATGATGAAATCCACCGTTGGTCTTGTTCAAGGGTTGGGGTTTTATGACCAACTCCTTGTGTTTAAAATACCACATGGTGTGTGGGGTTATTTTTAAGTTGCAAAATTTGAAACAAGCAAGCCTCTAAACTCTCCTATGCAAGCAAAAATCAGAGAACAACAAAAAAAAAGAAAACAAAAAATTGACAGAGGGTGTTTGAAACCCCTAACTCTTCTCTGCCTAAATCGAATGTCTCTAAATTTTTGCATGGAACAATATAGTATTTGAAAACTTGGTACCTATAAGAAACAAAACAAGAAACTTTAATTTGAATTTTAATCTTAAAAATCAAGGGACAGAAGTCCCACCGTGATCGCCACTGAAAGCACGAGGATACGAAAACAAAAAGGAATATGCCACAAGAAAGAACAAGAAAGGACATATGCAAATTGACACAAGATAAAAGAAATATGAAATATCATAATATCTTTATTGATATGCTTTTCAAAATGTGTTACAATACGTCTCCTTCATTTTTAGGGGATAGGAGCATCAAATGTGTTTCTTGTCACAACATCCATGGATCACAATCCTTCTTCCATGTGCCCACATGTAAGATGGGCAGACCAAAATGTTGCCACCACTTACATATGTGATTCCTTGCTCTTTCCTACTCCTCTGCTATCAGAAACCTATGTTCAAAGAAATAGAAAATATTAGTAGCACCTACGGACAGAATGAAGCATGTATTTCCCAAGGTCAACTGTCAATAAATGCATGAAAATATTAAAACGATAATGAAATGACCTCGTATCGACCTAAAAATTTCACAGTAGCATAAATATGTCAAAATAAGACCACTGCAAAAAGAAAATTCTGGAAATTCCTTACATATTTGTATTTGCTCTAGGGTGGGACGAATTCTCCTACAATAACCTGTCAGAAAGCACCCTCTTCAATGTCCTGCTCAGGAAGCTCCAAATGACCTAAAAATTTGGGGTTAGCTAATTGGGGTGTTTTGGGAAGACCCATATGGTCATATTTCTCCAATTTGGCCTCTAAAGCCTAGATTTTTCTTGTGCCATCTGCAAGTTAGTGAAGGCAGGAAATGACAAAAACATGGTCAATATTGCTCAGAATGAAATGAAATTTGAAATGTAACCTATTTAACCTATCTAGAATAAAATGCAAAATAAAAACCAGAGAAATATATCACAGATTTCTATTCATCTCGGGGGCACGAATTTTGCTGTGACAGATTGGGGAGCGCCCGGGGGTAGGATGCCCACCATTTGAGGCACTGTTTCGGCACCAATCCACTTGGGATGGGTCCAAAACTGGTTATAGGGTGTTGTCGACAAATTTTGGGAATTATTGTGGCCAAAAATTGGGTTTTGGTTCCGGATTCGCTCTTCTAATAGTCGCCCAATAACCTCCCTTTCGAATGAGAGATTAAGGATGTAAAAGCACAAATCGCAAGTAGGTATGCAAATTGGCAGCACTTCATTGCTCAAATTGTCCTTCTCTTTATATATTTTGGGTGGGAAAACTCCCCAATTTATAGACGTTAGGGTCTCTCTGTTTGAATTGCACATGCGAGGGCGCTACATGAGTTAATTGTCCTATTTTTAGAGAAAAGCTAATTCCTTGATTTGGAATCTCTTTGCATGAGGTTTCTAAAATAAAAACACTCATAACTGAAGTCTCTCTTCTTGAATAAAAGCTATTCCTCTCAATTGCATGATCTGAAGCCTCAGTCAACTGGTGGAGTTACAGAGGTTTGACTTTTTTTTGCCAGTCAAACTTGCTATTCACCTCACCCTGAAGCGAATGCTACTATTCATCCCTAGATGGGATGAATGATAGTTTGTATTCATCCCGAGGTGGGACGAGCAAAGAGCAAAGTGCCAAAAAGGTGCCAAATTGACCCCTGACCTCTAAAACTGCTTTTGGGAGTGGTTAGGACCACTGTTTAACCTCCAAGGGCTTCCCTAGGGGCTGTGTGTGTCAATGCAATCAGTGCTTGTTGTGACATAATCGGATTGGTGTTGTTTTGGTGTCTACATTTCCTATCAGTCTTTAGAGCTCCTCATAAGGTGTATCAC
Source organism: Wollemia nobilis (assembly GCA_028583015.1). Taxonomy (NCBI): domain Eukaryota; kingdom Viridiplantae; phylum Streptophyta; class Pinopsida; order Araucariales; family Araucariaceae; genus Wollemia; species Wollemia nobilis. Next base: position 9,095,754 of record JAQPPZ010017101.1, on the reverse strand, counting down.
AAAATTGAGAAGCTTCAAAAAACATTCTCTGGTCAGGGACTGAGGATAAGAAAATGATCCATTTAGTAGGTTGGAACAAGGTTTGCAAACCTAAAGCTGATGGGGGTTAGGATTGAGGAGAGTTGCTCATCTTAATACAGCTTTGTTAGCCAAACAAGCATGGCGGTTATTGACTAAGGTCGATAATGAATGGACTGCCATAGTTAGGAGGAAATACCTCCAAGGTGTGAACTTCCTTAATGACAAATTAGCAAGTAGGGGTTCTACTTTTTAGAAGGTAATCCTCATGAGCAGGGATCTTGTCAAGAAATGTCTTAGATAGATTCTAGGAAATGGGCAAACAATAGAATTTTGGAAGGATCGGTGGGTGAGAGCTGAGGAGTTATCCTAGAATCCTCATTTGGCTAGGATTCAAGAGCATATGGAGCAGCATATTGGGAAGAAGGTTAAAAATTATATGTGGTAGGATATAAATATCAATAGGTGGAAACACATTAGAGTACAAGGTTTTGAAGCAGAGTCTGAAGAGCTTTATAACATTTTAACTCAACAAATTATTCCCTCTAGAGAGGATGAAGATCACATTGTTTGGGCTGAGACTGAAAGTGGTGACTTCATAGTTAAGTCTACCTATAATTTGCTTCTCAATGTGGAAGGTCAAAAATTTCAATCGAGTTTGGTTTGGATCAAAGGTTTAATTCCTAAAATATCCTTTTTTCATGGCTGGTGATTCAAGGAAAAATACTCACTATGGACAATATGTTATCCAAAGGTATGGTTATTACTAACCATTGCTACATGTGCAAGGCAGGATGGGAGACTACCCAACACTTGTTTCTGGAGTGTCCGGTAGTGGAGTCCATCCTGGATGAACTTTTCCAAGACTTTAAGATCTCGTGGGTTAAGCCTGCTCTTATATCCAAAGTGTTCCATCAATGGCCTCAACCATTTGTTAGCCTAAAACTTAAGTACCTATGGAAAATTTGTTGGCATCATTTTCTCTGGAATATTTGGCTAGAAAGGAACCATAGAGCCTTTAAGGATACCATTCACAACCCAAAAACCATCCTCAACAGGATTATTGTCTTTGCAAAAGAAAACCTTAGCACCTTAGTGGATGAGAACCACTCAATTCTTCCCCAAGAAAAACAATTAGCTTGGGCCTTAGGTATTGAGGACAAACCTTCCATTCCTTTGCCCAATCCCAAAAATGGGATTTTTTGGGAGCCACCCCCCAGGGTTGGTTTAAACTAAATTTTGATGGTGCAGCCAAGGAGATATGGAGCTGGAGGAATAATCAGGGATCATCAAGGAAATCTGGTCAAGGCCTTCGCTGAACCATTGGCAATCAGAACTAATAACAAAGCAGAAGCTAGAGCCCTTTGGAGAGGGTTGCAAGTAGCCTAAGCAACTCAAGGTAACTTGATGATTGAAGATGATTCTATGAACATCGTCAAACTATTAACCAATGGCAAAAAACCTCCATGGAGAATCGAGGGAGTCATCCACGAAGTGAGGATCCTTTTTGTGGCAAGACAGAACAAGAGGGCTCGTCAAGTGTACTATGAGGCCAATAGGTCAGCTGAAAAATTAGCCACCATAGGTGTTGATGTTGGTAGTTTGGTGACATAGACACAAGGTGTGCCATGTGAAGTGGAAAACATTATTATTCATGAAAAGTACCCATTAAGGAGAAATATGAATGGGTGTTCTTTCCCCATGGAGCTAGTAATAACTATGGGGTTTCCCTCTAAATCATACCAAATTGGAAATGAATGTAACAGGGTGTAAGCCTTGGAATATTTCGACAGAGAATAGGAAATGGGCAAGCAACAGGTTTCACAAGTGCAAAGTTCCAAACTTCAATTCCTGTTAATATAAGTAATGTTTACTGATTATGTTTAGGTATGGGTGTGCTTTGTTAGTAAGGTGTTGTAGGGGATTCAACACAATTTTTGGTAAGAAAGTTTCAAGGATGACTAGGATCTACAATCTCAGCAAAAGGTTGGATATTGTAATAGGTTTTGGGTTAACCTGCAAAACTCGGTAATTAATGAAGACTTTTATTTACTAAAAAAAATAATAATAATTTGATTAAAAATAACCTATGAAATTCACAATGATGAGAATGCATTTTACAATGTAAATAAATTAATTTGTAGTAAGAAAAAATATCATATGAAGGCTTTTGTTTAATGTTTATATAATTAGGAAGAACTAATTCGTGACATGATGAACTTTATAAATATTAGATAGTTAAACAATAAAGCTACAAAGTGGTATATTAAAACATATTATGTTTTAAATTAGTATAAATTATATTTAATAACTTAGTATAAAAATTATTAAAAAGTATGCAAACACTTTACTTGACATTCCCAAAATATTTAACTATATAACTAAATAAAAAAACAAGTAATCAAATTTTTTACTCTACATCAAGATAATTTTGAGAATATTAAAATATCAAATTGAACAAGGACAATCTACTACATTACTTTTCTATTTATTTTTATTCAAAAGGAAATATATAGTTGCTTTAAAAGTAGTTGAAAAGATGATGCTTATGACTAAACAACAATTTCAAATTGTAAAACCATTTACTTATGACATTTAGTTGTTTCAATGGTAAAAATATTATATTTTCTTGATTTAGATTCTATATCTTAACTTTAGATTAAAAAACTAACCATATAATAAGTGTTGACATATTTGTCGTAGAATTTTAAGTGGAAAAAACACACTAGGGACATCATTCATTATCCTATATGATTTGTACTTATTTATAGAGCATTGTATTTTCAAAAGTGAAAATTCATGGTCTTAAGGAATGTCCAGTTTGCAACTTCTTATATCACAACCTTCACCCACTTCTTAACGTGATAATTAGTTTTTATTACCTCCCTATTTAAGATCCTTCAAAATATTAAATGTTGTGTAGAATTTTATGAAATTCTAATATTTAGCACTATAATATAACTAGGGATTTTCATTTCTATAATACATGTCAAAACATCTTGTAGTAGAAGGGGAGTCAATATTTCTAGCAAATATATTCACCAGAATTATCATAAACATGACCATGATATGATTCATGATCTTATATTCTTATCTAAATCTTTAACCATACATTCTATACTTTTTTCTATTACACCACATGATCTAAAATGAGCTTAAAGTGACAACAAAATATTTGCATATTATGAATAATGATAAGTGAAAATGCATGTAAAATAGATTCAGTTTGGATCTAATACTTATTTAATATAGGTCACTTATATAGAGTATAATCATAATATTCTTCTCATTTTTATATTTTATATAAACATCATGTTCAACCTCATATCGCCAAGACCCATTACTGAGAAAGAAATAGTGGATTCTATCATACTAGGTGCACATTTCTTCTTATGTGCATATAGTGACTTAGCCAATTGATATACTAAAGGATTGAAATCATCAAGCTCAAAACTAGGTGGTTATTGCATGTACAATTCTTGTTGAATCTAACCATTTATAAAAGTAACTCTTTACATTTGTCCGATGTACCTTCCAACCATATAAAGCAATTATAGAAAGAAAAATTCAAATAAAATCCATCTAAGCAACAAGGAAAACATCTCCAAGCACTCAAATCCTTTATTAGAATAGATATTCTTAGCAACAAGGCATACCTTGTGGTTATCCATCTAATCATCTAAAGTGTACTTGGTCATATAGAATGATTCAAAAAGCTACATTATTTCATTATGGAAGAGGAACAAGCTCTAATTTCTAATTCTTCATTATGGAATCATACTTTTTTTATAGATTGAAAATGGGTTTTGAAAGGCATCCAAACATTTTACAAAGAAACAAAAAAAACTTATGCAAAAAAGGAACATGAGGGGTTCATCTCACCAAATATGACCTCATACGATCAAAAAGAGGTCATCTCAATATAAACGAGCTTGACATAATAGCATACCAAAGAAATAACAAAGACAAAATAGCCCATCACAATGGGCCTAGGATTGAAAGGGCAAAGAGAAGCAATGAAAGACACTAAAAGAAAAAAAACACCACTACCACTAAGGGTTAGGTTACTATTCAAGGTGATCCTACTTGGCTGATTCAAGTTTGAGCTCATCCTCTATAGCTTCTATGCTATCTTCTTTCATAGTGCTAAGAATTTTTCCAGTCTGGAGGAGCATAGTCAAATCAGAGCTTAGAAGTTCCCATATGCTATCCCAAGAATTAAGTTTTTGCTAAGATTTTCCAACATCTGAAGAACATAGTTGATTGGAACCACCCTCAATCTTGACCTTCTTAATATTTACAAGGGTCTTCTCAAGAGTGGTTTTCGACCAAATAATTTTGTGTTTCCCCTTGAGATACCCTTCTTGTAGATGAATTATGACATGAATTATATTTGGTGGGACATGGAGGTGTAAATAGAAGATCCAAATTCATATTTGGTTGCAACTGCTAATTATTTCTATGAGTCATCATCATTGAGGATCGAATAAAAAAGGAATATATACCTAGCTATCGATAATTGTTAGGGTTGAATTTTTAGCCTCCTTTTGAACAACATGATGTTACAACATGAGGTGGAGGCCCTGGTGTTTAGGGTGGATTTAGGAACCATCCATTACATTTTTAACTGAGAGCTCCAAGGACTTGAAGAGGTACTCAATAATCTTAATATCCTTAATAGTGTACATATAGTTCAAGAATACCATATGGAAGCTTCTGAGTGGTGAGTTGATATCATCAATGGTGAAGTACTCCATAATGGGGACAATCACCCTATTGACCCTTTCTAATGATGTCGCCTTTGTCCTTGACCAAATGCTTACCTTTTTTCTTCAAGTGGATGAGTTTCCCTACCAAGGAGTGTTTATCCCTATGCACATTATCACCATCATTAGGTAATTCAATCACCTCCACCAGCATGTTAGAGTATGTTACTTTTTTTGGGTCATGTAAATGTACCATCTTTGGTACATATCTAGAGTAGGAGTTTACTTCAAAGTAAATTTAGTTAGTTGCTTCATGTATTTGAATATATGCACAAGTGTTAATGTGCAAGTTGTGAATGTACATGTATTCCACATGTACATGAGTTCTAGGTAGAGTAAAGGTCAAGAAATTTATATTTCTATATAAAGGCCTCATAGGTGTAGTAGTAAAAGAGAGAATGATATAGTAAATATTCAATGTATAGTAGATATAGTGTGTGTGTGTGTAGTATGGTACAATGTAGTTCTTTCATATACTTTCATGGAGTGTTCATGTCCTCCATTATATAGTATTGTATTATTTTCATCATTCCCATTAATGGTATATTTTTGAATTATTTACAAATATTCATCTGTTTATTTTCCTACTTATTACTGTGTCATTAGTTTTATAGTAACCTTAGATTAGTTATCCTACATCTTGTGATTGTACTACCTCCCATCAAAAGGTAACATCAGATCACATGGTATATCAAATAGGAAATAAGGAGAACTACAAGTAAGACTGATAGAAATATAGAAATCTCATTTACAAAAATTTTGAGATTACATTTGACTAGAGTATTTCCATATTCCTATATATCTAAAATATACTAAATTGTAATAAGTATTGTTGAAACAAATCAATAAAATAATAATAATTATTATTATTATATTCTACCATAGAAATTATTGATTTCTTAATAAAATATTATTTAATAATCTAAATTATCTTTAAAAATAGGTGATTATTTTATAATTTTCTGTATATATTATTTTCTACTATATATTAAAAATTTATAAAAATTTAAAATAATTAAACTTTCAAAAAATTAATAATTCTAAAAAAATATTAATATATATATATAGTAATATTACATGATAAATACAATAATTTTAGAATATAAAAAAATTGTAAATTCTTATATATCTCTTAAAGTATATGTACTTGCAAAATTTTATTAGAGTACAAATTTTGACTCATAAAACATAAAAAAAACCTTAATGTCTTCTATACTCTTCTTGTATATGTTCTATCAAAATTTTAAGTACTAAATGTCAAATATGTTATGATTAATTTACAATTGTCTTTTATAATCATAACAAATTATACAATGTTTTAATCTATAATATTTAATATTGGTTTAATCTTAATTAGCTCATTTTCATTTTAGTATCTAAGCAGTTAAATAAACTGATTGTAATAATGTTTTTGTGGTCCTATGTAGTTAATCAGATTTATCATTTGTTATAATTCAACAAACAATTAATAAGGTTTTGTTTAAAATTAATTATTTGCACCATATCCTTTGGCTCACGTGAGTTTAAAAATTCTTGACATTTTTTATGCTTTCTTCATATATGTTCCATCAAAATGTTGTATATTAATTTCAAATATGTTGTACTTTATATACAATTATCTTTTACAATTATAACAATAAAAATATTTCTCAATTTACATTATTTAAGATTGCAACTAACTTTAATTTTAGTTATCCAAATAATTAATGAAAATGAATACAACAAATTTTTGTTGCCTTATGTATTTAATTAGTCTTATCATTTTTTAACATTTAACAAATGATTAGTAATTAATTTTGTTTGAAATCAATTAATGAGTTTTAAATTTTGGATTGTGTCTATCTATCTATCCATCTCTCTCTCCCTCTCTTTATGTGTTTAATCTTCTATGTTTTTAATTGTTTATAGTAAATATAGTTTTACTTAGGTATTAAGTTTTTGTTACAAAAAATATAGTGATTATTGTTGATGTGATTTATCATGCACCTCACTATAAATAATATTGAATTTTAAATACTAATAATATAAAATTAATAAATATGATACACTACTTCTTGGATGATATATGTTTATTATATTTTGTATAATTGATACAAAGGTATAGTCTTCCAATTAGTAATCATAACATTAATTATATTTATCAAGATTCAATACCTTATACATGTGTTCAATATCTAATATAATATTTTCTATGTATAACTACTAAAACTTATTTAAAATAATTAAAATTTATTAAACAAATTATTTTATTATTGTTAAAACATTAGATACTACAAATAATCTATAATATATTGCATCTCATTCTAATTAAAGTAGAGAGGGTAGTGAATTTATTAATTTAAAAACTACCATAACTTATTATTAATAAATTTTAAATCCTCATCTTTCTTTTCTTTTATAATTTAGTAACATGTAGAGTAACTAATCTTCAAATATTATAATTATCCTTGATGATATCTTGAATAGTGCATACCAAACCTATTATTAGCATAATATATAACATGTTTTTATAATGACTATAAAATTTGAGTTAATTGTCATAAGAATTTGATGGTTGTATTTATTATCATTTATTCTAAAGATGACTTTCATCAATGTTTATATTTATGTAACACTTAAATTAAATAGGTATACTAAAATGTATGTGTGTCTTGAATTAAAAATATATAGTAAATTGTACACTGCATGAGCAATAAAATGAATTGTATGTTGATTTAAATAATAAAAAGAAAATTAGTCTATAGTTTACTAATTTGAATGCCAAATATATTATATTTAAAATATAATATCTTTCATGCATAATTAATTTAATTATTTGTAACAAGCATCCCATTTTAAACAATAGTAATTTTAGGTTAGTTATTTTCATAAAAAAACAAATATACAATAAAATATTTAAATTATTTATCTATAAGTTATTAAATTGTAAATTTAGTTAAATTACCCTAAAAAAATAATTGTGAAAACTATCCTTCTATCCTCTTATATATTAGTTTAATTTTTTAATATTTCATTTTAAATATTTTTTTACACTTATAATAAATGTTTATGCTTTATAAAAATTATAATTTTATTAATAATTTAATATTTTAATATTTTAGTTGTAGTTGATTTAATTATTTTTGTCTAATAAAATTTAATTTTTAGTTATTCAAAAACTAAAGTAATTAATATAATAAACCGCATATATATATATATATATATATATATATATATATATATATATATATATATATATATATATATATATATATATATATATATATATATATATATATATATAACTTGTATAATATTATTATTATTAGCTTTTATTATTTTAGGTATTGGTGTAATGAAATTCATATATAAATTGTTATGATAGGATGCTTTAGTTATTTAACTAGAAAATAGTTTGTAACATTTTCAATCATGTTTTGGCAAGTCTTGCATGGAGAAAAGTCTAAATTAATTTTCGTGGTTCCTCTACTGTCTCTTTGGGCTATGGTCTTTGTTTCGTGGCGGTGTTCCTTTTCTTCTGTCCTCTCCCAGGACTTCCTTCTTCCCTTTCTGTTTAGCTTATGTTTAGCTTCTTAGTGTTCTCTCAAAGGTCAACCTCTGTTCCAGTTTATTCTTCTTCTCCACCTTCTTCTGTGGCTGGTATCCTGCTTCCTTTTGTACTCAGGGCAAGGGTCCCTGTCAAAACCATGTTTTAATATATACCCCATATATTTAACCGACCAAAAAAAAAACATTTTCAATCATTTCATAAATTTTAATTTTATTAATTTTTCTTATAAATTAAATTATAGTGAATCAATTTTGCAATAACAAATTATTATTATTATTTTAAATTAAAAAGAAAAACTCTAGAGATATTGATTTTTTTTTTACATGAAATTTATGACAATGATTCAATTGGTATTCAACTTATTATACAAAAAGTAAAAATATAATTATTGTTATTAATAATTTGTATTAATTTGATTGAAAAAATTGAATGATAAATATTATAGACAAAGTTCAATTATGATGAAAATAGAATGAAGAAACATAAATAGTTTTTCATACACCTTCATACAAGAATGATAACATGAATTTTAATATGGATATACAATTCTTTGGTTTTCTTCCTTGTGTAGATGCATTATAAAGTATATATAGAAATTTTATAAAGAAGTATATTCATATGTCGCCATCACTATTCCTAAATATAGGATGCCTTATGGAAGTTTGTCTACTTTGCTTGAACATTAAATTAATATCAATTCCAAGGAGACCTAAAACACATAAGGAAGGCATTTAAATCTAGATAATACCTACATTAAAGAATAAATATAAAATATTTTGGATAAAAGTTTTTTGTGTGCCTATGTAATCTATATGGATGAAGTATCTAACTATCTATCTAAAAATTTAAGAAGGTTTAAGATTTGATACTATTTTTGTGCCATAAAAAATAAACTGCCAAATACAAAAGATTATCCTATGGTCATACTACCATGTGCTCACGAATCTAAAGCAGCGGATAAAAAACAAAATAAAAAAAATGCTACTGGCTAAAAATAAATTTATTTTCAATAATAATATTAAAGTCTATTTATTGATATAGTTATTAATTTTATTTTTTTTGGTAAGTAAGAGAATATTATAATTAACACCGGGTTTTAAATGGTTGACCCAAAACCATTTTACAAAATAGGGTCCACTGACCAACTGGACAAAGGCCAAGCCCTAAAAGTTTAAACTGACAACAAAAATGGCCAAGACCTACTCTTCCATTAGAATACAACCAAACTAAACTATGGAAGCCTAATATTATGGCCATTAGAAAAGAAAGACGCAAAAAAGAACTAACAAAGACAAAAACTAATCATGCAAGCACCATGCAGAGTAGCTTGTGCCCATATAAAAATAATAGAATATGGTCAAAAAAAAAAACATCCCATAGAATGGACAGCCAAGAGGCCAAGCAGTCTTCCTTGTAGTCCTCATCTAACTTCTTATCATCGTTCTTGCCATCATATTTAGATTTTGCCTTTGACTCCTTGTGCCCCTGGAACTGCTGGCTATAAAACAGAAGATTTAAGGAATCACACAAATCAACAGCTGCACTGATGAGGCCAGACAGACTCTTCAACTGGTTGATACTGTTGGAGGCTGATGAAATTGTCATCTTCTCCAAGACTATTATGGTGGGGTCTGGTGCCTCATTGTCAGGGATCTCCAACACTTTGTTATTTCTTGCTAGGGCCTTTTTGCGACATCGAATCCAAACACACCTTGGGAAATACTTGAGGCCAAAGTAGATTTTTCCCATGCATGAATTTGTAGATAAAAAACCTATATCAGTGCCCCACCAGCTGCAAAAAACACTAGTCACATGAACAAAAAAAACAAATATGACAAAATCCATTATAAGGTTCAAATTTTTTTTTTTTAAAATGCCCCCATTTTCTGTCATTGATCCACTTTGAGCCTTCCAATCTAAATTTTTTCATTATCTATCACCATTGAGACTGCATGAGGAAGATTTTCAGTCCACGTGATCAAATTTTCTGCTACAATGCCTTCATTTGCCAGCCTATCAGCTGCCATGTTTGCTTCCCGGAAGGTATGCAAAATTATGGCCTCAGGTCGGTCATGAATTAGAGCCCTTGCTTCATGGATGTAGTCATCAAATCTCCAAGGAGCTCTCTTAGTGTTCTTTAGAAGATTTATAATAATAAGAGAATCACCTTCCACCAATAGTTTCCCTGGATAATTCTTTGCCACCTTGAGGCTCCTCCAAACTGCCCTTGCTTCAACCACATTGTTAGTTTGAGCTCCAAGATGTTCTGCAAAAGCTACAAGCACCTCACCCTTGTGGTCTCTAAGTAAGCCACCAGCCCCAGCTTCACCTGGGTTGCCCCTAGATGCCCCATCAAAATTTAACTTAATCCACCCTAGGGGGGGTGGGGTCCATGTGATCATGGTTCTAGGACAGACTTGAGGATGATTGAGGCCATCAATGAGAGGTAAGTTTAATGACTGGCCTAATGAAGCTTCAAAAGGATTTGGAGGTCTAGATGCTGCAGGCACTAAACAAGTATTCTCATTAGCATATGCTAAAATTTTTGACAGACGAGAGGATGACCGAGAAACCTTATCCAAGAAGGCCCGACGATTCCTTTCCAACCATATCTGCCACAAGTAGTGATGAAGGCAGATCTTCCACATATACCTAAGACGCCTATTCAAAAATGGGGAAGGCCACTGGACAAATAAGTCAAAAATGGACTGAGGATGGACCCAATAAATATGAAACACTTGTAACAGACCTAACAAGATTGAGACAGAAAAATTACAATACAGAAACAAATGATCAATAGACTCCCACTCAGACATACAAAGATAACACCTATTAACAACAATCACACCTCTTTTTATTAAGTTATCCATGGTGAGGATCTTATTTTGGATGGCCAGCCATGCAAAAAACCCAACCTTCGGAACAATGCTTTTGGGCCAAACTTCCAAGTGAGGGAAAGTAGGTTCATCATTATCAATAAGCATCAGATAAGCAGTCTTGACATAAAATTCCCCATTGTCTGAAGCTTCCCAGATAAGCTGGTCCTCAAGAATGCCAGAAGGGAGTAAAGACTGTTTTAATTCATTCTCCAAGATTATTGATGCCCCTGGTAGATCATTATTCATTATTGGCTTCCATACCCTTCTATTGTTTGACAAAGTAATAAAATCTGCAACTTTGGTACCAAAAACTTCAATTGTCCAAGCTCTAAGGGTTGAAATTATGGGGTCTGCAGAGAGGGGATAGTCCTTTAACCATTTGTGGTCCCAAAAATCAATTTTTCTTCCATTTCCCAGTTTCCAACGTAGCCCTTTGCTTAGCAAGTTTTTAGTTTGAAGGATTGATTTCCAAAAAATTGATCCCCCGGGAGGAAAGGAATAACTTAAGAATTCAATTTCTTGCAAATACTTTCTTCCGATTATAGTAATCCATTCTGCATTTGCATTTGTCAAAAGACGCCATGCTTGTTTGGCCAGGAGGGCCATGTTTAAATGTTGTATTCTCCTTAGCCCAATACCTCCAAACTCCCTTGGTTTGCAAACCCGATCCCAAGACACCAAGTGAAAGCGCTGCTTAGATTCAGAACCAGTCCATAGGAACCTCTTCTGGATCTGTTCAATTTTAGTGTAGACACTTGTAGGAGCTTTAAAAATAGAGAGAAAGTAGACAGGGATGCTTTGAATGGAAAACTTGGTGAGAACTGCCTTGCCAGCTTGAGATAACAAATTCCCTTTCCATCCAGCCAGCTTCCTCTGAATTCTTTCAATTACATTAGTCCACATGGAATCAGTAGCTCTGCCTCGTAAATAAAGGAAGGCCTAGGTATGTGGATGGAAGAGTAGACACCGAGCATCCAAGAATCCTAGCAATCTTAATCCGCCTCCGAATGGGAGTGTTAAAGAAATAAATTTTACTCTTTGAAAAATTTACCTTTTGCCCCGCAGCATCCTCATATAGCTCTAGAATATGTTTTATGACCTTAGCCTCAAAAACTGATGCAAGAGTTAACAACAAAACTGTTCATGTGTAACTGCCTTGTGTTTGTGATGATGCTTTAATTCCTGAAATAAGACCAATATTACAGGCAGCTTTGATTGTCCTCCCAAGGGCTTCAGCCACAATGATAAACAACATGGGAGAGATAGGGTCACCTTGCCTTAGGCCCCTTTTACTTTGAAAGTATCCAGCAGGAGCACCATTAACAAGGACTGAAAACCAAGGTTTCATAAAACATCCTTCCAAAAGCTTGATCCATTCATGATGAAAACCAAATTTCTGAAGAATGGCAGAGACAAAACTCCATTTTATGCGGTCATAAGCCTTGTTCATATCCAGCTTGAGAGCAAAAGCAAGTTTTTTAGTCTGGACTACCGAATGGAGGGCTTCATGAACTGTTATGACCACATCAAGGATGGACCTTCCAGGGACTGAACTACCTTGACAAACATCAATAAACATAGGAAGGATCTTCCTCATTCTATTTGCAATTGCCTTGGTCAAAATTTTATAAACAACATTACAAAGGCTAATAGGTCTAAAATCCATCATAGATCTAGGAGTAGGAATCTTTGGGATTAAAGCAATAAAAGTGGAGTTAAAACTTCTTGGAATATGCTTTGTGGACTGAAATTCCTTGATAGTAGCACATACATCAAAACCTACAATATCCCAAAAATCCTGAAAAAAATGAGGTGAAAACCCGTCTGGACCTGGAGATTTATCAGGGTTCATTGAGAAGAGGTCCTCCTTGATTTCTTCATCCGTGAAAGGCTTAATTAACTTCCCATTCAAGTCATCAAAAATTAAATGAGGAATATGGTAAAGCATTGATTTTGAAGCTAAGGCAGAACTGAAATGTTCTTCTCCTAAAAGATTCTGAAAATAGGAAACTGCTTCATTTCTGATTTCATTAGGACTAGAAAGGAGTGATCCATCATCTCTAACAAGTTCTTTAATTCTATTGTGGCTTCTGTTCCTTAAGGTAGATGCATGAAAAAATCTTGTATTGGCATCACCTTCTTTTAGCCAGGTAGCTCTAGACTTTTGCCGCCAAAAGTCTCCTCGCGAGCTAGAACATTATGGTACTCAAGCAAGGGATTTCTTTTCATCTCGCTCGTAGGGAAGGGTCCGGCAATCCCTCTTCAAGTTTTTTCTCAATGGTTGATAACCTTTCAGAGATGGCTTTCTTGTTTTCAAAAATATTTCCAAAAATTTCCTTATTCCGGATCCTTAGATTTTCTTTCACCACTTTAAGTTTCGTGCTAATCCGAATGAAGGCTCGCTCCCGACAAGAATGCTCGCCACCACTGAGAAATTTTGTCTCTGAGATCAGGGTGGTGCATCCACATAGATTCAAACCTAAAAGGCCTTTTGAATTTTGGAGTCTCTTCAATTTCAAGTAAAATTGGGTTGTGGTCAGACCCAATGCGAGGCAAGGACAACATATTGCATCCCCAAAAGATTGTATTGCTTCCCGTGACAAAAAAAACCTATCAAGCTTTTCCATTATAAGTTGATTTCCAAACCTCCTATTGCTCCAAGTAAATTTAGCATTTTTTAATTTGACATCCAATAAATTGTTGTTGTTGATGAAATCTTGAAAGTCCTCCATACTTCTTGCTGGAATTCCTACTCCCCCTTTTTTATCAGAGGGGTAAAGAGGGGTATTAAAGTCCCCCGCCACTATCCATGGGATATCCTGAAAAGCTTCCTTGAAATGACTGAGTAAATTCCATATATCAGCTCTCCCAGATATAGAATTAGGGGCGTACACATTTGTTAATATCCAAGAAAGGTCATTAACCTTATCCTTAAAAATAATGCTCATTACCCTTTCCCCCAATTGAATAACCTTGCCTTCCACCTTCCCTGGATTCCAGATACAAAGAAGACCACCTGAGGTTCCATTGGCTTTGCAAAAAATTGCTTCTCCATTTTTCCAGATATTGAGGGCAATTTTTCTAGACAAAACTTCATCGACTTTAGTTTCTTGCAAAATAAGAATAGTGGGATCAAAATCTCTTCTTAAATATTTGACTAACCGTTGTTTAGGAAGGCCATTGAGCCCCCTTACATTCCAGGATATGATCTTCATTTGGAACTTTTAAAGTTTTTTTCCTCTTCCCCTGCCTTGGACTTGAGGGGGCTTAAGAATTTTGTTTTCTTCAAAGGGAATATTTCCAGTTGGTGGAAACAGAGTAGTCTGAATTCCATTAGCTATCTCATCTTGGACCTCTTCTTTCCATTGCTGGGCATTTGACTTTCTTCCCTTTTTTTTCTCACCTCCACAGTCAATCATGGGGGATTATAATAATATTAACATCTATTTATTGACATTACAGTTATTTTTTTAGCCATTCATTTTGCGTAGGTTATAAGCTTCAAGGGGTTTAATGATTATTGGAGTTGAATATGTTTTTTTTGTTAATTTGAAAATGCATGTACCTCAAAATTATAATATATATATATATATATATATATATATATATATATATATATAGGATAAACATGGCTGAAATTATAAAATTTGTTGAAAATAATCCTCTCGTTCCATGGAAGCTTCGTGCTTCCACCCAAGGAAGCTTCAAAGCCTCTCAATTTGCCATCGTCTCTAAGATTTACCCGAATTTGGGGCCTCAAATTAATGGTTAGGTTAAAGATTTATTCATATCCTTTTTGGGGGTGAATGGTGGAAAATTTAGCTAGCCCTTGGAGCCCAAGGCTGCTGACTCTTTGGATGGTAGTTGGCACTTAGGAGGGCTTTTAGTCACCTCAACTGGGTCAGAGAAAGAAAAAAGTACCACTCCATTAGACTTTCAGAGAATATTGTTAAGGAGATTTCTAGCTATAAGAACTCATTTTCCTTGATCTTCAAAGACGAACATCATCAAATGTGGTGCATTGGGAAGACTATTTTAGATAGTTCGAATTCATACCAATCCAGTTATTAATTCCATTGCAGATAAGAAAAATTCAGTGTTGGTACTCATAAAATGGTAGTAGACTTTATGGAGGATATGAATAGATAAATGAGTTTTATGCATCTTTGCTTCAAGTATGAACGCTTCTGATAAATCTAAGTTTTAGTCCTAAGTTTTTGGAACCTACTCCTATAAGGTAATTTTGGATTTTTTCATTGGGAAGGCCCTTATCTATGTTATATTCCAGCTCCCAAGTTTTGTGATGTACTAATTGGTACCCTTTTGGGATTTTTTATTTCTATTATCTTTATGGGAGTGTATGATTCAGATTGTGGAAACCTCTCAAAATCCTCCTTTTAATTATGAAAAAATATATATACTAATATTTTTATGCCTCATTAATAATATATTTGAGGTGATCATGATTCCTAATTTAAATATTATAATATTTTTTATGAGAATTGATGGTGGATAACAACCTCATTCATTATAACAACTAAAATTTCATGAATATTGCTTCAAATATTAAATTATACAAAACTAAAATTTAGAAATCAAATACTAATTTCATGTTCAGTATTAAGTTATACCATTATCTAATCAATAAAAACTAAGAATAAAATAAATTGACTAAAAATAGCCTATGAAATTCACAATTATGAGAATCCATTTTAGAATGTAAATAAATTAATTTGTAGTAAAAAAAAAATTCATATGAAGGCTTTTGTTTAATGTTTATATAATTAGGAAGAACTAATTCCTGACATGATGAACTTTATAGATATTAGATAGTTAAACTATAAAGCTACAAAGTCGTATATTAAAACATATTATGTTTTAAATTAGTATAAATTATATTTAATAACTTAGTATAAAAATTATTAAAAAGTATGCAAGCACTTTACTTGACATCCCCAAAATATTTAACTATATAACTAAATAAAAAAACAAGTAAGCAAAATTTTTACTCTACATCAAGATAATTTTGAGAATATTAAAATATCAAATTGAGCAAGGACAATCTACTACATTACATTTTCTATTTATTTTTATTCAAAAGTAAATATATAGTTGCTTTAAAAGTAGTTGAAAAGATGATGCTTATGACTAAAAAACTATTTTAGGTTTATGCAAATTGTAAAACCATATACTTATTACATTTAGTTGTTTCAATGGTAAAAATATTATATTTTCTTGATTTAGATTCTATATCTTACCTTTCCATTAAAAAACTAATCATATAGTAAGTGTTGACATATGTTTTGTAGGATTTTAAGTGGGAAAAACACACTAGGGACATCGTTCACTATCCTATATGATTTGTACTTATCTATAGAGCATTGTATTTTCAAAAGTGAAAATCCATGGTCTTAAGAAATGTCCAATTTGTAACTTCTTATATCACAACCTCCACCCATCTCTTAATGTGATAATTATTTTTTATTACCTCCCTAATATTTAAGATCCTTCAAAATATTAATTGTTGCATAGAATTTAATGAAATTCTAAGATTTAGCACTATAATATAACTAGGGATTTTCATTTCTCTAATACATGTCAAAACACCTTGTAGTAGAAGGGGATTCAAGATTTCTAATGAATATCTTCACCACAATTACCATAAACATGACCATGATAAGATTCATGATCTATGTTAGCAATATCATAATGTAATATTTTATTACTAGCCTCAATAACAAACAATATATGCTTATATCAATCTTTAACCATACATTCTATACTTTTTCCTATTACACCACATGATCTAAAATGAGCTTAAAGGGACAACAAAATATTTGCATATTATGAATAATGATAAGTGAAAAGGCATGTAAAATGGATTCACTTTGGATCTAATACTTATTTAATATAGGTCACTTATATATAGTATAATCATAATATTATTCTCATTTTTGATAAGACCCATTACTGAGAAAGAAATAGTGGATTCTATCATACTAGGTGTACATTTCTTCTTGTGTGCATATAGTGACCTAGCCAATTGATATACTAAATGAGTCAAATACTCAAGCTCAAAACTAGGTTGTTATTGCATGTACAATTCTTGTTGAATCTAACCATTATAAAAGGAACTTTTTACATCCATCTGATGTACCTTCAAACCATATAAAGAAATTATAGAAAGAAGCATTCAAATAAAATCCATATAAGCAATAAGGAAAACATCTCCAAGCACTCAAATCCTTTCTTAGAAGATATATCCTTAGCAACAAGGCATACCTTGTGGTTATCCATCTAATCATCTAAAGTGTACTTGGTCATATAGAATAACTCAAAAAGCTACATTCTTCCATTATGGAAGAGGAACATGCTCTCATTTTTAATTCTTCACTATGGAATCATACTTTTTTTTATAGATGGAAAATGGGTTTTGAAAGGCACCCCAAACCTTTAACAAAGAAACATAAAAACTAATGCAAAAAAATAACACGAGGGGGTCATCTCACCAAATATGACCTCATAAGATCAAAAAGAGGTCACCTCAATAGATACGACCTCGATAGACTACCATACCAAATAAATAACATAGACAAAATAGCCCATCACCATGGGCCTAGGATTGAAAGGGCAAAGAGCAGCAATGAAAGATACTAAAAGAATAAAAACACCACTACCACTACAGATCAACTTACTCTTTGATCCTGCTTAGCTGATTCAATTTTGAGCTCATCCTCTATAGCTTGTATGCTATCTTCTTTCATAGTGCTAATAATTTTGCTAGTCTGGAGGAGCATAGTCAAATCAGAGCTTAGAAGTTCCTCCATGCTGACCCAAGAATCAAGTTTCTGCTAGGATTTTTGAACATCTGAAGAATAGAGTTGATTGGAACCACCCTCAATCTTCATCTTCTTAATCTTCACAAGGGTCTTCTTGAGAGTGGTTTTTTATTGTTCAATGATAATGATTTTGTGTTTCCTCTTGATAGACCCTTCTTGTGGATGAATGATGACATGAATCATATTTGGTGGAATATGGGGTGTAAATAGAAGATCCAAATCCATATTTGGTTGCAACTGCTAATTATTTCTATGAGTCATCATCACTGAGGATCAAAGCAAAAATGAAAATCTACCTAGCTATCGATAATTTTTAGGGTTGAATTTTTAGCCTCATTTTGAACAACATGATGGTACAACATGAGGTGGAGGCCCTGGTGTTTAGTATGGATTTAGGAGCCATCCATTACATTTGTAACTAAGAGCTCCAAGGACCTGAAGAGGTACTCAATAATGTTAATTTCCTTAATAGTGTACATATGGTTTAAGAATACCATGTGGAATATTCTGAGTGGTGATTTGATATCATCAATGGTGAAATACTCCATAATGGGGACCATCACCCTATTCCAAGGCTTTGAGAGACCCTTTATAATGATGCCACCTTTGTCCTTGTCCAAAAGTGGATGATTTTCCCTACCAAGGAGTGTTTATCCCTATGCACATTATCATCGTCATTAGGCAATTCAATCACCTCCACCAGCATGTTAGAGTATGTTACATCTTTTAGTTCATGTAAATGTACCATCTTTGTTACATATCTAGAGTAGGAGTTTACTTCAGAGTAAATTTAGTTAGTTGCTTCAAGTATTTTAATAAATGCACAAGTGTTAATGTGCAAGTTGTGAATGTGCATGTATTCCACATGTACATGAGTTCTAGGAAGAGTAAAGGCCAAGAAATTTATATTTCTATATAAATGCCTCAGAGGTGTAGTAGTAAAAGACAGAGAATGATATAGTAAATATTCAATGTATAGTAGATATAGTGTGTGTGTAGTATGGTACAATGTAGTTTTTTCATATACTTTCATGAAGTGTGCATGTCCTCCATTATATAGTATTGTACTATTTTCATCATTCCCATTAATGGTATATTTTTGAATTATTTGCAAATGTTCATATGTTTATTTTCCTACTTAAAATTTTCCATTAGTTTTATAGTAACCTTAGATTAGTTATCCTACATCTTTGTGGTTGTACTATCTCCCATCAAAATCTAACAGTGGTATCAGAGCACATGCTAGATCAAATAGGAAATAGGGAGAGCTAGAAGTAAGACTGATAGAAATATAAAAATCCCATTTATAGAATTTTAGATATTACATTTGTCTAGAGTATTTCCATAGGGTTATAAGAAAACTTGTTAATACTAGGACTTTGTGTGGATTCAACTAGATTGAAAAATCAACTAGTGAAGATTCATCATCTCTGGATTTATAGTTTCCACCATTTTAGTTTCTAACATATTATGGCAATAAAAGTATATTCAAAAAAGTTAGGAATCTTCCTACATATATCTAGGAAGAGTATCTTCATAAGAATCATTCCAATACTTACAACAACAAGTAGAAGATTGAAGATTTCAAAGACCTAAGGAGAGGTCTCATTACTAGAGATTGTAGACCTACAATAGTGCAGAATAAGAAAAGGCCATAGTAGCCTTATTGTTGATTCAAGAGACTCCATAGAAGATTCAAGAAGAATATTTGAGGTTGGTGGTCTCCATTAAATATTATAGACAAGTAGATTGAATAAATAAGAAAGAATAATATTAATAGATACTTAGAAGGTCTAGTTACAAAACTTATAGTTCTAGAATATTGGATATTGGTGACCTCCATTAAATATTATATATAGTGGAAGTAAGGAAGTACTAGCAAATATCCTATTATATATTCCAACAAAAATATTAGATCTCATTACCAACACTTCCTTAGTAGAATGTTGAAGAAAATGTCTCATTTGGAAGACCATAGAAACTACGAGGTTGAAGACCTTGGTGAGGTCTCAAGGAAGAACAAGGAGAAGGATTAGAGAGCCTTATTTCTATAATTTTAAGAAGTACATTAAAGGAGTTCCTAGGATAACTCATTGGATAAATCTACCAGGAATGTGTTACTAGTAGAGCAAAATTTGGGACAAATATTGCCATCCAAAAACAAGCTCAAAAGGAGAAGAATTTGGTAAGGAGTGCCAAATCCTAAAGGAGAATATTGAATACCTCAAGATATTTATATTCTTGAGAAGGATACTAGGATCAAAGTTAGAATTTGATAAGGAGAAAAGAGCCTCACATGACTACAAAATCTGAAAGGTTTGAATATTACATTTCGAGGATAGAAGTCTCATCTGAAGATAGGGGTTTGCTAAATCTATAAGGAAAAACTAAAAGGATCCTTGAAGAAACATTAAACTACAATTTGGGGGAATAACATACCATATTTATGAATTTCAAGAATAGCATTTCAATGCAAAAATTGACTGCAAAAAAGGGTAGCAATTAATATGGTATTATTAGTTGCAAAACTTTAGGAGTTACAGAGTTCATATTGAAGGCTAATAAAAGTTACCTACTATATATTAGAGGGTAGAAAGATAGATTTATTAAGCTATGAATTGGTGAGTTAAGGAGTTGTTTAGGATAGCCAAGAATAGTTGCAGGTTCATCCAGTTAAAAACAACAATAAGGTGAATCTAATCACCTAGAAATCCTTCATTTATAGAGATCATTAAGGTAAGAAAATTGGGTGTAATTTGGGTTATTATCCAATTCCATTAAGCACCATTTTAATTCTTTAGAAATTGCAAAAAGAGAAGGTTGCATTATAGTCTTCAAAAATAGTGCAGAAGGAAGTTTATTTTAGAGTTATTATTTGCATATTAAATAGGAGTTAAATATATTTTGATAAAAATAAAAATATCATCTACCTATTTTCTATCTAAGAACTAAGAAGACTACATACTAAAACATTTATTGTAGTGCATATTACAGATTACTTTTAAGAGTTCATTATACATGACTCTTAAGAAGATTGTAGCAATTATAGAGCATTTGAGAGTTCTTTAAGAGTTATCATTAGTGCATATTTCAGGTTACTTTTAGGAGTAATAAGGATATTATAATTGCACTATATTAGTATCTCTTAAATTTTATTAGAAGTACACTAAGTATCAGTAAAATTAGTGTAATATTAAGTGACCTTAAGGGCATATTAGTTGTAATATTATTAGCTTGGATTCATTTTTAAGCTAGCGAAGTAAATGTGAGAGTTGTCTAATAAAGAATACAACATAGAATCAGCCCTGCCTACAAGGATTGATATAGAGAAGCCACCATAAAAAAAAATGGAAAGAAATCTTGCAAAAGAGATTTAGATATCTTATGTAAAGGTGCAAAATCAAGGTATCCTATTGTAAATATATTCACATTACTCTTTTGCACCATAACATATTGTCCTACATAGTAAAGAGGATATAATTTAAGTGTATTAAGGACACATACATAACAAGAAAGGAACATCACACAAGTGGCCACTAGAGGTTGAAGATATTTTAAAGAAGCTCACATTATAGTGGCCAAATACACCTCCACCATCCATGGATTTATGCATCCATAGAAAACAACCTAAAACATAAAATAGTGACAATAAGGAATTAGTATTCATTGCATAGCACAAGCTAGAAGCTATCATATACAATACAACACAATGCAACATACAAGATAGCACAACATAATACAAAGTTCAAGTGCAATACCTAAGATCTAGCTTGGAGAATCATCCACCGAGAGGGAGTTATACTAGGTTGGATTGCAAAGAAAATATCAAATAAGGGTAGTGCTAGAAATTGTAGTCAAACACCTAGGATCTCCATCAAACCAAGATCCAACCTTTTTTTGCTTGGAAGAAGCATTGAGAACACGAAGCCAACTATATTTACATTGATAAGATGAGTATATAAGTTAAGGAAGGTATTGGAGGTAAAATTTCATGCAATATACCTCTTGTAACATGTAACAAGAAACGCTCATATTCTTCAAGCAAATAAATTCTAACTTCTTGAGCATTAGAGTAATTATTTGGGGGTTACAAAGAATCTCTATCAAAATGATAATAATACAGCATCTCAAACAACGTAGGTATCATCCCCATGCACATTGGAGTTCATAAGATACTTGGACACCACTTAAAAAAACATTAATATTCCTTTCAAATGTTTCTCAAGAAGCATTATGCCATGTGGGAGTCTTCAAGAGGAGTTTGTAGTCATCTAAGTGCTTAATTCTAAGTGAAGTATGTAATAAAACCTAAATAAATTGAGTAATGTCCAAAGTAGTGAATATGTATCCATACATAATGAAAGAGGAGTTAACACCATTAACGATTGATGTCAAGACTTCCATGAAGGTCAAAGAAGTATTTAAGGCTCGTTGTCATATGTCCACCATTAAAGTAGAATAATGCATAGTAAGACAACATCCAAAATTTAGGAGTTGAAACTTTATAAAGGTAAGGTTTTTACCTTAGTTAAAATTGCTTTCGTTAAGGATTTATAAGGAGTATATTATAAATTTGAAGCTCTTCTATTATTCACTTTTGAAATAATAGCAAAGTCAACCATACATTTGAAAGCAAACTTAAAGGAGGTTTATAAAAAAATAGTTTAATATTTGCAATTATGTACCATAGGAGATATAAGGGTTTCTACTTGGAAAATTAAAACTCTATTATTGCAAATATTATTATTTTCTAATATTCCAAATTAGGTAGTTATAAGGTATACTACATCAAAATAGTTTGTTGGAATTTAGAAATGTTAAACTATTGTACATTGAGAGTTATAAAAGGAATTTTTTCATTTACTTAAAGGAGTTGGAATTATATACTTACACTTGTCTCATATTCATAATAGAGGTACAAAATAAATTCAACCATAGAGAACTTCAAATTAAGTGCATAGTTCATTAGGAGAGATAAGGTGAAATAGAATATTATTATTGTTATTTAGAAAATATTACAAAATCAAATCAAAAGTGAACTATTATTTACTAAGCACTTTATTAAGCTTATATATTACTTTAATCACTAGGGAGATATAAGGATCATCATGACAACAAATAAATTCATCCTTACAAAATCTCAACTACTTAAAGGTCCAAATTACTTCTCATGGAAAAAAAAGTGAGGGTAATTTAAATAGTTGAGAAGCTTTGAGAAATTGACAAAGAAATAACTACTAAACCTAATTCAGGTGATACAGAGATTCAAAATTTTGAAGAGGGTGATTTAAAAGAATTAAGGATAATAAATTTTGCCATTACAGATGAAATACAACCTTAAATAAATTTAGCAGGAACATCTATAGAAGATTGGAAAACATTAGAAAAAATATTTGAACGGAAAAATAAAGCTACTATCCTAAATATTCAAACTCAATTACATTATTTGAAAATGAACAGTGGATAAAATATAGAACTATTCCTAATAAATGTGATAGACATTAAGAAAAAATTATTAACCTTGGGAGAAAATGTTGAAGATAAATTCCTTGTTCAAGTAACCACGAGAGCACTTCTAGACAACTATAAGCATCTAGTCACATATTTACAAGTTCTAAGTAAAGATACATCATTTGATGAGATAGTCAACATTCTTCAAGAATATTACATAGAAAGAACAATGAAAGATGAAATGAATAACACTACATTAGTTTCAAAAGATACTCCACAAGGAAACATAGCCTCATCTTCAAAGGGAAGAAATACTTAGAATAACAGATATTGTCATGTATGCAAGGGAAAATGGTATAGTACTAATTACTGCAGATTTAATCCAAGAAACTAGAATCAATTGAACTAGATAAACTATGAAAACCAACCAAATAGGGCATTCCAACCAAGGCAATATCAAGCTCAAAATAATCCTCGATAATAATAGTTTCAGTGACCATACAATTATCCTCAATTGGAATATCAAGGAGGAAATCAGAAGGGACACTTAGCTCAAAGGATTTAAGAAATTGAAGAACTAGAAGATCCTACAAATAATAAATTCAAAGCTCTCTTAGCAAAGATACTTTTTTATGAAGACACTAATTACTTTCTTGAACAAGACAGAGAGTAGAGAAGAACTTAACCTCCAATACCATATAAAAGATTCATATTGAAGACTAAAGTATTCAATACCCAAATAATGTAATACAAGGGGGTGTTAGAGTATATTACATCATTTAAATCATGTAAATGTACCACCTTTGGTACATATCTAGAGTAGGAGTTTACTTCAAATTAAATTTAGTTAGTTGTTTCAAGTATTATAATAAATGCAAAAGTGTCAATGTCTAAGTTGTAAATGTGCATGTAGTCCACATGTACATGAGTCATAGGTAGAGTAAAGGCCAAGAAATATATCTTTCTATATAAAGTCCTCATAGTTATAGTAGTAAGAGAGAGAGAGTAATATAGTAAATATACAATATGTAGTTGATATAGTGCGTATGTGTAGTACAGTACAATGTAGTTTTTTCATATACTTTCATGGAGTGTTCATGTCCTCCATTATATAGAATTTTATTATTTTTGTCATTCCCATTAATGAAATATTTCTGATTTATTTGTAGATGTTCATCTCTTTATTTTCCTGTATATTATTGTGCCATTAGTTTTATAGTTATCTCATATTAGTTATACTACATCTTGTGGTTGTACTACCTCCCATCAAAAGCTAACACAGCAGACAAATACTAACTTTAAATTTTAGCCCTCTTAGCATCACATAGTCTTTATCCCAGGTGGATGTGAATTCATTGGACATGGTAGGGTCATTATTGTTGAATTTATAAATAAAGAGCAAAAAAGAGTGAATCTCAAAAACTCCTCCATAAGAGCATAAACTTGTAGAGATATAGGTTCAATCAATCATTGTTTGACTCTAGCACAACCACAAAACCCACCATTGGAAAGGGTCTCATAGGCTCTAAAAAATCCACCTTACCCTGATACACAATCAAACAACTTTTTTTAGAAAATCCCATTAAATCCACCTCAAGAACACAACCCTCTTTGTTTCGATCCACCACCGAATAGTCTTCTTCATAAAAATCCATGTACTCCATCTCAGAAACACAAATTTGATCATACAAACGATAATGTCTTCCATGTTGTAATTAAAGACCTTCTAAGAAGCCAAAATATCATATCCTTCCTGAATACGCATGCCACCAAGAGAGGATAGTCATTTATTGATTAGCTCATGCCAATAGAACTTAGAATGGAGTGCTCAATCAGTTTTAGAGCTACCATAGCCAATAAAAAAGAATAAAAATTATAAAATATGCCTCTATTTGCTAGATAGGCTGATGGGAAATGAAATGGAAAGAAATTTACCCCTTTCTTGGAAATGATTTGTGATATGAGTGCATAGAAATGAGCCACTAGCATGAGGAGTCCAAACCATGAAGTACACATAAGACATATTGGGATGCCATATGAATGTATGGAGGCCATAATAGGTACAACTAATGAAATGATTATGAGTATTGTGAAAAAAAGGGTGAGGACAACAGGGGATAAGAATCACTTGTTGCCACTTGAGATGGATAAGGAGATAAATCTTGGTGTTTAAGGAATCACTTGTTGTCACTTGGTTGGATATGCTTGCCAAGTTGGATGAAGACTCCCATAGAGTGGACAACATCCTTAAAGCAATGTGGAGTCATTGAAAATACCATATGGAAAGCGATCAACCTAGACACAAATATTATCCTTGAAAAGATCAAGGTTAGCCATCATGTTCGTAGTTTGATTGCCCTCCATGAATATGTGTTGTATAATCAAATTATTATATTTATGTAAAAATCACCTTGATTATTCTATCATGTTGTAGATACCCCATTTATAAGACTTAGTTCCTTTAAGGTTATTAATTATATTCAAAGAATCACCCTCAATGATAATGTTATTGAAGGGTAGTTCTACGAGAATGGAGAGACCCTGATATAAAGCTTTGGCATTGGCCAAATGGTTGGTTTAGAAGCTCATATTTTTTGTGAACACAAGGACGATCTTAGCAAGGTCATATTTCATAATGCCTCCATAAACAACTCTCCCTATATTTCCTTTGGCTATACCATAAAAATTAAATTTAATTCATCTGGTTGGTGGAGGTAACCATCTTACGATAGAGTAGTCCACAAAAGGAATAATCAGATGAGGAATATTTATAGAGAGGTTGAAGGAAGCAATGAGCTTAGACTCCAACCCTCTTCTAGAAGCCTTGGACATAAGAACCAAAAGGGTTTTTTTATGGCAGCATATAGAACCCAAATATGAATAGAATGGGAGTCACAAGTCACACCAATATTAAAAACTGTATTATTTCTATATAACTAGATTTTCCAAAGGAAGTGAGGATAGAAGAAGGTCCAAAGAGAACTGATATGCTAGTAAAATAAGGGATTACGCCATTGTACAAACAAGTCATAGATCAAATTGAGTTGAGCCCAAGATAGGCAGAAGGATGAAAAAGGGACTATATCACTAAGGAAGAGAATGAACACTCAAGAAATAAATGGTCAACTAAATCCCACTTAGAAGAATGCAGAAAATAGCGATTAGGGATGATCAAACCTCTAGAAAGGATATTTTTCACTATCATGACCTTATTCTGGAAGACCAACCAAAAAATAATACAATCTTAGTGATGAGGTGCTTAAGCCATATGAGACTAGTTGGGAACCTCTTAGAAATAGGATCATCTTGGATGTGGTATGCAGACTTGAAAGAGAAGATACCATCATCACTCACATTCCAAAATGGGGTGTCCAATGAGGGATAACTCAATATGATGAAGGTCCTAAGAAGACTACAAATAAGCTTGGCAGTGTTGGTTTGGTCAACATTTAGGTTGATAAGAGGGATGAATTTCCAACAACGGTTCTAAGATGGACCAAGAGAGATGAAATTGGAGATAGAGATCCTAAAAATATTTATCGGTGATAGGCTTAATGATATTTATACTAGGAATATTGATTAAAGTTTATTATTTTAGCCATGGGTCTTCCCAAAATATAATGGATCTACCTCTATCAAGACTCCATATGAGACCTTTTTTTAGAATGGATCTAGAATTGGTATCATACTTCATAAGCATGTCATCTTCCTAATTTGGTCAAACCTTAGACTAATAATATATTCTAGGTTCTTTAGAATTATCAACCTTCAAGATAAAACCTTGACAATAGACCTTCTAGTGTTTCTCCATAGAAAGAATGAATTTGGATTCCTATAATAGTGTCTAAACCTACTTAGTTATTGGATGAAGTATGGAATATCTAGATACATCCTCATCATCCAATAATGTAGCAAAATGAACTTGTCTATCATCCTTATTATTTATTGAATCAATTACTAAAGTTTTAAAAGGTGGTGCTACCTAATAAGGGTTCAAATCTATATGTATAGGGCCTTCAGTAGAAGATGAAGAGAAAAACCTCAATAGGAATAGAGCCCAAAATAATATTTAATGAATCACTTGGAATAATTAGATAAAAAATGTAATCTTCTACCAAAATGTTAGGAGGTAGACTTGATATAACCCCTAAAATAACCTCATCAAAAATCATATCTCTTTGAATGATAATATCATACCTCTTAGGGTCATAGAAATGACATGAAACATAGGTATTTGAATACCCAATAAAGCTATATATATAAATTTTTGGTGAATCCTTTTTCAAATATATTTATTTGTGTGACCCTATGCTAAATATTCAAAAATATAGAGGTAAGATGCATCAACCTTATCACTTGTCAACATCTTTACGAGTGTCATAGCTTGGATTACTCTATTGGGAACCCTATTGATGATGTATACTAATAAAGTGATATCCTCACCCAAAAATGTATGCTTCATTCCCTTAGCATGAGTTATACAATAAGCTCTCTATTATTATTGCATTATTCCTCTCAAATAATTATTTCCACTTTGGGGTATATTCAATAGTCCATTGAAATGTTATGCCATGAAGACTAAAAAAAATCATGAAATACATTTCTCATGTATTCATATTTCCTATATTATTTGAGATACTTGATATTCATCTCTAGTTGATTTTATACTAGTGCTTTGAATGCCTAGGATTCCTCAAAGGCCCCATATTTTATACAAATAGTATGTACCCACACATTTAGAGAAATCATCAATAAAAATGTGAAATTACATGTTTTCAAAAATTGAAGGTGTACCCATAGGTCCATATATTTCATTTTATATCATCTCCAGGGGTTACACAACATGCCTCATTTTCCATTTTGAAAAGGTCATATATACAAAATAAAACACACACATACACAATGTCCAAATATTGACCACTCTAATTCTATAGAAATTTTCTCCATCAATTTTTCCTTATTTACTTAGTAGAATTTTGTTCTATTTATGTTGATGTAATAAAATTTATATTTTTAGGTCATAAATATTAGTAAATCATCATGGAATCACAACATATTATTTTCTCTATAAAAGTTAAAGCTCCAAGGTTTTCTTTCTTGGACTGTAAAATAAATAGCAAACAAGATATATACAAAAACTATTGGTGATTTTCTCTCTATGAAATCATATCAATGATAAATATAGTAGACTCATGTTTCTATAATAAATACTAATTATCAATAATAGAATAAAAGTAATCCCAATTTTCATAATATTTATGGTTACTTCTAGACTAATTCATTTTCTATAGATAATTTAGCTTTTAATGATAACAAAAGTGCTAATATAGTTTTCAACATAGAAAAAAGGAATATAAATATCATAATAAATTATTTAAGTTGATGAAAAATATAAATAATTGGCATGGATCATTAAAGGTATTCATATATCATGGAAGTATTTAAAATGATTATTCTCATACATTCTTATATAAAACACATATTTTCATAAAACCCATGAGACCACTTAGAAGTGTAGAAATAAAATAATTTTGAAAAAAATATAGGAAAATATTTTATAGTTTGTTTCAAATATACTATATTTTCATTTTCATTTTTTATTTTGTTTTATCTACTACACCATGGAGCAATTAGCTAGTGAAATAACTCAAACAAGTTCCAAGGCCCATGAATGGTCATGATGACATTGTTATAAGCCTCAACTAAAACTATATTATTGATGCACCTACGAGACACTTGTATATTAGCCTATAATGCTTTACTATGACATAGACAACATATAGTTATTGAGTATTTTTTAGGCAATAAGATTGAATTGTTGCTCTATTATAGAAATCCCTACTTATTGTAGGCTAGATACAATAACAACATTAAACACATATTGTGGCTACACTAATTATAGAATATTAACTTAACTATATTAGAAACATGTCATCTTGCAATTCACTAGATTTGAGTATGGGTAATCAAAATGGCATCATCCTCATACTCATATTCAAAGGAAAACATATTATGTCTTTGTCATAGCTTGTTGTATCTCTTCGTATTATTTTTTGGTGACTCAATGGGAAGAATAAGGTGGGTTGTTTACTATTGATGATCTTGGTAGTGGTAATAGATATCTTGTAATGCTCCCTATTCTTTTAATCTACTTTTTTTTCTTTATTATATTTATCAATAAAAGGATTTTTTGTTAACTAAGGGGTATTGTAACCAAAGTCCTTCTATTGCATATGGTTGGTATTATTGCTTACATAGATGTTTATACTCTTCAAAAATTTGTTTCTACTATCATTTACTTGTTTAATTTGTGTCTTCACCTAATATTATTGAGTTAACAAAAATTTGATATACATACTCTTGATCTAGTCCCATGTCTCTACTTGCATTTTGCTATGAATCATTGTATCCTCCATGGTGTTAAATTGTAGCATAAATGCTTAAATTATCTTATAGCCTATATCACAAGGAAGAGCGTTTACATGTAAGATATAGATATATCTCACTTAATGAATTTAGGAAGGGTCAACATAACATCATACATATGTAATTATACAAAAAAAAAAAACTAGTGGAATGTTATTGACTAAAATGTTTAGTTATTTTGCAAAATCTACATAATACTTATTCACCATATAATGTTTTTTTAACCTATGCACACTATTATATTCTCTAAAGGACACCTTTTCACTAGGTCTCTAACACATATATTTATCTAGGAATTTAATTTTTACTAGATTTTTTTGTGATACTATAAAAAAAATTATAAGAACCAATAGTAGGAAGGTATTTTATATGAAAATCCTTTTTTGTTTCTATTTTTCTCTCAAATGTCATTGATGTTCATCCAAAAAATAGTGATGAGCATCTTCACATGATTATGACTTCAAGACATGATTGAATTTAATTCTTATTTCCAAATTCTTTGTGATGGTCCTTATGCACCATATATTCTTATTCTTAGGTAGTACCTTGCCTATAGTACAACTATTCTTCTAATGATACTTTTTTATGCCAATATTTTTATAGCATTTCCTATGGCATTAAATATTTTTATTAAAGACTTAGCTTCAAGAATCTAAAATTGCTTACAATAATATTTCCTAAAATTCTATTTTAATAACTATTATAGTAGTTAAAAGTTCTTTACACACACAAGGTTTTCTTCCTAAATAGTTCTAATCCAAATTGAGGTGGAAACTATTTTCTTTTCTAATATTTTACCTCTTCTTTCCTAAATTATTATGTTACCTTATCTCAAGGCAATTGTGTGGTATAATTTTACATTCCATATCATCAATACCCTACCTCACTTTTTTGGCCTTTCCTAGCTTTGCATTCTCTTCTAAAATTTTATATCATATCAGAATTATTTTTCCATTTATACCACTCTTTCATACATCTATTCCATCTGTTATTGTTGCTTCCTCTTCATCAGATGGTGTGTCCACATTACCTCTTATTAGTGTGTCCTTAACACACTTTGGTATGCATATTTTGAGTCTTCCTTCCATTCTATTTTGATTTATTTATTAATAAAATCTAGTTGTGTAAATGTTGGGAGGTTTTTGGGTGTGGGTGTGTATATGGGTTTGTTAGTGTTTAGGGGTATGTATGCATAAAATATAGCATCAACTATGTAAACTATTTTAATCTTTTGGTATTTTATTTCTTATAATTCATTCTTATTGGATGATCTCCCTATAGATTAAATGTTTAAGGAGGCATAGTTCATTTTCATTATCAACCCTTTTATTTTTCACTCTATTGTTAGAATAAATATTTAGTTCTCTTAAGTTCTACTAGGATAGTCTAACTTGAGTTACCACTCTTCCATGAGGTAGGTGAACTCTTAATTTAGACTAGTTCTAATTTTTTGAGTTGTTGTAATCCAACAGCTCACATTGATCAACTTTGTTATTTATACAAAGTTGATCCCATGGAATAATCAATCAGTTCTTGATCTTTCAGTGATTCTTTGCATATCTACTCGATTGTCTTTCAATATTGTTCTACAGTATTTCTTACATGGTATCAGAGTGAGGCTAGATTTTGCATGCATTCAAGTTTTCATAGATCTGGTTCACTTCTTTTTTGGATAGTTTTTGACTAGCTTGACTTGCTTGAAAGTTATAGAGGAGTCATATTTTTTATCCATTAAAATACCTTTTTTTTTGCTCATTTGTTTTGAAAAAAATAAGCAAATTTACATCACTCATGCCAGTTTCATTAAAATACGACAGTTAGTATTATTTAGAAGTATGTCATATACTAATGAAAATCTTGATATTATTGAATGACAAAGACCTTTCTTAAATAGCAAGTGCTTACAATCTGATCCATTAGATCATAACTAACTGAGTTAATCTTAGCCACACAAATTATCCTAGTAACAACTTAGGATATAATATATATTCTAACACCCCCCTTAAGTGGTACTAGGATATACTAACACCCCCCCTTAAGTGATACTAGGAGGTAGTGAAAAATAACAAAACTAAAACAAGTGGAAAATCCACAAGTATGAGTCCCGAAAACAAGGCCTGATAAGGTACTCATGTAGAATATATCATAAAAAACCCTACTAGAGAGATGATGAAAAACCACAAGGGAGAAAACCACCTGCCATAATAGAAAGAAGAAGAAGGAGGAATATGTGCATGGAGGATGAAGGAATATTCTCAACTCCCTTAAGGACATATTCTATCAAGAATCCTATAAAGTATCCATGAGATGCCTCAAAAAAGTAGAGAAGCCTCGTTGCTAAATTGGATGAAATCTTACTCCCAGACCAGTGCTTGTGAGAGAGATAAAGGCTATGAACCATTAAAAAAGGTAACTAAAATAACCCCTTGAAACTAATGTGTCTCAAAAAAATAAGAGTGATAATATAGTGTGGAAATAACCACAAGAATCACAAGGGATGTCCAAATCGACTCCACAAGCATAAGTAGTGGTTTCCACCTATATGAACACAATGGGTTGATAACAAGGTCCAAAAAGAGTGGTCAAACAACTTATTTCAATGGAATCTGAACAAGGACACCAATGTAGCTCTCGAACATGTCCTTATGGTGACCTCCTCATCCTACCAAAATGCATGGGTAACCAGCCACTGCAACCACTAGGTGATATAGAGAAGATGACTAGATACTAGGATTACATTAACAAATGTCTAGGAGTGTCGAGTTCAACTAAGAGTGCACTCCATGATACAATATATTTGAGGCCAATAAACATAAGTTGAACTACCTCATAATGGAAAATGAACACCACAAATGTATCTGTCTCAAAAAAATATTTTCGACGACTAAAAATACCCCTATGAATGGGTGTAAAATTGGATTTCATCTATAGGAAAATTAGCAATATTCTTCTTTCCCTCTCTAGGGAATATTTCAAAAAAATGGAATAAAGCATGGTGATTTTCTTGTAGTAGAAAAAGAGTGCCCCCGTGGTTTAAAAAATATATTATAAATCTATAGGAGCCTTTTCACAATCAAAGGGGCAACCTCTCATGGCCATAAAAAAATGCCCCCATATGAATTTGATTTTTTTTTTGTTGAAAAAATATATTTTAAATTTTTTCCCATCTTATTGAAATTAAGTGCTTTGAAATTTGAAATGGCCTATATTTTTTTTAACCTAAATCTCTACTTATGTAGACTACATACAATACAATAATAAACCCTAGGTAAAACCCCATAATATGGGGTTCCGCAAATGTGGTAATGCCCTTTGCCAAAAAATCCACCACCATGCACTCCATTCACCTCTACATGCCACTGGTGTCATAAAAGGACCGCTATGTGATCAAAATCCATCCAAAATATTGGCATCTCAGGAACTCGAATATGGAAGAAAACAATAATTTGAGCCCCACTGGATTAGCTAAAGAGTCTAGTTTTATGGAGAACACCTACCATTACATAAGAGACACCTAGATGTGCCAAAACATATGTCCTCCATTGTACATAAAGATCAACAGTCATGTTTGCTATAGTTGCAAACATGCAGAGATGTAACTTTCTAGTATTTATGCTAGCATTTTAATGTAGCAATGAGTTTATTAATTTTACGATAGCATTTGACTTCCTTCATTAGTGTACACAAAAAAAAAATGCAAGGAAAAGGAAAGATGAGCTTTGTCGCCAAAAGTGGAGTTGCCTTTATTTTTAGTGATCTTTCATTCGATTACAATAACGGATGCAGCCACACCATAGAACCACAAAATCATAGCAAATCATGATCAAGTAGTGTGCAGTGATCATGGAATAACTATGAGCTAACTACACAAAACACTTTCTATTAAGATTGATCTTCTCCATGATCTTCTGTAGAATATAACAGGTCATCAAATGTGCCATTGTGTAGTGCATTATAGGCTATTCAAATTGGTGATATTGATCATAGATCTATGTTGTGATGTGTCTTATCTCTCATAACAAAAATGCTACTATAGGATTCAAACTTCATGCATGTATAGGTACTCCATCAATGGTGCAACAAATCCATCTTGGTAAACCACTGAAGAGGGCGCTCATGGACTCATCTATTCTTCAAGTGATTTTTTAACAATGGAAAAAACAAATTATATGGTCACATTTCCCACACTACATTCATCTCCAAATGGATAGTCGAATTAGAAACACAATGTGACACTATTTCCAAATCTACGCATGCTACTCACAATTGATAAAAATGGAGGGCTTGGTGCATTCATCATCTAGATATTGTACGGTGTGGTAAAAATAATATCTTATATATTTATCTCCATGATGTCTTCTGTGCTTGGCACCTTCATCCTTGGCCTCAAAAAATTAGATATTTAGACTATCAAGATAACTCATAGTTCATATAACTCAAAAAAATGCAGGGATTTCATTATGTCAACAGAAGTATACTCCAAATCTTCTTTAGCAGTTTAATATGACTGATTGCAAGCCTTATTCCACACATTTTTAGTTTGGAGTCACTATAAATACTTCTTGCAAGTCCCCTCAATGTGATGCTACTCTTTTCAGACAACTTGTTGGAAGTCTATTGTACCTCACTCATACTCGCCCAAATATTTTAATGCACCTTGTCGGAGCCATAACTTGTGAACCATACGCCCGTTTACCTTGAAATTTAATAGGTGGTTCCATGTGCTTATTCTGCATCAAGATGATCTTTGATACTCCTGACCCTCCAAAAATCATGTTTTTGGGACCTAACTCCGACATCTAGTGC
The DNA here is from genome assembly GCA_028583015.1 of Wollemia nobilis. NCBI lineage: Eukaryota > Viridiplantae > Streptophyta > Pinopsida > Araucariales > Araucariaceae > Wollemia > Wollemia nobilis. Next base: position 9,061,019 of record JAQPPZ010017101.1, on the reverse strand, counting down.
CCCAAAATTAGCTTTTAGAATAGGTTCCCGGGTTTTTTGGGTTTTTTTGGCTATTAGAAGTTTATTATCTTTTGTTATACCTTAAGTTGAGACCTAATATTTTAAATTAAGGTTCATTATTGTAAGAGGGATGTGTGCACTGAATTTGGGTGCAATCCAACTCATTTCTATTTTTAGTAGTTTTTAGGAAAAAGATCTATTTTTAGCAGTTTTAGAAAAAAGACATTTTTAGGGTTTCTTTAGGGTTTCTTTGGTTTTCGGTTGCTATATGATGGATTGTAATATTTTGTAAAAGGGGTGTGAATTCAGGAATGAGAATAATATCAATTGATAGTTTTATTCCATTATTGCATTTATGTTATGTGATTAGAGTCCATTTTGTTGGTCTCTTGTAGCTGAGTTTACACCATATTTCCTATGTTTTTGGCTTAATATCTAGATTCTCCCATTAACCTTATTTCAGCCATTGGCAAGAAGCAAAGAGAATCCTTCACCACTTACAGGGAACCACTCACTTTGGGCTCTTATATGAGGGCGGATCCATGGATATCATTGGTTACACATATTCTGATTGAGTAGGTTCAATAGAAGATAGATGTTCCACATATGGCTATGTATTTTGTCTTGGTTATTCACCTATTTCTTGGTCATGCAAAAAATAACAAGTAGTAGCATTATCATCTACAAAGGTAGAATACAGGTAGCATTTTTCGCCAATCCGAAAGCTCTTTGGCTTCATTATATAATGAGTGAATTTGATTTTTTCCATAACAAACCTATTACCCTATGGTGTGACAATCAGAGTGCAACACATATTGCTCACAATATAATTGAGCATCAACACACCAAGCACATTGAGATTCACATGCACTTCATTCAGCATCATATCCAGCAAGGGGACCTAATCTTGGAGTTTATTCCCATAGATAATCAAATTGCAGACATCTTCACCAATTCCTTTGCTTCTCCATATTACATTCAATTGCGTGAGAAACTTGGTATAATGTAATTTCATTAGGAGGATGCACAAAGTTTTTTCACATCTCTCTTCTTCTTCTTCTTATTCATGTTCTTCATTTTGGAAGATGGTTTTTCCCCATGTGGATTTTTCACCATCTCTCAAAAATGTAAGTTATTTGTACATGAGTACCTAATAAGGCTTTTTTTTGGGGACTCATTTTAGGGTAACACTAGTATTGTACATAAGTACCTCATCAGGCCTTGTTGGAGTGGCTTGATCTGGATGCTATAAGATTTTGTATGTCAGGAGTGACCTATTGAACTATGGTGTGGGCCCATTTTGGCATTGTGGAAGGAGTAATTGGTGTGGTAGGACTTTGAGTTGGAGCTTGAAGTATAGGATCCTCATTTTGGTTATCTATCTCAAGGATGGGATCTTCATTATAGTGAGGATCAAATATTGGAGATGGCTCGAGAGAATTAATGTTGGAAGAAGATGATTGAGGATATTTATAAGGGAATGTTTCATTAAATTGAACATTTTTATGAAAAAAGACCTCATGAGTTGTGGGATCAAGGAGCCTATAGGATTTTATTTCCTCACATTAATGAAAAAAGATAGGTTTCTTGATTTTTTTTTCTAGAGCCTTCCTCTTTTTCTTTGGGATATGTGCCCAATCAGTACACCCAAACACTCTAAAAAAAGAAAAATTAGTTTTTGAGCCATTCCATGCTTCCTCGGGAGTCAAATGGCCAAGAGCTTTATGAGGTGTATGGTTTTGAATATAATTTGCATAGTTAATTGCCTCGGTACAAAAAACTCACCTATTGCTTGGTCATGAAAAAAATAACAAGCAGTAGCATTATCATCTACAAAGGCAGAATACAGGGCAATAGTTTTAGCCAGTCAAGAAGCTATTTTGCTTCGTCAGATAATGAGGGAATTTGGTTTTTTCCATGACAAACCTATTACCCTATGGTGTTACAATCATAGTGCAATACATATTTCTCACAATCCAATTGAGCATCAATGCACCAAGCACATTGATATTCACATGTACTTCATTCGGTAGCATATTCAAAAAGGAGATCTAAACTTGGAGTTTATTCCCACAGATAATCATATTACAGAAATCTTCACCAAGTCATTTGCTTCTCCACATTACATTCAGTTGCATGAGAAACTTGGGATAAGGTAATTTAATTAGGAGGATGTACATAGTTTTTTCACATCTCTCTTCTTCTTCTTCTTCATTTTGGAAAGTGTTCTTTTTCATTGTGGTTTTTCACCATCTCTCCAAAATATAAGTTGTTTATACATGAGTACCTAATAATTCCTTTATATCGGGATTCATTTTAGGGTAACATCAGTATTGTAAATGAGTACCTCATCAATATTTATTTTTGGGACTCATCTCCTACTTTCACTTTCACCCCTAGTATCACTTAAGGGGGGGTGTTAGAATAAATATTTAGTTCTCTTAAGTTCTACTATGATAGTCTAACTTGAGTTACCACTCTTTCATGAGGTAGGTGAAATTTTAGTTTAGACTATCCTAGTAGAACTTAAGAGAACTAAATATTTATTCTAGAACTGATGAAGTACAAGAACTGATTGATTATTCCATGGGATAAACTTTGTATAAATAGCAAAGTTGATCAATGTGAATCGTTGGATTACAACAACTCAACAAATCAGAACTAGTCTAAACTAAGAGTTCACCTACCTCATGGAAGAGTGGTAACTCAAGTTATACTATCCTAGTAGAACTTAAGAGAACTAAATATTTATTCTAACACCCCCCTTAAGTTATACTAGGGGTGAAAGTGACAGCAGGAGATGAGTCCTAGTAATAAGGCTTGATGAGGTACTCATGTACAATACTGGTGTTACCCTAAAATGAGTCCTGGTAAAAAGACCTTATTAGGTACTCATGTACAAATAACTTACATTTTGGAGAGATGGTGAAAAAATCACATGGGAAAAATCGATCTTCCAAAATGAAGAAGAAGAGAGATGTGAAAAAAATATATGCATCCTCTTAATGCAATTACCTTATCCTAAGTTTCTCATGCAACTGAATGTAACATGGAGAAGCAAAGTACTTGGTGAATATGTCTGCAATTTGATTATCTATGGGAATAAAATCCAAGCTTAGATCCCCTTGTTGAATATGTTGTCGAATAAAGTGCATCTAAATCTCAATGTGCTTGGTGCATTGATGCTCAACTGGATTGTGAGCAATATGTATTTCACTCTGATTGTCACACCATAGGGTAATAGGTTTTTCAAGGAAAAAGACAAATTTCCTCATTATCTGACGAAGCCAAATAGCTTCTTGAATAGCTAAAACTATTGCCCTGTATTCTGCCTTTATAGATGATAATGCTACTGCTTGTTATTTTTTGCATGACCAAGCAATAGGTGAAGAACCAAGATAAATACATAGGCATAGGTGGAACATATATCTTATACTAAACCTGCCTAATCATAATATGTGTAACCAATGATATCTATGGTTTCACCCTCATATAAGATCCCAAAGTAAGTGGTTCCCTGCAAGTAGCGGAGGATTATATTTTTCGCTTGCCAATGACTGAAATGAGGTTGATGGAAGAATCAATATATTAATCCAACAACATAGGAAATATTTGGGCGAGTATGATTGAGGTACAATATAATTACAATAAGCCATCTTAAAAGAGTAGCATCACATTGAGGGTACTTAGTATAAGTAGTTAGAGTGACTCCATACTGAAAGGGTGTGGAAGAAGGCTTGCATTCAGTCATCTTAAATTACTGAAGAATATTTAGAGTATACTTCTATTGATATAATGAAATCCCTGCATCTATTTGAGTTATATGAAACCCAAGGAAGTAATGAGCTAAACCCAGATCAACCATCTCAAATTTCTTAGAAAGAGAGTTTTTGACAGTCTAGATGTGAGAAATGGTACTACCAGTGACTGGTAGATCATCAACATAGAGAACAAGTATGGTGATTTTTTCTTCATCTCTCAAAATGTAGACTATTGCATTAGACTCACAATGAGAAAATCCTGATGAAAAAATGAAGGAGTCCATTTTATCATACCAAGCTCTAGGAGCTTGTTTGAGACCATAGAGATATTTTATTAGTCTACAAACAAGGGAGGAGTCTTGAATAAATCTAGAAGGTTGTTCGACAAATATTTTCTATTTTAAGTCACCATGTAAGAAAGAAATTTTTACATCCATATGAAAAACTGGCCACTTTTGGGAGGCAACAAGTGCAAGTACCATCCTAATAGAATCCATTTGTGCAACTGGTGCAAAAGTTTCATAATAATAAATACCTTCAATTTGTGAAAAACCTTTAGCTACCAAGCAAGCTTTGTGTTTATCAATTTTCCCATCATGTCCATACTTAGTTCCATAAATCCATTTGCAGGGAACCAATTTCCTTCTTTTATGTAGAGAGACTAGATCCCAAGTGTTATTTTTTATTAAGGAAGAAAATTCATTCTCCATGGAATCATCCCATTCTTTTATACTAGTTGCTTCTTTGAAGGATTGAGGATCTGTGGAAATGGACTAACATACAAGACCAAAACCCATGGAGTGGCTTGATCTGGATGATGGAAGATTTTGTATGTAAGGAGTTGCCTCTTGAACTATGTTGCGGGCCCATTTTGGCATTGTGGAAGGAGTTATAGGTGTGGCAGGACTTTGAGTTGGAGTTTGAAGTATAGGATCCTTATTTTGGTTATCTATCTCAAGGATGAGATCTTCATCATATTGAGGCTCAAATATTGAATTTGGCTCGAGATACTTAATGCTATAAGAATATTATTGAGGATCTTTATAAGGGAATATTTCATAAAATTGAACATTTCTATGAAAAAAGACCTCATGAGCTGTAGGATCAAGGAGTCTGTAGGCTTTCATTTCCTCACAATAACCTACAAAGATAATTTGCTTACTTTTTTTGTCTAGAGCCTTCCTATTTGTCTTTGGTATATGTGCCCAAGAAGTACACCCAAACACTCTAAAAAAAGAGACATCAGGTTTTGAGCCAGTCCATGCTTCCTTGGGAGTCAAATGGCCAAGAGCTTTATGAGGTGTGCGGTTTTGAATATAATTTGCATAGTTAATTGCCTCAGCCCAAAAAATTGTTGGAAGATCTCTTGAGTGGAGCATATAGTTTGCCATTTCTTTTAAATTTTTGTTTTTCCTTTCTGCAATGCCATTTTGCTATGGATTATGGGAGACTGAATGTCGATGAGTTGAGAGAAATCTAGAGAACTCATTATTGAAGTATTTCGCCCCCATTATCTATATGAATTTGTTTGATTTTGCAAGTGGATTTTTTCAACTAAGGCCTTGAATATTTTGAAGTGGGATAGAACATCACTTTTATATTTTAGAAAGTAGACCCAAGTTCTTCTTTTCTCCTTTGAAAGAAGGCTCTAGGAAGACCATCAAGTCACTATGGATTAACTCTAGAGTGGATGAGGCTCTTTTATAACTACTTGGGTGAAAAGGATCTTGATGTTGCTTTCCAAGAGCACATCCAGTACATACTCCATCAATAGAAGAGACTTTTGGCAACACTGTTACCATTTCATGAGTATTCAACTCCTTTAGATAGCTATAACTAAGATGTCCAAACCTTTCATGCCAAATTTGTCTTTCAAGATATCCATGTGCAACAAAACAGGAGGTCCCATATAAATTTTTGAATCCCTTAAAGTGAAATAAGCAAGTTTTATGATCAATATCACCTTGATCTATGGTAGAGTGTGGTTCTTGAAAGTCTCTTATCTCAACTCCTATTGGTCAAAATAGAACTGTTTTGCCCTTTGTAGAAGTATAAATATGATGTATGGAGAGGATATTTGTAGCTATATTTGGTACATAGAGAACATTATTTATACAACCACCATCAATGGATATGTCACCTTTTCCGTTGACCGGGATAAGGGATAAGTCACTAACTTTTATGATACAAGTTGAGCTTGAGAATATTGAAGTGAATGACTCATGTGAGGAAGTCATATGATGAGTTGCCCCTGAATCTAGAACATAGTATTTTTATAAACTTTTTATAGATTTACCTTAAACTTTTGTATTTTCCTATCTTCTTAATGTATATTTTGTGATCCTTCATTGTTGCCTCTAGTTGTTGTAGTCTTTTCCAACATTTGTTCATAGAATGACCATCCTTTTTACAATGTGTACAAGTTATAGGGTCTCTTTATTTATTTTTAAATTTTTCTGTAGTGGAGGTGGATGCTACTAATGCTTTTGAAGAAGAGGGAGATATCTCATATTTTGCAAGTTTTGTTTCCTCTCTAGTTAGCCTATCACAAAATTCCTCTAAAGAGGACATTTTAAAACTTGTACCAAGTGCATATTTTGTAGACAAAGGTGGTTGCAAAAATTTGAAATACTCCATTTAACTTAGAAATAATAAGATAGATGCCTTATTCTTCTTATTTATTCTTTCCGATGCCTTTTAATTGTGTGAGGACTTCTTTAAATTTGGTGAGACAGTAAACAATATTGTTGAAGTATTCAGGAGATAATGTTGTTAACTCTGCCTCTAGTTGCATTGACCTTATTTGATCCACTTTTCAAAACAAGTTCTTTAGTTTTTTCCAACTCTTAAATGGATTTTTACATTCTAAAATGTGAAAACATAAGCTTTCATTTACATTTGTGCTTATAATACCCATTGTTTCATACATCTTTTCTTTATGAACAAATATTTCATATTCCTTTTCAAATTTAGGTTGCTTCTCTTCTAGAAAGTGTGTGAGCCCTTTTTGAGAAATGAGATTTAATATTTTTGGTTTCTATGTGTGATAGTTATGAGGGGTGAGTGGATCAATTGCATTCATTTTTTCCCAAAAAAACTATAGTGAACCAAATATTCCCCCTTTTAACTACAAGAACTTGTAGAGAAGACAAAGGTCCACCCCCCTTTCAATGAGAAAAGTGTGGTGCAAGAAATTAGCACCAGTACAAACTCCTTTGAATGAAGGCAGCAAAAGTGAGACTGTTATACCGAAATATTCGATTTACCCACCCTTACATGAGGTAAACTATAAGTAAATAAGGAGAGCGATATGTGGAACATAGGCGATTTGAAGCAATAATAACCTGCTAGACATTTATACCAAATTTTATCAATGACCTGCCCTTACGTGAGGGAGACTATAGGTATATGAGAAGAACGATACATGGAACATATGTGATTATAAAATGAGATGCTTTGAGATATTACAAGTATGAAAATATTCTTGTATATTTGTGCTTTGCTTGAGAATCTTGATCATGTGTGCTTGCATGTATATATTAGGTGCTCATTGAGAATATTGATCATGTGTGCTTGCTTGTTTATAAAAGTGTTTACAACCATAACATGTAGAATATTTAGCAATAGAATATTTACCCCCCTTCAAAAGTGCCTAGAAAGATATGCAACAATGATACTTTACCCCTAGAAATAGACAACAAGACTCCCCTTGACCAATGCAAGACAAAGGTGCAAGAAGCAACACCAATAACCCCCTAGAAAACATTGTATTATAAAAAGTACAAAGGGACTTGCCACTTTGAGAGTGCCTTTATAGAATAGACACAAGTAAAAAGTAAAGTGAGAGAATTCCAATAAGAGGTATGGAGAAAGGTTACAAAAAAATAAGGATTTTTTGAAAGAAAATATCTCTAAAAAAGCTTCTTTGGCACTGTAATTAGAAAATAATAGCAAACGATATTGTTTTGAAAAAACATATCTCTGAAAAAAATTTCTCTCCACTCTAATCCTCCAATATAAAAAAACAAAATCAATTTTTGTAATGAAATATCGCTCGCATTTTAGAAGTTTCTATCCCTTTGATGAGTGCCTTTGTAATAACTTACCTACAACCTTTGAAACTATAATGATAGTGGTGATAATTTTTTTTATTTAAAAATTTTCTCAAAGAAGAATTTAAATAAAAAAAATCAATTAAAACTTGCTCGAGTGGTGTAGCATATCCAACGACGTTAAGCTGAACCAAAAAATAGAGTGCTACACATGAATCTAGCATCATCGAATGCCTTTTGAGTGAATGGCTTGGTGATGTCACGTATGAACTCGGTAGTAGTTGAAAATGGTAGCACTCAAAACAAGCGAATAGTTTGGTGATGCCACTGATGAACCCGAAAACACTCGAACTTAGTAGTAGTCAAACCAACAACACTCAAACCAGGTAGAGGTCAAACCAGTAGCAGTCGATCCAAGCAGAGCTCAAACTAGTAGCAGCACTCGAACTTGGCAGTAGTCAAACCAGGTAGTAGTTGAACCAACAAAGCAAAAGATTGCAAATTAGAACAAGCTATGGAGGATATCTTATGATGCAGTGAATCTGAGAACCTGTTCCCTCATAGTATTTATGATAGAAAATATTTTATGAGCTCTATTTTTTGTATTTACCAAAATTATATGGAGGATATGTTGTGAGGGAGATATCGAGCGATTTTATGAGTGCATTGATTGTTGCAGAAGAGCACCAGAGTTTGGGTGGATTCCACGTGCTATGCATATGTCAAATAGAGTGGGAGTATTTATTTTATTGCACCCAAGAAAATCATGATGAGACGCGTGTCTCTTTTAGTCCGCCAAATATAACCACTAGTTAGCAACATTCCATCATCAGTTAACATAGGTAAATAAAAAATGGTGTGAGTACATCACATCACATCACTAGTGTATTGTGAAGAGGATCAGTAACATCACGTATAGGTGGATAGCTTCACGTACATGTGGATAGCTTACTAATTTGAATGGCACACAGGATCGAGGGCACCTTCCTCCAAGAGTGATATTGCAGCTACCAAGCCCTCACAACATACATTTTATGATAATGATGCACAGGGTCAAAAGTGCCTTTCTCCTTGTGATAGTGTCATAGTGAGCGTCATTGATGTGGTAATATCATAGCTATCGAGGGGCATGCTCATAGCTTATGGCAATGTTGTCTTACTAGGGTGCCAAGTCAAATGATGACTACTCCAGAGTGCAATATGCTTCAAGAGTGCAGGGGGTTTGAAAGAAAACCATGAAATGGCTAGATTTTAGAAAGAAACAAAAAAATATAGAAAATATCTTATGCTACGATGTCAGCTTAAAATATTTGAAATATATGACATACTTCTAAAAAATACTGACTGTCGTATTTTAATGAAACTGGCATAAGTGATGAAAATTTGCTTATTTTTTCAAAAAAATGAGCAAAAAAAGGGTGCTTTAATGGATAAAAAAGAATTACTCCTATATAAATTTCAATAAAGTTGAGCTAGTCAAAGACTATCCAAAAAATAAGTGAACCATATCTATGAAAACGTGAATGCATGAAAAATCTAGTCTTGCTCTGATACCATATCTCACATAGGGTGCATAAGGGCAATGGATCGCTCACAAAATTAAGTCATGGTACCAAAAAAATGAGGCACGCATTAGAAAAAACATCAATATCGATCTTTCTTTACAAGTCTATATGATGAGCTGATGCAGTCTAGGATCCATGATGAGCGTGAGAGACCCATGGCAGCATCGGTCAAAGTGAATGAGCCGTAGGATGCAGTGTGCCATAGTGGGTAGCAATATGTAATTTAGCTACAACAATATTGTCACCCTTAGAAAAAAATAGCTTATAGAAATATATTTGTAAATAAAATGCCAACATCGATGTTTTTTTCCTATGCATACCTTATTTTTTGGTATCGTGGCTTAGTTTTAAGAGTGATCCAATGCCCTTATGCACCCTCTGTGAGATATGGGAACTGTTGCACTATGTGCCCATCCCTCTTTGGTCACCAACGGTGGTGGTGATGAAACACATAAATGTACTGGAGAAGGTGTGGGCTATTACTGCAAATCCTCGACAAATATAGGATTGATTCTCATGCGAGGGTTTAGACAATGTGCCCTTTATCGACAGATCTATATAGTCAGCATGTCAGTGTGTTTTTTCTTTTCATAGTGATGGTAGCACATTGCATGCACATATTCCACTGGTGGAATTTGTTCTACTATGATACCATGTAAGAAATATTGTAGGATAGTATTGAAAGATAATCAAGTAGATATGCAAAGCATCACTGAAAGATCAACAACAAATTGATTATTCCATGCACTTCATTCGATAGCATATTCAGCAAGGGGATGTAAGCTTGGATTGTATTCCCACAAATAATAAAATTGTAGACATATTCACCAAGTACTTTGCTTCTCCATGTTACATTAAGTTGCATGAGAAACTTGGGATAAGGCAATTGCATTAAGAGGATGCACCGAGTTTTTTCACATCTCTCTTCTCCTTCTTCTTCATTTTGGAAGATGGTTTTTTCCCATGTGGTTTTTCACCATCTCGCCAAAATGTAAGTTATTTGTACATGAGTACCTAATAAGGCCTTTTTTTGGGACTCATTTTAGGGTAACACTAGTATTGTACATGAGTACCTCATCAGGCCTTGTTTCTAGGACTCATATTCTGCTATCATTTTCACCCGTAGTATCACTTAAGGGGGGGTCTTAGAATTAATATTTAGTTCTATTAAGTTCTACTAGTATAGTCTAACTTGAGTTACCTCTCTTCCATGAGGTAGGTGAACTCTTAGTTACCTCACAGGATATCCTACATAGCTCGTTCTGATTCATAATCTCCTACTTCACTGGTTCAACTACTACCTAGTTCAACTACTATCAAGTTTGAGTGCTACTGTTGGTTCGAGCTCTGCCTAGATCGACTACTGTTGGTTCAACCTCTACCTAGTTCAAGTGCTTCTGGTTTGAATACTACCAAGTTTGAGTGCTATCGAGTTCATCAATGGCATCACCAGGCTATTCACTTATTTCGAGTGCTACCATTTTAATTTTTTTTTAGGTTTGTAAGTGACATCACTAGGCCATTCGTCAGAAAGGTATTCAGTGACACTAGATTCATGTGCAGCACTTTGTTCGTTGGTTCACCTTGATGTCATTGGAGATGCTACAACACTTGAGCAATTTTTAATTGATTTTTTTTTTTAACTCTTCTTTGAGAAAAGGTTAAAATAAAAAAATTATCACCACTATCATTATATTTTCAAAGGTTGTAGGTAAATTATTACAAAGGCACTCATCAAAGGGACAAAAAATTCTTACCAGCAACATTTCATTACAAAAATTGATGTTATTTTGTAATATTGGAGGACTAGAGTTCAGAGAAAGTTTTTAAGAGAGTTTTTTTTTTATAAATCTCATTTGTTGATATTTTCTAATTACAATGCCAAAGAAGTTTTTCAGAGATATTTTCTTTCACAAAATCTCATTTTTTTGTAACCTTTCTCCATACCTCTTATTGTAATTCTCTCACTTTATTTTTGACTTGTGCCTATTCTATAAAGGCACTATCAAAGTGATAATTCCCTTTGTAATTTTCATAATACAAATTTTTTTTAGGGGGGTTATTGGTTCTGCTTCTTGCACCTTTGTATTGCATTGGTTAGGGGGGGTCTTATTGTCTATTTATGGGGGGTATCATTGCTACATATCTTTCTGGACACTTCTGAAGGGGGTAAATCTTCTACATGTTATGGTTGTAAACACTTTCATAAACAAGCAAGCACACATGATCAAGATTCTCAATGAGCACCTAATATATACATGCAAGCACACATGATCAAGATTCTCATTTACAAGCAAAGCACAAATATACAAGAATATTTTCTTATTTTTAGTATCTCAAAGTATCTCATTTTATAATCACCTATGTTCCACATATCGTTCTTCTCATATACTTATAGTCTCCCTCACGTAAGGTTGGGTCATTGATAATATTCAGTATAAAGGTATGGAAGGTTATTATTGCTTCAAATCACCTATGTTCCACGTATCGCTCTCTTCATTTACTTATAGTTTACCTCACATAAGGACAAGTAAATTGAAGAGTTTGGTATAATGGTCTAGCTTCTGTTGCCTTTATTCAAAGGAGTTTTTGTTGGTGCTGATTTCTTGCACCACACTTTTCTCATTGAATGGGGGTGCATATTTGTCTTCTCTACAAGTTCTTGTAGTCAAAAGGAGGAATATTGGTTCACTACAGTTTTTTTTGGAAAAAATGAATACAATTGAACCACTCACCCCTTATAACTATAACACATGGAAACCAAAAATATTAAATCTCATTTCTCAAAAAAGGCCTCACACACTTGCTAGAAGAGAAGCATCCTGAATTTGAAAAGGAATATGAAATATTTGTTCATAAAGGAAAGATGTATGAAACAATGGGTATTATAAGCACAAATGTAAATGAAAGCTTATGGTTTCACATGTCAGAATGTAAAAATCCTTTGAGAGTTGGCAGAAACTAAAGAACTTGTTTGGAAAGTGGATCAAATAAGGTCAATGCAGCTAGAGGCAAAGTTAACAACATTATCTCCTAAAGACTTCAGCAATATTGTTGAATTTCTCACACAATTTAAAGAAGTCCTCACATAATTAAAATGTGGTGGAAAGAATAAAATATAAGAATAATGCATCCATATTATTCTTTCTAAGTTAAATGGGGTATTTCAAATTTTTGCAACCACCTTTTTGTCTACAAAAGATGCACTTGGTACAACTTTTTAAATGGTCTCTTTAGAGGAATTTTGTGATAGGCTAACTAGACAGGAAACAAAACTTACAAAATATGATATCTCTCCCTCTTCCTCAAAAGCATTAGTAGCATCCACCTCCACTAAATAAAAATTTAAAAATAAATAAAGAGGCCCTATAACTTATACACATTGCAAAAAGGATGGTCATTCTGTGAACAAATGTTGGAAAAGACTACAACAACTAGAGGCAGTAATGAAGGATCACAAAATAGATATTAAGAATATAGGAAAATCCTTTTATATTCAAGGCAAAGCTATAAAAACTTCATCAAAACATTGGGTTCTATATTCAGGGGCAACTCATCATATGACTTCCTCACATGAGTCATTCACTTCAATCTCCTCAAGCTAAACTTGTAGCATAGAAGTTGGTGACTCAACCTTTATCCTGGTCAAAGGAAAAGGTGACATATCTATTGATGGTGGTTGTATCAATAATGTTTTATATTTCCCAAATATAGCTATAAATATCCTCTCCATCTATCATATTTATACTTCTGCAAAGGACAAAACAATTCTATTTTCACTAATAGGAGTTGAGATAAGAGACTTTCAATAAATACACTCTATCATAACTCAATGAGATATTCATCATAACACTTGCTTATTTAACTTCAAGGGATTCAAAATTTTAGATGGGGCCTCCTATTTTTTTTTGCACATGGATATCTTGAAAGCAAAATTTGGCATGAAAGGTTTGGACATATTAGTTATAGCTATCTAAAGGAGTTGAATACTCATGAAATGGTAACAGGGTTGCCAAAAGTATTTTCTATTGATGGAGTATGTCTTGGATGTGCTCATGGAAAGCAAAATCAAGGTACTTTTCACCCAAGTAGTTCTTAAAGAGCCTCATCCCCTCTACAGTTAATCCATAGTGACTTGATGGTATTCCTAGAGCCTTCTTTCAAAGGATCAAAATGTACCTTAACCTTCATTGATAATTTTTCAATAAGAACATGGGTCTACTTTCTAAAATACAAAAGTGATGTTATATCCCACTTAAAAATATTCAAGGCAATAGTTGAAAATCAATCCACTTGAAAAATAAAGCAGATTTGTATAGATAATGGGAGGAATACTTCAGTAATGAGTTCTCCATATTTCTCTCAACTCATGGCATAATTCATCAACATTCAGTATCCCATAATCCACGACAAAATGGCATTGCAAAAAGGAAAAACAAAAATTTAAAATAAAAGGTAAAATGTATTCTCCACTCAAGATATCTTCCAGAAATTTTTAGGCTGAGGCAATTAACTGTGCAAATTATATTCAAAACCACACACCTCATAAATTTCTTGGTCATTTGACTCCCAAGGAAGCATGGACTAGCTCAAACCCTGATTTCTCTTTTTTCAAAGTGTTTGTGTGTTATTCTTGGGCACATATCCCAAATAAAAAGAGGAAGGCTCTAGACAAAAAAAGCAAGCAACTTATCTTTGTTGGTTATTGTGAGGAAATGAAAGCCTACAGGCTCCTTGATCCCATAAATCATGAGGTCTTTTTCACAAAAATGTCCAATTTGATGAAACATTACCTTATAAATATCATAATTTACCTTCTTCTAACATTAATTCTCTCGATCCATCTCCAATATTTGAGCCTCAATATAATGAATATCCCATCCTTGAGATAGATAACCAAAATGAGGATCCTATACTTCAAACTCCAACTCAAAGTCCTACCACACCCATTACTCCTTCCACAATGTCAAAATGGGTCCGCACCATATTTCAAGAGGCCACTCCTTACATACAAAATCTTCCATCATCCATATCAAGCCACTCCATGTTTTCTAGTCTTGTCTGTCAATCCATTTCCATAGATCCTCAATCCTTAAAATAAGAAACTGGTATAAAAGAATGGGATGATGCCATGGAGAATGAATTTTCTTCCTTAATCAATAACACTTGGGATCTAGTCCCTCTACCTAAAGGAACGAAATTGGTTTGCTATAAATGGATATACATAACTAATTATGGACCGGATAGGAAAATTGACAAACACAAAGCTCGCTTGGTAGCTAAAGGTTTTTCACAAATTGAAGTCATTGATTATTTTGAAACCTTTGCACCAGTTACAAAAATGGATTCTGTTAGGCTAGTACTTGCACTTGTTGCCTCCCAAAAGTGGCCATTTTTTAGATGGATGTAAAAAGTGTTTTCTTACATGATGAATTAAAAGAGGAAATATTTACGGAACAACATTCTGGATTTATTCAAGACTCTTCCCTTGTTCTTAGACTAAGAAAATCTCTCTATGGTCTCAAACAAGCTCCTAGAGCTTGGTATGAAAAAATGGATTCCTTTCTTCTCTCATCAGGATTTTCTCATTGTGAGTCTGATGCAAAAGTCTATATTTGGAGAAATGAAGAAAAAATCACCATACTTGTTCTCTATGTTGATGATCTACTACTCACTGGTAGTACCATTTCTCACATCCAGACTATCAAAAACTCTCTTTCTAAGAAATTCGAGATGGCTGATCTAGGTTTAGCTCATTACTTCCTTGGGTTTTAGATAACTCAAAAATATGTAGGGATTTCATTATGTCAACAAAATTATACTCTAGATATTCTTCAACGGTTTAATATGACTGATTGCAAGCCTTCTTCCACACCCTTTCAGTTTGGAGTCACTCTAACTACTTCTTGCAAGTCCCCTAAATGTGATGCTACTATTTTAAGATAGCTTGTTGGAAGTCTATTGTACCTCACTCATACCTACCCAGATATATCCTATGTTTTTGGCTTAATATCTAAGTTCTCCCAACAACCTCATTTCAGCCATTGGCAAGCATTAAAGAGAATCCTCTGCTACTTGCAGGGAACCACTCACTTTAGGATCTTATATGAGGGTGGATCCATGGATATCATTGGTTACATAGATTTTTATTAGGAAGGTTCAGTAGAAGATATATTTTCCACCTCTAGCTATGTATTTTGTCTTGGTTCTTCACCTATTTCTTGGTCATGCAAAATATAACAAGCAGTAGCATTATCATCTACAGAGGCATAATATAGGGTAACAGTTTTAGCCATTTAGGAAGCTCATTGGCTCCATCAGATAATGAGATAATTTGGTGTTTTCCATGACAAAACTATTACTCTATGGTGTGACGATCAGAGTGTAATACATATTCCTCGTAATCTAGTTGAGAATAAATGCACCAAGCACATTGAGATTCACATCCACTTCATTCGGCAACATATTCAGCAAGGGTATCTAAGCTTGGAGTTTATTCCCATAGATAATCAAATTGCAAACATATTCACCAAGTCCTTTGCTTCTCCACGTTACATTCAGTTGCATGAGAAACTTGGGATAAGGCGATTGCATTAGGATGATGCATAGAGTTTTTTCACATCTCTCTTCTTCTTCTTCTTCATTTCAGAATATGGTTTTTTCCCATGTGTTTTTTCAGCATCTCTATATAATGTAAGTTATTTGTATATGAGTACCTAATAAGACCTTTTTGTTGAGACTCATTTTAGGGTAACACCAGTATTGTACATGAGTACCTCATCAGGCCTTATTGTCGGGACTCATCTCCTGCTTTCACTTTCACCCCTAGTATCACTTAAGGGGAGGTGTTAGAATAAATATTTAGTTCTCTTAAGTTCTACTAGGATAGTCTAACTTGAGTTACCACTCTTCCTTGAGGTAGGTGAACTCTTAGTTTAGACCAGTTCTGATTTGTTGAGTTGTTGTAATCCAACGATTCACATTGATCAAATTTTCTATTTATACAAATTTGATCCCATGGAATAATAAATCAGTTTTTGATATTTCGGTGATGCTTTGCATATCTACTCGATTGTCTTTCAATACTATCCTATATTATTTCTTACATCTATTATATCTTACTCTTTATTTAAGGACTTTAACATTAATATATCATTTCTCTCTAAACATTGACCATCTAGTGCTTCAAGTTTAATTGGTACATTCTCAAATATTTGTATGATCCTATAAGGGTATCAACCGCCAACTCTTTAACTTGCATTGATGTTTCTTATAGTAGATATTATATAATATCTCCATATCATACTTTTATAAAATCCTAGTTTTAATTATTTTCATGTTAAACTTTATATACTCTCTTTTCTTGTCATGTATGGAATGTTATATCTAGTCTTGACTCATCTAGTCTATAATTTCTATTACTATATATTGCATAGATTTAGGATTATTCATTTACGTTACTATGACAATCCTCAATATGAAAACTATAGATCTTTTTAGAACAAAATCCTAATACATATGTAAGTTGGAATAACATCAATTTGTTCAAGAATTTGTATTTAGTTCTATATGCCTAGAGTATTACTAATTTTATCTCATGTAAATCAATTGGAAAAAATTGTTATACCTTGATTGTGTAATTCACCTAGGGATAAAATAATATAATTATATTATGTTGTAGCATAAAGGTTATTCTGGCTATTGTGAAAATAACAAGTATTTACCTTAGTCACTCACTATTAATTTAGTTCATCCATATTGAGTAATTATGTCCCATACAAAATATTTGGAGCTGATTGATTAGTATAGTTCTTACCTAGCATTGCTCTATTCTATAATATCAAGTAATCCATTTCAGTTGTGATGAATTTGGTGCTAGACTTCATGGATGTAAGGGATATGGGTCATACAAAATCAATAGCCTACTTGTCAAATGCTTACAAAGGATATGATATATTCAAAGGCATTTTATTGTAATATTGAGATTTTTCACCCTATGACATATAACACACTCATAAAAAATAGTGGTTGTATTTAAATATTGAGTTCCACCAATATCTCCAAAGTCAAAAATTTCTTTCTAATTACTTCTCTAGTAAAATATCTTTTGCAACTTGCTTATATACTTCTCTAAGGACATCACATCCTTCATTGTTTATTTCAACTATTCTCATCACATCATGATTTTATGTCTTATCTAAAATACTAGGAATTAATGTATAAGGAACATATCTCATAAATAATTATTTTCTTCTAATTTTATCTCAATCTAGGGGAAATAACCCAAAATCCTAGAACACCACTATATCTTCTAGCTATTTTAGTACCACCTCTATTATAAACAAGTTGGTGATAGGTAATCCTTCATTAAATAAATCCTACCTCTTTCTCTTTTTTATTTTTTTGATAGTAAAAGTAGACAATAACAAAAAAAAGTATAGATTTACTTCTATCTTGAATTCAAAATTTTGAAATAGAAATTATCATTTGCATAGCCTTACTTTTATTGTTTTTTAGGTAATTAAGTATTTAGAATTTTATAATTTATATAAAAAAATGAATTGTTAGAATATGATGATTATATTATAGTAATAAATAGACCATATATATTGGACATGGTCTTATGAAATATTCCTATGAAAAATTTATTTTTTCGGCGATCGGCAGAATCCCTCCCTACGGTGAAAGTTTAGGGCATGTGCAATTTTTGTGATGACGATCCTCCTCTATCATTTCCCTGCATCGTCACTAGACTCCCCCACACTGCTGGTCTTCTGGCTGTTAGGGACAAGTGCAATGCGCAAATATGGAATGCAAAGGTTTCCCATGACACCGCCAAGCATTCCTGAGTTTGAGGACTATAGTGCCCCAAACCCTAGTAGGATTGAGTCCATGGCATGTGACTGAATTAGTCCTCTCTTAGGAGGAGACGAGAATATCCATGCGACCCTCCAACTCTCTGAGGGTGGAATCCTTAGTGGTAAATATCCCTTCATCGATATTTTGCAAAAAAAGTGGTTCCCTCCCTCATCCACAGTAAATGAATTCATCACCCATGTAAGTGATGTTTTTTGCCCTAAAAGCCTTATGGAGGCTATGAGTCCTGGGACACCCACTCCCTGGTGGAAAAAATTATCGGAGGCCACCCCAATATGGATGTCATCCGTAGATGGGTTGCGTCCAAGTGGAAAAACTTGGGTAATATGAAGATATCAGCAATGACCTGAGGGTTTTTCATGATATAGCTCAACACCCAGGAAGACACCGAGTGCATCTTATCCAGAGGCCCATGGTTCTTTGGAAGGAGAAGTCTATTTTTCTAAAAAAAATGGAAAGCAAACTTTGATCCCAGTTCTCAGAATATCAACTTCACCCCCATCTGGGTCAGGCTCCTGAATCTCCCAGCCCACTTCTTCTATGAATATGTCCTCCAAGGTCTTTCCAAGGCCATTTGCGAACTCATGGCCATTGACCTGACCACTCATGCAAGGACCCATCTAACCCAGGTGCATGTGTGTGTAAATATGAATTCGGAAAGCCAACTTCCAGATCACCTGAACCTAATTTACGAGGATTTCAAGTGGAAACATACGCTGACATAAGAAAATAAATCAGATTTTTGTCCTGAATGTCAATCCCGGGGTCATCTCCAGTCACATTTTCCCAAGCTTTAATTCCCACCCCAAACGACCCACTCTTAGGATCAATCGATAATGATGCACTACCACTAGTCTCTCATTTCTCTAGCATAGAACATAACCACTGCCAGATCCCCACAAGGACAACTCTCTCATAAGGCAAGTACTTATGTTCCCATGGCCAATAAATTTAGTGCTTTGTAAAATTCTATTTCTATTAAGTACATTGAGGAAGGGGAGATCCCAAGGAGCTCTGACCCAATGCCCATCCCATCGATCCTCCAAACCCATTCTATATTCCCTCCTCGTCCTTCCTAGGCCATTCCCCTGGCCAAGCAAACTCCCATCCCCCTCCCTCATCAAGCCCTAGATCCCCTGGGAACCCTTCGAAACCTCCCTCAAACCCACCCCATATTTCTCCCCGCCCGATCCATGAAACCCTAGCCTCACCAACCCTCTCTGACCCCGTCATCTCTGACTATGAGGATGAGGATCAGTCGTCCCCTGAGCAAAGAAGCCCTAGACAAACCTAAAGCTATAGAAAATCCCATATGGATGTAGGGAAAGAAAAAAATAAAGGTAAACCGATAGATTCAGATAGAAGAAACAGAGATACATCAGAAGACAGCCAATGGAACCCAAAGAATGCTCTTTTAGGAAGGGGCAAGCAAATCAAAGGATGAAGGCCAAAGAACCAAACCCCCTGCCCAGCAAGGAAAAGTGGGTAGGAAAACCTCTAAGAGTTCTAAATGAAATTCCTCTCCTAGAATGTGAGAGGACTAAATGGGGTAGCCAAATAAATATTGGCTACAACCATGAGAAGAGAGCATAACCCAACTATCTTTCTAATTCAGGAAACAAAACTAGGTGATCAGTGGTCCCCCAGCATTACCAAAAATATCTAGAAAAATTGTGACTTCGTGCACTCCCTAGTGTTCGGGATGTCAAGAGGGTTCATTTACCTATGGAACCCTATCAAAGTCCAGGGAAACCTCATTTTAGGATATGACATGATAAGTAATATTCTGTTCAATGATCCTGAGTCCCAAATTTCTTGGGTAATGTCAAATGTGTATGCCCCTAACTCCCCCTTGGGAAGGGAAGCTCTATGGAACACACTCACATCCATGAGGTAAGCCTTTTAAGGAACCTCATGGATCTTTGCTGAGGATTTTAGTTCCTCCCTACACTTCAGTGACAAGAAGGATGAAGCTGAAATCACTCACAGGGATACTGAATCTTTTAGGCACTTCATTGATTCCCATGCCCTCATGGATATCCACCTCTAGGTATCCCTCTTCACTTGTAGTAATAGAAGGAAAGGTGGCAATATAATACAAGAGCACCTAGACATATTCCTCCTTTCCCAGGAAGCCATCCCCTGGTTTGGGGATGCTAGTCTATGAGCCCTCCTAAAGATCGGTTTTGACCATAGCCTAATGTTGTTAGAATCAGATACCAAACCTTAATTCAAGACTCCCTTCAGATTTGAATCAATGTGGACCCACCACCCTGACCTAAATGGGTTGATTGGGTCATGATGGACGCAAAAATTCCTAGGGTCTGCCACTAACCAGGTCACCTAGAAACATAGATTCATCAAAGGAAACCTGAAGAAGTGGAACAAGGAAACCTTCAGGAATATATTTGAATCTAAGAAGCAGGTCAAATCCCAAATCATCTAGATCGAGGACACATTTCAAAGAGGGGAAGGCAGTTATAGCCTCAAGGATGAGGAGCATAACCTGTTGGCTAAGTACCATAATATCCTCTCTAAAGAAGAAGTGTTTTGGCACCAGAAGTCAAGGCAGTTATGGCTCAGGGAAGGGGATTACAACACCAAGTTCTTCCATTTTCAACCCTCAAGCACATAGGAGCCAACAATATTAAGATATTAGTCACTCAATATGGATCATCCACTTCGGATATCCATATGATCAGGGATGAATTTGTTAGCCACTTCAAAGCCCTCCTAGGCCCCTCTTCTTCCTAGTCCTCTTTGGCCATGGAATCCCTCCTTGCCAATATTTGCACCCTCATTTCCTAGGATTCCAATGAGTTCCTCCTTAGCCCTCTATCCCACAAAGAAATCCACCAGGCCCTCATTTCAATGAAGCCTGACAAAGCTCTCGACCCAAATGGTTTCCCACCTAGGTTTTTCTAGACCTTCTAGGATTTTGTGGGCCTAAACATCTATGCTATAGTCAAGGAAATGCAATCTTCCAAAACCATTCCTAGAAACATTAACTCCATGTTCTTGAATCTTATCCCCAAATGAGATAATAATATGTCCCTCTTAGACTATCACCCCATCAGCCTTTGCAACATCATCTACAAAATCCTTACCAAATCCATAGCCACCTAGCTATCCAGCATCCTCCCTACCATCATTAATCCATGCCAGGGGAGTACAGTCAAAGGCTACAACATTCTAGATCAGGTCATCACAATCCATGAGTTGATTCACTTTGCCCATATGTCCAAGACCGTTGCTTCTTTCCTCAAACTTGACATGAATAAAGCCATCGATAGGTTAAATAGGGAATTTCTTAGCCAAGTCCTCCTCAATTTTGGGTTCCACAAGGCTTGGGTGAATCTGGTCTACAATTGCATCTCCTCTTCCTGGTTCTCGGTTATGGTGAATGGTTCCACTACAGGCTACTTCCCAAGTTCTAGGGGCTTGATACAAGGAGACCCCTTGTCTCCTATCATGTTCATCATTCTTGCTGAAAGTTTAAGAAGAACTATCAAAGAAGCCTATTCTAGAAATAAAATCTCTGGCATCAAAGAAGCTTCAGGGCTCCCCTCCTCAACCCACCAATAGTTCATGGATGAAACTCTACTTACAACCAAAGCCTCCATTGTATACACCATCGTGATCAAGGATATCCTTAACCTCTTTGAAGAGGTTGATGGGCAGAAGATCAACTACACCAAAAGCAAGTTGTTTTTCATCCACACCCCGATCAGGAGGTAGCGCAAAATTTCTAGAATTTTGGGATGCTCCATAGCAGATTTCCTGACCACATAACTTGGCCTTACCATGTTCCAGGGAAGGGCCCACACTGGCATGTGGGATAACATGGTGGATAATATTTGTAACAGGCTAGCAAAGTGTAAGGGCATTCTCCTCTCCAGTGTAGGGAGGGAAACCCTAGTAAAATAGGTCTTGTAGAGTATTCCCACGTATTTTTTTATAAATTTTTAAAATCCCAATGATCGTGGGTGAAGCCATTGAAAAAATTTAGAAATAATTCTTGTGTTCAGGGTCTGAAATATAGAATAAGTTCCACCTTATGGTCTGGGATAAAGTTTGCACCCCAAATATTAGGGAGGCCTGGGTCTGCACCACATCAATGTCACCAATATAGCACTCTTTGCCAAGCAATATTGGAGAGTGGTTACCAACACTAGCACTGAGTGGGTGAACATTGTGAAAAGAAAGTACCTCCAGCATCAGCCCTTTCTCCAAGCCACCATACCCCGTAATTGCTCCCATTTTTGGAAATCCATTTCACTCTCCTAAAGCATCATCTGCGAAGGGTCTGGGTGGATTTTGGGTGATGGCTCTAAAATTAACTTCTGAGAGGACATATGGGCTAGGAAATGATCCCTCAGTAGCAATCCCAAGTTATCTATAGTTAGGCATCTGACTGATAGCAAGTTCAAGCCCAAAGTTACCGACTTCATTTCCTCTAACCAAGGGATCCAGGATTGGAATTCGATCAAGTTTAGGATTACTAATGACACCATCACCATGATAGTAGAAGGTATCCAAGAGGTCCTAAGGTCATTTTTTCTCCCCTAGTCTAGGAAGGATGATGATCAATGTTGGAATGGCACCATCGATGGGAATTTATCATTCAAGACTGTGTCTCACCTCTGTGAAAGAAAATTCATTGGGAAAGGCTCCAATAGCAGGAATTTGGTTGCCCAAAGGATATGGCTTAGGTCCCTCATCCCTAAAATAGCCCACTTCTATTGGACCATTATTCATAATAAAATCCTCACCACGGACAACCTAATTCGTAGAGGGGTCATCGTTCCTAACAGGTGCTACCTTTGCATGCATGATTGGGAATCAACCCAACACATCTTAATGGATTGTTCCTTTGCCAGGAAAGTGTTTTTGGTAGCCACTGATAGATTCCATATCTACTAGGCATGGCCCAAATCAATCAAAGGGTTGATCAGTTAATGGCCAAGACCCTTCAGACATCCCAGACTCATTTTCCTCTAGATTTCCATCATCCAACACATTTTTTGGCAGATCTGGCTAGAACATAATAGGAAAGTTTTTAGCAAAGAATCTAGAACCCAGGATGCAGTGGTTGTTAAATCCTTGGCCTTCACCATGAAAAATAGCATTCTCATCCCCTGCCAGTCCTTGCCTCCACTTGGGATTGAAGACCATCTATGTTCTTCCCTTAAGACCCTTCAAGATTGTTGTAAAACCAAGAAACCCCCGAAGGACAGAGCCTTGATCAAGTGGAATCCCCCCCTTCAAGTCTGGCTAAAGGCCAACTTCGATTGAGCATCCAAAGGGAACCCAAGAAAAGCTGAGGCAGGTGGAGTCATCAAAGATCATTAAGGTAGCATCATCAAGGCCTTTGCTGAAAACTTGGGCACCCAAACCAATAACTTTGCCAAGGCTAGAGTGGTTTGGAGGTGCATGGATTTATGCAAAAACCTAGTGAGCTCAGTTATATTTGAAAGAGACTCTGAAATCATAGTGAACCTCATCATAGTAGTGACAATGGAGTGAAAAATATCCAAAATATCATCCTGGATTGCCAATGATGGATCCGTGATAGGGAGAGAAACTAGATCAAGCACATCTATAGAGAAACCAACCAAGTGGCTGACATCCTCACCAATGGAGCTATCATAGGAAGCTCCCTCATAATTTGGGAAAGCGATTTTCCCACCAAATTTATCAAAAATGTTAACCATGATATAGGCAAAATACCCACCAGTTAGCTCCATCATGTCCTGGAGGCTCTCCTTGCTAGGGGTGATAAGTCCCAGGAGACTGGGAAATGATGGTGGCAGTTCCAGTGGTTTTAGAGGGGGGTTTCCTTTCTTTTTCTAAGTTGCTCGGTTACAAGATGTTTATGGTTTTGGGATGATCGGGTTAGAGGGCTTGTTTCTTTTTGGATTCCTGCCAGCCTCATGGCTTGGCCTATTTGTGTTGGTATTATCTACAAATTTTGTGCAGTTTTTCCATATGTAAATAGGGTCGAGCCCCTTCAACCTGTAAAGTAAATAAAATTTACTTTTACCTACCAAAAAAATAGACCATATATATTTGCTTTTATTGGTATTATAGTTATTTTCATCTTATCTCAACTTTATCCAAGTAAAAGTGACAAGGTAATCTAAATTATTTTATGGTTGAGCAGGGATGGTGTCAACTCCTATTCTAATGTGATAATGTATATATGTAACTCCTATTAATTGTATACTTATAGTATGAGGTATAAAATTCAACCAATATCAACCAACTTGATAAAAGAATCTAGGCATGGTCAACAAGGAGCCTCAAGAAAGATAGGGAGGAGTCAAACAATTTGGGAATATTTGTTGATTTCACAATATCCAGGTAGAGACACAATAGAAAAGGATAAAAAACTATCAATTTTTTATAACTATGATCCATAAAAACCTAGCAATTCATTGACATTGCAACTATCAAGGAGGATCGTTGTCTAAAATCAAAATTTTAATCTTTTGCTATAAAATGTGATAGTGAAACACTTTTATTTAGGGTAATATGGGTAAAAAACTTACTATAAGTAAGATCTAGGGATAGTTATGTCTTTTTTGATCCATTTTAAGAAATAATATATCTATGCTCAATATCTCTAATCATTATATTAATTAACTGAAAATTATGCTTGGTTATCTTATAAGATTATGTCCTAATTGGATGGATGTTTATTTGTATGAATGTGTTTGTGATGATGCCCTTACATTTTCCTATTATTCCTCTTTTTCAATTAATGTATACATGAAATGGAACTAGATTATTATTATTTGATATCTTTTGAATGGAACAAGTGATCACACACTCACCATACCTTGGTATTTGGTCATATTTTTATTTGTATGCATTCAATTAATCCCTCATGCCATTAAATTATTATAATTTTATATATCATAGTAGTTATATTAACACATTTTAGTAGGGATACAATCCAAAAGTGGAAGATAAGAGGATTAAAAACCCCCTTTGCAAGGCATTAGACATGACATCATGGGTGCAAATTTAGATCAACGAACCCTTTTGGCACCCTCAATGGAACATGTCCCACCTCCACCCAATTAATTTACAATTATGTCAATATTATTTCAAAGATATTTTTATTGAATCCATTAGAGAGGTTTTTCAAGGCTTAGAATCTACTAGACCTAGAACTATTCTATGAATTGTTGTGTTAACTAGTTGAGATCTATTTTTTATTTTGTTCTAATTCTAACAAATATTGTAGAAGATATAATGGTTTAGGGCAAGTGGTTACTTTGTTGACATGTTAAACCCAAAAAATAGTCTAATTCTCTAGTCCATTTATTCCCTAGGGTCTATTAATTATTCATAAAGATTGTACTTATTCCATCTCTATGTCATATTCCCTCTCAACTCATTTTGATCCATTTTTTGGGCTAAGTTAAAAAATTTGTGATTCATAAAAATATATTGTTGAATCCTAGTTATTACATTACCATGATTTAAATCTTGTGAATACTAATGCTTGATTACTATAATTCACTAGAAATATTATATTTCTTCAAAATACACAATGATTCAAAAATCAACTTGTTTTGGGTTATAGATATATCCGACTCACTTTTAGAGTTTTATGTTTTGATAAATAGTAAGAGCTCTTATGGTTGAATACAAATATTGACTCCTATTATCAATACAAGGTACAATGCATGCAACAAGGGTAAGGAACTATATTAGGTGAAATTTATTGAATATAGACCAAAATAAAATAAAGAGAATAAACTATCCATTATTATTTGGATATGAAGTTCAAAAGAAAGTATTCTAACTCATATTAAAGAAAACACTATGGCTAGTGTCACCACTACTAAAATTAAGTATCAACCTATGTATTGGATAGAAGTAAACATACATAAACATTCACTAGTGGCTTGTCATTATGCTATATTAGATGTATATTAGGCTTGGGCCATTTCTCCATATATGGTCTCAAATATCATCACTAATCTTTTCTTCAACATGGGTCGATTTTTTTAGCTCTTCTAAACCTCTCAAATACTTATATTTGGGATCATATGGAATGGAGTCTCAGATAAATATCATAATTTATACCTCCATTGTGTATATATGATCTCATGAGTATCCTAATAAATTTAAGGCTTGCAATCTAGATTAAGCAATCAAATGAACACTAACTCATTATGATCTAGTGCTAATAATGTAGCAAATGCAAATAAAAAAATAGTTATCTTAAGCCATGTGTTGACACCTATTATATCATCTCAATTTTCTATAAGAACTAATAAAATTCCCATCTACATTATTATAAACCAAGTTTATAATTAGTCCTTAAACATTTTTGACCAAAAAAATCTATAAAATAGATCAAATCCTGATTTTTATCAAGATACACAAAATTAATTTATATCCAATCTACTACCAATAAATATGTTGCTTAAACCAATAGTATTTACACATGTATATAGGATCCCTAAATCTAAAACCCCCTTCAAGAGGTTATTCTACATATTTTTGACCTCCAATATTCAATGAATAATTTATACAATATATTTAAAGAGGAATCAATCAACAAGCACCACCTAATGTATCACAACCAAAAAATCATCATGTTTTTAATCTAGTAGTATGAAATATCCCTTCCATTATGAATTTTAACCAAAAATAAGTCCTTAATGGTCTATATTCCAAATAAAATAAAAAAATAATCCCTAGTCAACCAATGGTGTCATTTGTTCAACAACCACAAGGGTATATGACCCCTATTCAATAACAAATGACTTATTATATATAAATACCCTATGGTTACCCTCCTTAGAGTTATTATATTTAGCCACCATATAGACCACAAAAATAAATTTTATATTGGACTTATTAGAGAACCTTGAATTTGATTATTTATTCTCCCATGAAAGTATTTCCTACCTTTGATGGTAATGGGAATAATCCTTAATTCATGTGAATGACTTATCCACCTTGATGTTAGTAGATAGGATCCACAAGGAGCATATTATGGTCATATTATTAACCTATTAATTAAGGGATAAGAACTTTGTATGGCATTGAATCCTACTAGATAACTCCATCACAAATTATACCTCCATAGTTGAAACTTTTATGAGAATATGTGGGATCCATAGAAATGAATAATCTATAATTTTCTAGTTAAATGCAATAAAAATATATCCCCAACAAAATATTCATGACTATAATTTTTTTGGCATTTTAACCCCGTTATCATAGGTCCAATATTTAGGATCAAATATAAAATTAATACTTGAGCATTCAAATATCAACGGCCTATGTCAATGAACAAAACATTCATGAAAATGAAAATAATAATATGAAATAAATGGACAATATAATTCATGAAATAACATGAAAAAAAACTTATAGTGATATTGCTCAAATTGTATACAATCTTCTAAATATTTGATGCTTGAAATACATATATTCTTCAATATATAAATATGAAGTTTTTTATCCATAATACAACCTTAGAAAGGTGGTTATTGGACTCTTTGTATATTTCTCTCCTCACATATACTAGAGATGAAGCCTTACCTATCCCACACATATAAACCTCTCATGCCTTTTGTCTTATCATCTGGCCACTTGTATACTTAACTCTCACCTCTATATTTGCACACTTCATTCTTTGATAGTTTGTACAATCCTTCATCTACACACATACGCACATAGTTACATGACACTGTACATGCTACACATAGATACATACATAAGGTAAAATATAAATCACACTCCTAAACTATATATCCAAACCCTATTCTAATATTTACATATATACAATTGCACCATAAGGTATGATGGGGGTACATTAGCATGTACTGAATAATGTAATATTCTCCAACACCCCCTGTATTACATTATTTGGTTATTGAAGATTTTAACTTCAATATTTAACTTTTGTTGTGTGTTCTGGTACTCCCAACATTCCTAATAAACAATTTTAAAAAAATAATTTCCTTTGGAGTAATAAACCTTATAGCTCGAAGATTTTAATTATTAAACTTTTGAAATCAATCAAATTCTTCTTAAATTTCTTGTTTAATTATCTTATTCCTTCAATAATTAATTCTTTAATTAATAAAATTTCTAATATCTAAATATATTGACTAATCAAAAATAAATTTTTAAATGTGCACCCAAATATTCAATTTAAAAATTTTAAATGTTATTCACCAAAATCAAAGGTCTTACATTTTACTCATGCCTACCTAATGTGACTAGAAAAATCTATGTGACATCTACATTGGCTTATATTTCTACATCGATCCTCATGTAAGGCATTACCCAAGGTATTATTCTACTCTGGTGTTTCACCTTTCAGAATTCATAGAAACATTGCTTTCTATTTTGAAAATTTTTGTCCTCCTTTCTACTTCATATAAATGTCATAGGGAATAATTTGTTACTGACACTATCCAAAAAATGAGCTTTTACTTTATGGAAAACTCAAAATAATTAATTTTATGTGTGGTAAATGGCTGTAGATGGCCTCAATAAATGGCACTCTACTCTTCCTATAAATATCCTTCACAAGAGATTTAAATTAATCATAGGTATTTTTCAAACCTTGTTCTTCATATGTGTATATACTCATATTTCTACATAAGTACTCTCTTCAACATTGGCTTATCTAATTTTTTTCTTATCAGGTCTCTACTTAAGTTCATCAATGTTGTATTATCTTCCTTTCTCTTCTTCTCAAGTCCCTTCATGAGTTATTCAATTGATGACTTATTTTTCTTCTTCTTCTTAGATCCTTGCCTAAGTTCTTTGATGTTCATTTATTTTTCTTCTTCGTAGGTCCTTGCCTAAGTTCTTCAATGTTGGATTATTTTTCATCTAAATATTATGCCTAGGTTCTTCAATATCTTGAATGCTCCTGGTTATCAATTTAGTCACCAATGCTTTCACAAGTTGTTGCATTCTTCTACTTCCAAATATCTTATAAGTGTTATTATCTGATATAGGGTCTTCTATGCCAAAATTTGAAAAACACGATTCTTCCTTTGTGGTGTATGTTTCCTTAGATGGATCTAGCCTCTTGTGAGTGTCTTTACCATAAAACTCAATATTTTTTACTACAATCCTTTTATTCAAATATAATTCATACCAAGTTAAATCTTGATTCTAGCTTAAAAAATGACTCCTAAAAATTAAACAAAGTATGGAGATGGCTATAATAGAAACTACTTGTAGTAGCTCTAATAAAACTATTGCATTTTTAGCTAGGTTTTGATAGGTCCCAATATTTAGTATCAAATATAAAATTAATATTTTAGCATTCAATTATCAATGGCCAATATCAATGAACAAAACATTCATAAAAATAACATCAATAATATGAATAAATGATCAATATCATTCATGAAATAACATAAATAAAACTTACAATTATATCACTGAAACTGTATATAAAATTTTGTATCTTTGATGCTTGAAATGCATATATTCTTTGATATATAGAGGTGAAAAATTATCTTCATAATATAACCTTAGAAAGGTGACTCTTGGAATCTTTGTCTATTGTTCTCCTCACATATTTGGGAGATGCATCCTTTACTATTCCATACATAAGAAAAACTTCTCATAGCTTTTGGCTTCTTATCTTGCCACTTGTGTACTTGAATCTTGGATATCTATTTGCACACTTTATTCAATGATACTTTTCACACTCCTAAATCTACATAGTTACACACATAGTTAGATCACACTTTCTCACTCCTCATGTTTGGACACATTGTTACATGACACTTGTGCACATCCTACACATAGATACATACATAAGGGAAAATATAAATCACACTCCTAAACTATAGACTCAAACCCTATTCTAATATTTACATATTTACAATTGTACCATAAGGTACCATGAGGATACATTAGCATGTACCAAATAATGTAATATTCTCCAACAAAAACTAGATTTATGAGGATTTTTTATCTAGTAACTCCAAATATTAGGTCTATATGAGAAAACTTTACCTTATTACATTAAATTTCTATAACCCATTTTGGCTCTAGTGGTTTGAAGTATCGATCCTTATACATTGTCAAGATTATTTGAAGAGGATGCCCAAGTAGAAGATGTGTCTATTTGAGTTATAAAATTACCTCCTACTCCACCTATATTTTATTCTATAAATGTGATGCTAGGAACCTTCTAATTAAAATAAGCACATGCACATAAATATTTTAATAAATAATACAATTAATGGAAATAAAAGGAATAATATTGCAATTCAAATAGGAATGTAACTTTATTGGAAAAAATAAAATCACAAAATAAAATCATTAGCCTCTTAAAGGGAGTAACCTCATACAATAATTAAAGTCTTGATACAGTGATTAAAGTCTTAATACATTCCATTTATGGTTTCACCTTTTTAAAGACTCCTACCAACCCTAGCCCTAGTGCTTAAGAGTCAATTTCACATGCAAGTGGGTACCCAACCTAGAATCTTCAATTAAATAATTAGTTACATCTTTTATACTAATTACTTATATGGGCATATGTGTCTAGGTGCTCCAAGTGCCACATAAACATTACAATATATTACATAATAATATTTTGATAGGGCATTACATAATATTATTAGGATGGGGTCCTAAAATACCCTTCCCATTCAAAAATTTTTTTTTCTAAAAGCTTAAGATGAGGAAATGATTGATGTAACTAGTGAAGTGATTTCCATATTGTATATTTTGGTTACAATACCTACTACTTTACAAGAATATTGATGGTGGTACAATTACAAAGAGTGTAACAATGTTAATCCAAAATCTATTTAACCTCCAAATTGATGGATCCTTATTCATATAACTTTGGTAATGTATAATAAGCTTGTACCTTGATATTAATGACCTTCTTCATTGAAAAAACATGAAAAACTAGATGGATCTTAGAAGTGGGTGATAGGTCATATTTATAGGTAGTTAAACCAATCCACTCTAATACATCATAAGGACCATAGAATTTTTTTACAAGTTTTTGGCATCCATGAAGTAGTAAAAAGGATTTTTTTTTTTTGTAGAAAAAGAAAAACCATGTACACTATAGAAAAACTATGCTCATAATGGTGTCGATCAACTTATTCATGCATACGGTTCTAGGTCAACTCCAAATTCTCCTTGAGTTACTAAAGAAGTATTGCACGTTGACAAAGAGTGGTATCTATTACTTAGAATAGAGGAGGAAGGTGTTAATTGAGATGGTCATATACTACTTAAAATGGTGTGATATTGGTAGTTAGGATATACAAAGTGTTATACCACCATTTAGCTAGAGGAAACCATTTAGCCCACTATGTAGGATGTTCTAATGAAAAAGAGAAGATATTTATTTACAAGCATTTGTTGAAAATCTCTGTTTGACCATTTACTTGAGGGTGATACAATAAAATCATTTTAAGGTAAGTTCCTTTCAATTTAAATAGTTCTTACCAAATTTAACTGGTAAAAGTAGGGTCTATGTTAGAAACAATAAATTTGGGCATATTTTGCAGGCAAAAATAGAGTCCAAAAATATTTAACCAACTACAAAAGTAATATAGGGATAGGATAAATAATAGAAATGATCATACTTTATGAGATGATGTACTACAACTAGAATTATTAATTTACCCCTAGATTTTAGCAATCCTTTAATCAAATCAATGGAACTATCAATTCACACCTATGCCAAAATTGGAAGAGGTTGAAGTATGCCTGAGTTTCAAACCACTTATGCAAAAAAAAATTAAATGTAATTTTTTGTTACCTTTAAAAATAAAGTGTGTTTAGATATTTCATAAGTTTTTAATAAACTCTAAATGTCCTATAGTAGGTGATTCATGCATTTCCCATAATATGATTTGTTTGTTAGGAACCTACTATTAAAATAAATCTCACTCACACAAAATACTAAAAAATAATTGAAATACATCAAATAACAGAATAACACTATGTAGAAAGTAATTGTAGAATTGAAACAATCTCACAAATAACTCAGAATCGTAGGCCTCTTCGAGGGGGAAACCTCCTTCAATATTTCATTAACTTGCAAAAAGATACATTCATACATGGCTTCATAGCTTTTAAAGAAAGACTTCATGCAACCCTAACCCTAAGCTCAAGAGTTGGCTTACATGCAAAATGCCACTTGAGCTAGAATCTTCTACCAAATTTCGGTTACAATCTTGATAATGGTTACATCAAATGGCCCCACTTGGCTAGGAGCCTAACTTGCCACATACATTACAAAATATTGTAAAATAACATTATAGATGGGATCCCCCACATTGGAAGTGGGTCATTACATAATAATGAGAATTACAAAATAACATTAGGATGGGATCCTAACATGTCCTTCCCCTTAAAAAATATTTGTCCTCAAAGTTGAAGGTGAGGAAATTGGTGCTGGAGCTGATGGAGAGACTCCCATGTAGCATATTTTGGATGGAGTCCATGCCACTGAATAAGGACCTCAATAATGGTGCGGTTGCAGAGAGTGCGAGTCCAACGATCCAACAATTATTTAGGCTCAAGCAAGATAGAACCTTCTTCATCTAACTCTAGGAGTGCAGATTGAACCTATACCTAATTGCCCACCACATTTTTGAGAGAGGAAACATGAAAAATAGGATGGAGCTTGGATGTAGGTGGAAGGGCCAATTTGTAGGTTGTGGCACCAATCCACTATAACACCTGGTAGGGCCCATAGTATTTCGTAACAAGTTTTTGGCACCTACAAAGCTATAGGTACAACTATTTGTATGGTTGAAAGTAAAGGAAAACCATATCACCCACATCAAAACTACACTTGAAATAGTGTTGGTCGACCTATTGGCACATCCCATTCTAGGCCGCATCCAAATTTAGCTTCAATTGATGGAGGACATCGGCATGCTAACTGAGAGTAGTGTCGAATGCATGGACCTTGGAGCTACCTAGAATGTAGGAGGAAGGCATGGGTGGAGGGTACCCATAAACTACCTCAAAAGGGGTAACCTTGGTTGTTGTGTGATAGGAAGTATTGTACCACCACTCAACCAAAGGAATCCACTTCACCTAGTGTGTAGGATGATCATAGGTAAAGCAATGAAGGTAGGTCTCCAAACATTTATTGATAATATTTGTCTGGCCATCCATTTGTGGATGATAAGTTGAACTCATTTTGAGTTGAGTTCCCTACAACTTAAACAATTCTTGCTAGAAGTGACTAGTAAAGGTTGGGTCACGATCAGACACGATGGAGGAGGGCATACCATGAAGGCAAAAGATAGAATCGAGGAAAATTTGGGCAATAGTAGAAGTTGTGTAAGGATGGGAGAGGGAAAAAAGTGAGCATACTTTGAAAGATGATCCACTACCACGAAGATAATATATTTTCCATAGAACTTAGGTAACCCTTCAATAAAATCCATGGAAATATCCATCCAAACCTGGTTAGGAATGGGCAAGGGTTGAAGAGTTCCTGGAGAATGCACTATTTCACCTTTCATCCATTGATAGGTATCACAAGCCACCACAAAATCCTGAATGTCCTTTTTCATACCCTTCCAAAAAAAGTGTACTTAAGTCATTCATATGTTTTGAGAAATCTTGAATGGCCTACAGATGGGGCGACATGCAGTTCTTTCATGAGAAGTTCCCAAAGTGGAGATGTGTGAGGAACAACAAGGCATTGGTGGTAACGCAAATCATGGCCATCCCAAGTGTATCCCAAGCATGAAGTAGGCTCAATGTGTAGGGAGGCAACCAAAGTTTACAACTCATAATCCTGAAGTACCTCCTGGCATAAGGAATCAATCCATTGGGGAACATATGATGAAATGGTACACAACATACTAAGAGCCTCAAATTGGTGAGAGAGAGCATCGACTACAATATTCTCCTTGCCCTTCTTATAGGTGATATCATAATCATAGCCCATGAGTTTAGAGATCCATTTTTGTTGTTTGGGGGTGGCAACCCGTTGCTCCAAAAAGTATTTGAGACTCTAATGGTCTGTTTTAATGGAGAAATGATACCCAATGAGATACAATCGCCAATGGGTTATCGCATGCAAAATTACCATCATCTCTTTGGTATAAGTGGATTTTTCCAAATTACGACTGGAGAGAGCTTTACTAGTGAAAGCCAAGGGTCGGCCTTCTTGCATCAACACGACACCAATACCATGACTAGAAGCATCACTTTCAATGACAAAAGATTTGGAAAAATTGGGCATGGCTAAGACTAGAGTGGTGGTCATAGCATGCTTAAACTCTAGGAAAGCCTATTCAGTAGTCCAAGTAAAAGAGTCCTTCTTTAACATGGAAGTGAGGGGAGCTACAATTTTACCATAGTTACGAATAAATTTATGGTAATAACCTGTAAGCCCTAAAATTCCTCGAAGACCCTTGAGAGTGCAAGGTTTCGACCATTCCTAAAATACCTGGATCTTCTTGGGGTCAAATTTGATGCCATCCTTGGTGACAATGTGTCCCAAATACTCCACTTCTATCAACCCAAAAGAACACTTGGATTGCTTAGCATAGAGTTGATGTTGTACCAACAGCTGTAGAGTCTAATCCACATGAACAAGATGCTCTTCCCATGAGTGGCTATATACTAGAATGTCATCAAAGAAAACTAGGATGAATTTTTAAAGGAATGGGTGAAAAATATTGTTCATGAGGCTTTGGAAAGTGGAAGGAGCATTAGTTAAGCCAAATGGCATCACCAAAAACTCATAGTGACCTTCATGAGTATGGAAAGCAGTCTTGGAAATATCCTCATCCTTGAGCCTGATTTGATGGTACCCAGAGCGAAGGTCTAATTTGGAAAAGTACATAGTCCCATGTAGTTCATCTAGTAATTCATCCACCACTAGAATAGGAAACTTATCCTTGATGGTGATTTTATTGAGCTCACGATAATCGATACACAACTGCCAGGACCCATATTTCTTGTGCACCAATAAAACTAGAGAAGAGTAAGGACTGTTGCTTGGTCGAATGACATCAGCTTTTAACAATTCTTGTACTAACTTCTCGATTTTTGACTTAAGAGCATGAGGATACCAGTACGATTGAAATGTTGGGTGGTGCATTGCTAGGTAACAAAGGAATAGCATGGTCATGAGAGTGAAGAGGCAATAATTCTGATGGTTCAACAAAAATAGAATTGTGCTTGGCCAAAATAAGTTGCAAATCTGCAGGAACAGAATCCTCCTCTGAAGGGTGGGGTTGGATCACAAATATTTGAGCTATGACACCCCGAGATGATTTTTTTAACAACTTCTCCATCTGACTTGAACTGATAATATGTGAAGGCCCTGCTTTTGAGCCATGAAGAGTGTGGGACTGTCCATTCTGTGAAAATTGCATCCAAAGCTCAACAAAGTTCCATGAGATGGTTTCCAAGGTGCCCAACCATTGAGCTCCCAACACGATATCACATCCCCCTAGTTGAAGTGCAAACATTTTCTTGTTTGAGCTCATAGTCCCCAATCTTGACCTTAAAATTATGATATTTACCTTTGCAAGGTAGGGTCCCACCATTGGCGACCATAACCTCAAAGGAATTACATGTGTGTATGTAACAATTTTCCTGCTTGGCAATGCGAGGATCAATAAAGTTGTGTGTACTTCTAGAATCAATCAAGATGGTAAGGCATAGGCCTTTGAAATAACCCACAACTTTCATGGTTTGGGGAGTAGTAATGCCAACAAGAGCATGAACATAATATTTAGCCTATGGTTCATCTTGGTTTTCCTCCTCTTGTTTGGGTGGTTCCTCTAATGATTTTGTGTCATCATCACTGTGGTCACTAGTGTCAGGCTCATCAACATATATGAGGAACAAATTCTTTTGGGTGCACCTATACCCATGAGAAAATTTTTCATCACAATTGTAGCACAACCCTTGGGCGTGTTGCACATCCATTTTGGTAGTGGTTAGACGTTTGGGTGTGGAGTAGGTGCAACAGTTTTTTGTTCATTCTGATTTTGGAATCTAGGAGGAAAAGAGGGTCTAGCTTGTGGAAATTTAGATATCTACCTTTGAGCTAAAAATTTAGATTCGGCCAAATGAGCCAACTTGATAGCCTACATCATGGATTGTGGTTTAAACATTGTGACCTCAGATTGGAGATCTTCCCTCAAACCGCTAACAAAAAAACTCATAAAGAACCCTTCATTCATTCCCATAGTTTTGTTGGCCAACTTCTCAAATTATATTTGGTAATCTCGCATTATCGATGTTTGTCTCAACTTTGTCAATTGTCTTGTAAAATCATCATACTCACTAGGGCCAAAGCGAGTGAGTAATTGAGACTCAAAGTCTTCCCAAGAAGGATTTGGGGTAGTTTTTTGCAACCATTGGTACCACTATAAAGCTTTAGATTCCAAGTTGAAGGAATCTATTTGAACTCGGTAATATATGGGGACATCATGGAGTCTAAAGAATTGAGCAACACGACATAACCACCCATCCACATCCTTCCCATTAAACTTAGGAAAGTCTAATTTGGGCATCTTAAAGGTAGGATCACAATCATAGTGAGGATGAGAGTCATCTGTTGTCCTTCCTTTACCTCTATCAAAATGTGAGTGTTTAGTATGGTACTCAATCTTTCTTGGACCACCTTGCAATTTGGACTCAACTTCTGCAAGTTGTTCTTCTATGTGGGCTCTAGAGGTAGCATGATCAATTCTAATATTTTGAAGCTCTATCATCATGGTTTGATTTGAAAGTTGCATGTTTTCAACGGTGCTTTGTAGTTTTTCCAACAATGAGGTGACATGATCTATCTCTTTTTGTTGTCCACGAGTGCCACCAACCATTTTGGATAGTCTTGAACCTCTTTTACTGAATTACTAAAAATAGAAGTGTGGTTTTAGGAGTTACTATTTTTAGTAAGGATTTCAAAAAAGTGCTTGGGTGTTATATATCAAAATGATCATCTCAAAAATATGGTCACAATGATCTATATCCCTCAACACGGATTTTGGGCACCCCATAAATTTTTTTATCCTCTATTTTGATGAGTCTACTGGTGTGGTCAGTTTTTGATTTGGAGATATGGTTCAAAATTTGGGTACTGGATCAACTATATTTGAACTATCTCTATCCCTACCACCTATATTTTAGTAACTGATATTATGCAGTTACTGACACTAATTGTTTTGTTTTTTATCCTGACCGACTGTTACTCGTGACCTGACTGGTACTGCCATTGACCCTCCACTATTATTATTACTATTTGGACTATTACTATCACTAACCCTACTATTACTAGGATATTTTAGACTATGGGAGACACTTGCATACTCTGTTTAGATTATTTGGTGCATGCAAGTTCGTTCTTCTATGATAGGGAAGTCCCTTTTCATATGCTCACTTTTGGGGTTCGTGAATGCAGGTTTAGAAGAACAAGGAGATGTTATTTTTGCAAGTTGAAGTGTTTAATAGAACTAGGTACACTAGGTAGAGGAGTATGTAACACCCATAGGCCCTTTGTTATACCGCAATGATGAACAATAGTGCTTGGACCAATATTTCAAGCCACTACCCAAGGAGGATTCCACACATACCCTTGAGCACACTATCTACCTCTCTAACAGTATGGGAGGGTAATCATCTAGGATGTTGTGTCCCATGGACTATGGATGATACAAGGCCAAAAAGCTTCCTACTGGATAAAATTTTGTTTAACCCTAGAATGGTCTCCTGATACACCCAAAGATGTGTGGGAGCTCGATTTCATGCATGAGTGCTATCTGAGGCCTAGGTATTGGAGCCTGATCACCCCTCACTTCACTAGATGCTTTATGGGCTATATAGCTTAGCCAATAATGACAACTCCTTCGTGATATTTTAAAACCCCTAGCACAAGGTTTCTAGCCTACTCAACTACTAAAAAAATACTGTATTGTATTTTTTGCTTTTTAGATTTTTTGCAATTTTTTTGGATTTTAAATAAAGGAAAACAAAATGAAAATTATAGAAAATTATACCTAACAGGTAGAAATGGTTGAGCAAGAATTATCATAGTCGTAGCAGAAATTGACCCTAGAAAGTGATCTGATACCACTTGTTAGGAACCTACTATTAAAATAAAGCTCAATCACACAAAATACTAAAAAATAATTGAAATACATCAAATAACAAAATAACACTATGCAAAAAGTAATTGTAGTATTGAAACAATCTCACAAATAACTCAAAATCATAGGCCTCTTCGAGGGGGAAACCTCCTTCAATATTTCATTAACTTGCAAAAAGATACATTTGTACATGGCTTCATAGCTTTTAAAAAAATACTTCATGCAACCCTAACCCTAAGCTCAAGAGTTGGCTTACATGCAAAATGCCACTCGAGCTAGAATCTTCTACCAAACATCGGTTACAATCTTGATAATGGTTACATCAAATGGCCCCACTTGGCTAGGAGCCTAACTTGCCACATACATTACAAAATATTGTAAAATAACATTATAGATGGGATCCCCCACATTGGAAGTGGGTCATTACATAATAATGAGAATTACAAAATAACGTTAGGATGGGATCCTAACATTGTTGCACTTATAAATTTTTAGGAATGACTAGACAATCATGATACATCAAATGTTGTCCACCCCACATATTTTCAATATATGAGTTAGGATCATCTTAGAGTTCTTGAATCATATATTGGAAACTAGAGTCCTTAGCCATCTCTACCCTGAGTTGATTAGCCCATTGAGGAAGTGGTGTTGATAGGGCACACAACATACTATGATCTTTATATTGACTTGATCATGCATCAACCACTACATTCTCCTTTGTTTTTATAAATAATTTTATAATAATACCCCAATAATTTAAAGACCTACCTTTGTTGTTCTAGTATGTCTACTCACTACTCCAAGAATAATTAAGGAATTGGTGATCTATTTTGAAGGAAAAATGATTCCCAATAAGGTATGACTGCTAATGATTGACAACATAGAAATGGCCAACATATCCTTTTCATAAGTTTATTTTCCTAAACGTTTACCCAATAGTGAGCTTCTAGTGAATTTTAATGGTCTTCCTTCTTGCATATAAACTTCCCTAATTACACTACTTGAAGCATCACTCTCACTTATGAGAAAGGTTTAGAAACATTGCACGTAACTAACATCAATATCAATATCATTAACTTTTTTAGATCCTGGAAGGCTTGTTCCATTGGTTTTGACCACATGAAATTATTTTTCTTCAACATAGTTGTTAATGGTATCACAATTTTCCCATAGTTCTAAATATTTTTTAATAATATCAAGACCCAAGAAACCTCAAAGGCCCTTGAGTATTTTAGGTTTAGTCCATTCATATATAACCTATTTTTTCTTGGGATCTATGTTAACTCCTTACCTTGATATGATATGATCCAAGTACTCTACTTCTTGCATGCCAAAAGAACATTTTATCTATTTTGCATAAAGTTGATTCTCAACTAAAAGCTACAAAGCCTAAACTAGATGTATGAAATGTTACTCCTAGGTTTAACTATAAGTTAGATTATCATCAAAGAAATATAAAATAAATTTGTGTAAGGGTAAAATATTACATTCATCACTCTCTAAAGTGGAATGTTCATTGGTTAGACCAAAGGAAATGACCAAAAATTTAGAGTGTCCTTTGTGATTCTAAAATATAGTTTTAGGAATGTCTTCTTCCTTAAGTCAATGGTAGACTAAATGCAAATCCAACGTTGAGAAATATTGTGTGCCATTCAATTTATCTAGGAACTCATTAATTATAAGAATAACAAATCTATTTTTTATGGTTATATTATTGAGTTCCTAAAAATACACACACAATCACCATGATCCATCATTCTTACATACCAAAAATACTAGAGAGAAATATGGACTAACATTGGGTTGAATACCCATGTTGCAAGCAATTCCTACATAATTTTCTCCATTTTAGATTTTTAGGTATACGAATACCTATATGGCAAAACATTTGGGGAAAGGCTACCTTGTAAAATTTGGATGGTATGGTCATGAACACATCAAGGTGGTAGACCCTTGGGTTTACCTGAAGCTCATGATGGTACTTATGGTGTTTATTTTAGTGGAATGGCCATTGAAAAATGTATTTTACGCATGGGTTACCATTGATCCACCATGGAACGTGACTATTGTAATTATTTCAAACATTGTAAGCAATGTCAAGAGCATGCTAATTTAACTCTTGTTCCATCACAAGAATTACAAAATATTCAAAACCTTTGGCCTTTTTCACAATGGGATCTTTATTTAATTGGCAAAATCTTGTTGGAAATATTGAGTTGTCATTGATGTCAAAGGTAGAAATATCTTCAAGGATGAAATGTTGATGTCAAAGGTAGAAATATCTTCAAGGATAAAATATTGATGTCAAAGGCAGAAATATCTTCAAGGTTGAAATGATGAGTTATCATTGAAGTACAAGGTAGATATCTTAAAAGGTGATTTAAAGTTGTCAAAGCAAAAGTGATCTTATATGCTTTAATATTTAAATAAATATTTAAATATTAAAGAAGGAGATTTGGAGGCTTATATTTAAATCAAAGGATTTAAATATAATGTATAAGTTTAAATATTTAAATATTTTAAAATTCAAATGATGGGCGACCTCCTTAAAAGCACCATGCAAAAATAAATTAAATGGGCTGACCATGCAAAAGGTTGAAAATTCAAATATTCAAATGTTGGGCTGACTTTGTTGGGCACATGAAAAAGCATATAAATGGAAGACCCTAAGTTCACTTTGGTAGGCAATGCAATTTGAATTATAACGATTGAGCGGAGAGCGGCAGTGAGAAGGAGGGAGGAGAGGAGCACAGGTTTTGGTAGCAATGTAGCAAAAAGAAAACATTAAATATTGGTTCATGCCACATCTATCTCAACCGATTGGTTAGACCAGTCGGTAGCCAGGCTCGCGCTAAGGCGCTATGTTGCAAGAGGTCAAGGGGTCGAATTTGGTCGACACCATTTTGATGAAGAGTGAAGGTAGAGTTTCGAAGGATTTAAATATCATTTTTGCGCTTTTGATTCCATCCACTAGGGTAGCCTAGCTTGTGTGGAAGCGTTTTGTGCAGGAGGTTAAGGGATCAAATCCCTTCGATGTCATTTTGTTTTGTTGAAGGATAGAAACCAGAGCACCAAAGGAAATAAATATTATTTTACATTGTTTGGTTTCATGTGCTGCATTAGCACAATTGGTCACTAGCCCAAGTTAGGGCATTGTGCTTCTAGAGGTCAAGAGATCAAATCCCATCCGTGGCTATGCAAGGTATTTATAATTTTGTTTTATTAAATTTGATAAAAGGAGATATAAGGCATAGTATTGGGATTTGATTTTTGCAAATGATATAAAAAGGAAAATATAAGGTGTTATGTTGTGATTTGATTTTTTCAAATTGTAAAATGGGAGTTATAAGGTATAGTATTGTGATTTAATTTTTGCAAATAATATAAGGGGAGTTATAAGGTATAGTATTGTGATTTAATTTTTGCAAATGATATAAGAGGAGATATAAGGTATAGTTTGTGATTTAATTTTTGCAAATGATAAAGAGGAAATGTTGTGATTTGATTTTTGCAAATGATAAAGAGGAAATGTTGTGATTTGATTTTTGCAAATTATAAAAGGGGAAATGTTGTGATTTGATTTTTGGGAGATATAAAGGGAGATGTTGTTAGAATAAAGCTTTATATTGTAAGTTTTAAAAGGGAGATATAAGGAGTTATTTTTAAGCTTTATTGTGTATGTGTTTGGAAGAAGTGATAAAGGTTAAAGTGGTTGATTTGATATTCAAATCAAAAAGGGAAAAAGAGAATTATTTTCCAGATTTGAAAAGCACATGCAAGAGGAAGATCATCATCACTAAAGCAGATTTGGAGGGCACAAATTTGGAACAAGTCAAGGTATCAAGTACACATATTCACCCAAGCATTCAATTGACAAGGAAGAACAATTCAGCCATTTCAAGAAGGAGAGGTGCACATGATAGTGGAAGAAGAGCAAGGTACTAGCATCTCCAAGTCAACACACAAGTAAGTTATCCAATGCTAAACTTGAGCTACCTTTAAAATGTAATAAATGTGAGATATGTGGAAGCAACAGATTTAATGGATGTGAAGAACATATTGGTCATTTGAATCTTACTACATTAGTGCATATCATCCTCCATATGTTCTTAAATATTTATGGGTAGAATGTGTGTGTATTGTTGTTAATTGAAAAAGAAAAAGAAGATTATAGACCAAATTTATGAGAAGATTTATGCATTGTTTATGATTGGATTTGGGAGTAGATGAGTAGGGTTTGTGAGTGTATTTGTGCAAGGTTTTGGAGAATATTAGAGCATTTCTTGTGAGCATATTTGAGCATAACTCTTGAGTAGGTTTTGGAGTAGATTTGAGTAGATTTTGTGAGTAGGTTTTGGAGAAAATTTGAGCAGGTTTTGTAAGTATATTTGAGTAGGTTTTGTAAGCATATTTGAGCAGGTTTTGTAAGTATATTTGAGCAGGTTTTGAAAGTAGATATTGAGAAAGTTTTGGAGCATATTTAAATAATAATTGTAAACAATATTTTAGGACAGACCTGAGTATAGTTGTGTCCATGAACTAGTAGAGGGGATTGGTGTCTCTTGTGGATTTGTCCATGAACTAGTAGAGGGTATTGGTGTCTCCTATGGATTGGTGTCCATGAACTAGTAGAGGGGATTGGTGTCTCCTATGGATTGGTGTCCATAAATTGAGAGGAGATTGGTGTCTTATGGATTGGTGTCCATAAACTAGTAGAAGAGATTGGTGTCTCTTGTGGATTGGTATCCATAAACTTGAGAGGGGATTGGTGTCTCCTATGGATTGGTGTCCATAAAATTGAGAGGGAGATTGGTGTCTCCTATGGATTGGTGTCCATGAACTAGTAGAGGGGATTGGTGTCTCCTGTGGATTGGTGTCCATGAACCAATAGAGGGGATTGGTGTCTCCTATGGATTGGTGTCCATGAACTTGAGAGGGGATTGGTGTCTCCTATGGATTGGTGTCCATGAACTTGAGGGGATTGGTGTCTCATGTGGATTGGTGTCCATGAACATTGTAATAGGAGATTGGTGTCTCCTATGGGTTGGTGCCCATGAAATTTGTTGAGAAATTTATAAGCAATATTTCTCCATGGATGTAGCCCATATTGGGTGAACCACGTTAAATCTGTGTCTCTTATGTGTGTGGTGATTTGTGCATTGTTTCATTATTGCAATTGATAATATTTGAAGTTATTACTTTGGAAAGAAAAGTAAAAGTTTTATCTTATATTGTTCACCCCCTCTTAGTATAAGCTTGTGTTCTTCAATTGGTATCAGAGCGGGTTCCTTCGTGAAAGCCTAATAACTTGAAGGAAGATACAACACACATGGCACATCAAGAAGGGTTTTCATCAAATAAGGCACCATGTTTGGATGGGACTAACTATGCTTTCTAGAGCATGAGGATGAAAACTTATTTGATGGCACATGGATATGATACATGGCAATCCATTGAGAATGGGTTCACACCACCTACAACTCCTCCCATAGATGCAAATGGTAAGAAACCATATGAAAATAATGCTAGGGCAATGAATGCAATCTTAAGT
Organism: Wollemia nobilis; assembly: GCA_028583015.1. Lineage (NCBI taxonomy): Eukaryota > Viridiplantae > Streptophyta > Pinopsida > Araucariales > Araucariaceae > Wollemia > Wollemia nobilis. The sequence continues at coordinate 9,017,105 of JAQPPZ010017101.1, read as the reverse complement.
GGGTTATGTGAATCAGAGTTTGTGAAATTCATGCAATGCACTTCAGCAAAAGAAATATGGGACAAGTTACAAAGAACTTATGAAGGAGACGACAAGGTTAAAATGGCAAAACTTCAAACCCACAGGAGGAAGTTTGAAGACTTGAAGATGAAATATGAGGAAGATATTGCTAGGTATCTACTTTATGTTGATGAGGTTGTCAACACCATTCGTGGACTTGGAGAAAGTATTGAAGACTCTAAGATTGTTCAAAAAATCTTGAGGTCACTTCCCATGAGGTTTGATGCAAAGGTTTCAGCAATAGAAGAGATGAAGGATCTCAAAACTTTGAGCATGGATGAGCTACATGGGATTCTCACAGCCTATGAGATGAGGACATAAAAATATCAAACATCCAAATGAGATGCAACATTCAAAGCTTCAAAGAAGGAAAATAATAAGGAACCAAAAGTGAAGAGTCAAGCAACGGAGAAGAAGCTAACTTTGTACGAAGGAATAAGAAGGGTTCAAGAAAACATAAAGGTATGCATTCTGTGAAATATTTTAATTGTGGTAACCTTGGTCACTATGCATCTAATTGTCCACAGGCTAGAAGTAGTAGCAGTGAAGAAGAAAAGGAATATGAGAAAAAGAAAGAAAGAAAATTTTATCATGAAAAGAAAAATAGGTATGGGCAAAACAAGCATGAGAAAAATATCTTTCAAAGACACAAGAAGAGTTTTTATGTTGAGGAAGCAAGCAATTCCTCCAGAAGCAGTGATGAAAGTCTCTCAAATAGTGAAAGAGAAGAAATCCTATTTTTGGCCATAGAAGAGAAAGAAGATGCTCCTATTGTTGAAGACCAAGAAGAAGAGAAAGATTCAAAAAATGAAGAGGAAGCCACAGTTGACATAGAAGAGGAACTTATTGTTGCTCTTGAAGAATTGAAAAGGGTTAGAAATAAGAACTCAATATTGAAGGCTCAAGTACAAGAGGATGAGAAGACAAAGGTAAAGTTGTCACAAGAACTCATTGACCTGAAAGTTAAAGTTGAAGAGGTAAAGCAAATTGAAGAAGGTATGGTTGAACAGTTAAAGGCAAAAGAACTAGAGTGTGAAAGACTAGAACATGAAGTTGTCATTCTAAGGAAGGGACTTGAAAAGTTTAATGATAAGATATATCAGTTTAGGAAAATCTCAAAAAACTTGGATGATATTATCAAAGCACAGAGATCTCCATTTATGAAGATTGGACTTGGTTTTGAAGAAGGTCAAGAGAAACAAAAGGGGGAGTCAAGCTCAAAAGGAAAAGAGGCATCAAAGAAAATTGAAGAAGAGCCTAAGACCTATGCTGATATGTTGAGAAGTGAAAGCATCAATGAGGAAGAAAACAAAGCACCATCAAGGGATAGGAACCATCACAGAAAAAGCAATGAGAGAACCATGCAACAATATCCTCCAAGGCAATCAGACAGGTTTCAAAATTTCTTCCATGGTCATTGTTTCTCATGTAATCATTTTGGTCATAAAGCTATAAATTGCAGAGTCCATGCTATGAATGATTTTGGCTTCACCAAGAGGAATTTCAATTCATTTGCACCTCTCATGGACTACAATATCATTTGTTACAAATGTAACAATTTTGGGCATACAACTAGATGGTGTAGAACAATGTTCCCTGAACTTCTGAAGTCAAGCAAAAAGGAGAATGGTCAAAATGTTCAAAAGGGTATGATCTCCAAAGTTTGGAGAAAGAAAATGAAACAAGAAGAGGAGCATAGTAATTTGGGAGTTTCACTCCCATATCATAATTGATTGTCTCAGTAAGAGCAGGGAATGGGGGGTATTGTCAAGTGTCTTATCTTACAAGCCCCAAGGAGCCTTTGCCATTGATGTCAAAGGGGGAGAGTTTTTAGTAAGGGGGACTTGTCAGGGGAGCAACTTGTGATCCTGTTCAATAAAGGTCAGTTTCATTATAGGGTTGCCATCAATGACAAAGGGGGATATTGTTGGAAATATTGAGTTGTCATTGATGTCAAAGGTAAAAATATCTTCAAGGATGAAATGTTGATGTCAAAGGTAGAAATATCTTCAAGGATAAAATGTTGATGTCAAAGGCAAAAATATCTTCAAGGTTGAAATGATGAGTTATCATTGAAGTACAAGGCAGATATCTTAAAAGGTGATTTAAAGTTGTCAAAGCAAAAGTGATCTTATATGCTTTAATATTTAAATAAATATTTAAAGAAGGAGATTTGGAGGTTTATATTTAAATCAAAGGATTTAAATATAATGTATAAGTTTAAATATTTAAAATTTAAATATTTAAATGTTTTAAAATTCAAATGATGGGTGACCTCCTTAAAAACACCATGCAAAAAATATTATGGGTCGACCATGCAAAAGGTTGAAAATTCAAATATTCACATGTTGGGCCGACTTCATTGGGAGCATGAAAAAGCATATAAATGGAAGACCCTAAGTTCACTTTAGTAGGTAATACAATTTGAATTATATTTATTGAGTAGAGAGTGACAACAAGAAGGAGGGAGGAGAGGAGCATAGGTTTTGGCAACGATCATAGTAGAAAGAAACATTAAATATTGGTTCGTGCCACATCTATCTCAATCGACCGGTTAGACCAGTCGGTAGCTAGGCTCGTGCTAAGGTATTGTGTTGCAAGAGGTCAAGGGGTCGAATCTGGTCGACATCATTTTGTTGAAGAGTGAAGGTAGAGTTTCAAAGGATTTAAATATTATTTTTGTACTTTTGATTCCATCCACTGGGGTAGCCCAGATGGTCACCTAGCTTGTGTGGAAGCATTGTTGTGTAGGAGGTTAAGGGATCGAATCCCTTTGACGCCATTTTGTTTTGTTGAAGGATAGAAACTAGAGCATCGAAGGAAATAAATATTATTTTGTGTTGTTTGGTTTCATGTGCTGCATTAGCATAGCTGGTCACTAGCCCAAGTTAGGGTGCTGCACTTCTAGAGGTCAAGAGATCAAATCCCATCCATGGTTGTGCAAGGTATTTATAAATTTTATTTTATTAAATTTGATAAAGGGAGATATAAGGCATAGTATTGGGATTTGATTTTTGCAAATGATATAAAAAGGAAAATATAAGGTGTTATGTTGTGATTTGATTTTTGCAAATTGTAAAAGGGGAGTTATAAGGTATAGTATTGTGATTTAATTTTTGCAAATAATATAAGGGGAGTTATAAGGTATAGTATTGTGATTTAATTTTTGCAAATGATATAAGAGGAGATATAAGGTATATGTATTGTGATTTAATTTTTGCAAATGATAAAGAGGAAATGTTGTGATTTGATTTTTGCAAATGATAAAGAGGAAATGTTGTGATTTGATTTTTGCAAATTATAAAAGGGGAAATGTTGTGATTTGATTTTTGGGAGATATAAAGGGAGATGTTGTTAGAATAAAGCTTTATATTGTAAGTTTTAAAAGGGAGATATAAGGAGTTATTTTTAAGCTTTATTGTGTATGTGTTTGGAAGAAGTGATAAAGGTTAAAGTGGTTGATTTGATATTCAAATCAAAAAGGGAAAAAGAGAATTATTGTCCAGATTTGAAAAGCACATGCAAGAGGAAGATCATCATCACTAAGGCAGATTTGGAGGGCACATATTTGGAACAAGTCAAGGTATCAAGTACACATATTCACCCAAGCATTCAATTGACAAGGAAGAACAATTCAGCCATTTCAAGAAGAAGGAGAGGTGCACATGATAGTGGAAGAAGAGCAAGGTACTAGCATCTCCAAGTCAACACACAAGTAAGTTATCCAATGCTAAACTTGAGCTACCTTTAAAATGTAATAAATGTGAGATATGTGGAAGCAATAAATTTAATGGATGTGAAGAACATATTGGTCATTTGAAGCTTACTACATTAGTGCATATCATCCTCCATATGTTCTTAAAAGATTTCTGGGTAGAATGTGTGTGTATTGTTGTTAATTGAAAAGAAAAAGAAAATTATAGACCAAATTTGTGAGCAGATTTATGCATTGTTTATGACTGGATTTGGGAGTAGATGAGCAGTGTTTGTGAGCAGATTTGAGAAATATTTTGTAAGCATATTTGAGCACTATTTGTGAGAAAATTTGAGTATAGCCCTTGAGCAGGTTTTGGAGCAGATTTGAGCAAATTTTGTGAGCAAGTTTTGGAGCATATTTGAGTAGGTTTTATTAGAAATATTGAGCATATTGAGTTGTCATTGATGTCAAAGGTTCATAATACTCAGGGCAGAAATTTTCTTCAAGGTTGTGAAGTTAAAAATATTGGAAAATTATTCAAGTGGAACAAGGCAAGGAAAAATCTATTAAATAAAGGTTTATAATATTTAAATTTCATATTTAAATATTATAAAGGAAAAGGTTTAAGGATGCTTGGATGAAAGTTTTAAAAAGAGAGGATAAAGGTTTAAAAGGTTTAAGGGTGAAAAGGTGGGGTTAAAATATTATAAAGGTTCAAGGCTTGGGATAAAGGATTTAAATAAAGGTTTAATGGCATGAGGACAAAGGTCTATAAAAGACAAGGACCAAGGTTGGGACATAATTGTGCAATATTAAATCAAAATATTTAATTATTACAAGGCCCTAAGAGTTAAAGTTATAATATTTAATTCAAATATTATAACCCAAAGGTTTGGGCACCAACATTATGGAAGACATTTGAGTTCAATTTTTGAGCCGACGTGACATCTTCATAAACCTTTCGAGAGCATATAAATTGGTGATTAATTACCTTTGATTTTTAATGATAGATGATAGGCAATAATATTGAAAATATTGTTTACCCTGTGATTGCGAATGACAAAAATATTAGAATATTTGACAACAAAAATTGAGGTAGGAACATTCATCATTTATCTTGCACGCTTGAGGTTTTTTGGGTAGAAGGTCAAGGGGTCGAACCCCATTGATGCCGGTTTTTGATTCACCGTTGATAAGGGAGAAGAATGAAATATTTTTCATTGCATACACCCAAGGTTTCATTCATCGGGGGTAGCCCAGTTGGTGGAAGGCTATGCACTTAGTGTTGCTTGGTAGGAGGTCACTGTGTCGATTCCCATCATCACCAGTTTTGTGGTTTTTATGTTGGATAGTGTGCAAAACATGGTTTAAGAGATACGTCACCCCCTTTTGGTCTCAGCCACCATGGTAGCACAACTAGCCAAGGCACTTGGGAGAGTGTTGGTTGTTGTGAGGTTGGAGGTTCGATTCACAGTAGTGATAGAGGTACTTAAATTTTTTGATGAAAATTATTTTTATTAAGGTTGAGAAATATATGAGGTGCATGTATTGATTTAAATTGTATTTTGCAAGTTGAGGAATAATAAGGGTTTTGGGTTTCATTGCTTTGAATTTCTAGAAAGGAGTAATAAGGTGTATATGAGATTTATTGTTATTTCATTGCTTTGAATTTCTAGAAAGGAGTAATAAGGTGTATATGAGATTTATTGTTATTTGTATTGCTTTGAATTTCTAGAAAGGAGTAATAAGGTGTATATGAGATTTATTGTTATTTGTATTTTTACATATCTTAGAAAGGAGAAATAAGGTGTACTTATGATTATTGATATTTGTAATGTTGGCATATCATTGAAGGGAATAAAAGGATTTGTGTTATTATTGTAAGCCTTGATTGAGTACATTTTGACAAAAGGTTTTTATGAGAATATTTTGATACCTAATCAAGAAGAGAAAAAGGGATTTGCTAACCTATTTTGAAGTGGGAAAAAGAATATTATTTTTGTTAAGATAGGTGTTGAGGGCACATCATCATCAAGGCAGTTTTAGAGGTATGGTGTTTTTGATTCCTTTCTAAAGGTTGATGTTTGTTTGAAGGAAATATTTGTGATATCATATGGTGGAGGTATAAGGATTTATTTGATGAGCATTAGTGATTGATTGAAGTTGAGAGTATTTGTGCATTGCTTTGATTAATATTGGAAATATATGAGCTAGATTTTGAGAACAAAGTGTGCATCATTGTTGAATGATATTGGAAACAAATGTGCTAGAGTTTGAGAACAAAGTGTGCATCATTGTTGAATGAAATTGGAAACATATGTGCTAGGTTTTGTGAAGCAAGTTTGTGCATTATAGTGATTGATATTAGAAGTAAACTTGCAAGGGTTATAGACCAGTTTTGTGAAGCAAATTTGTGCATTACTATGATTGTTATTGAAAGTAAATTTTGCAAGGGTTATAGAACAATTTTCTTGTAAAGCAAATTTGTGCATTGGCTTGGTTGGCTTTGGGAGTACATAAGAAGGTCAACTATCAAGTGCTAGACTAGAGCTATCTTGTGAATGCAAATGAATGTGAGACATGTGTAAGTGATAGACTTAATGAATGTGAGAAGAACATATTGATTGATGTTAATGCATATCATTCTCTATATGTTCATGAAGAAAAATAATTTTGGGTAGAATATGTTTGAATTACTTCAGTCAAAGAAAGCACTTGGGAAAGATATATGAAATTGTTTGTATGCAATAATTGGGAATATTTAAGCAATTTTTGTGAGCATATTTGAGCAAACCTTGTGAGAAGGTTTGGAGTAGATTTGAGCAAGTTTTGTGAGCTGATTTGAGCAAGCCTTGTGAGTAGGCTTGGAGCAGATTTGAGTAGAATTTATGAGCTGGATCGATCAAGTTTTATGAGCATGTTTGAGTAGTGATTTGAGTAGATTTGGTGAAGTATATTTGATCAAGCCTTGTGAGTAGGCTTAGAGCATATTTGAGCAAGTTTGAGTAATGATTTGAGCAAGTTTTGTGAGCTAGACTGAGCAAGCCTTGTGTAAAGGCTTGGAGAAAATTAGAGTAGAGGGGATTGAGGTCTCCTGTGGATAGAGTTCCACAAACCAGAGCAAAGGGGATTGGTGTCTCCTATGGATAGAGGTCCACAAACCAAAGCAAAGGGGATTGGTGTCTCCTGTGGATAGTGGTCCACGAACTTGAGCATAGGGGATTGGTGTCTCCTTTGGGTTGGTGCCCATAAAAATTGTAATAGGGAATTGGTTCCCAAGAGATTTGTTGAGAAAATTTATAAGAAATATTTTCTCTGTGGATGTAGCCCACATTGGGTGAACCATGTTAAATTTATGTCTCTTATGTGTGTGATGATTTGTGTATTGTTTCATTATTGCAATTGATAACATTGGATAATATTGCTTTGGAAAGAAAAGTAAAAAGTTGTATCTTATACTGTTCACCCCCCTCTCAGTATAAGCTTGTGTTCTCTAGTTTTGTAAGTATATTTGAGCAAGTTTTGTAAGCAGATTTGAGTAGGTTTTGTAAGAATATTTGAGCAGGTTTTGTAAGCATATTTGAGTAGGTTTTGGAAGTATATATTGAGAATGTTTTGAAGTAGATTTGAATAGTGATTGTGAGCAAAATTTTAGGATAGACCTTAGCAGAGTTGTGTCCATAAACCAGCAAAGGGGATTATTGTCCATAAAAAAATAGAGGGGATTGGTGTCTCCTATGGATTAGTACCCATGAACTAGTAGAGGGGATTAGTATCTCCTATGGATTATGTCCATGAACCAACAGAGGGGATTGGTGTCTCATGTGGATTTATGTCCATAAAATTGAGAGGGTATTGTTATCTATTGTGGATTGGTATGCATGAACTTGAGCAAGGGTATTGTTTCTCTTATGGATTGGTGTCCATGAACTAGTAGATGGGATTGTTGTCTCCTATGGATTGGTGTCCATGAACTTGAGATGGGATTGGTGTCTCCTATGGATTGGTGTCCACAAACTTGAAAGGGGATTGGTGTCTCCTATGGATTGGTGTCCATGCACATTGTAATAGGATATTGGTGTCTCATGTGGGTTGGTGCCTATGAAATTTGTTGAGAAATTTAGAAGCAATATATCTCTATGGATGTAGCCCATATTGGGTGAACCACATTAAATCTATTGTGGATTAGTATCCATGAACTTGAGCAAGGGTATTGTGTCTCTTATGGATTGGTGTCCATGAAATAGTAGATGGGATTGTTGTCTCCTATGGATTGGTGTCCATGAGATGGGATTGGTGTCTCATATGGATTGGTGTCCACAAACTTGAGAGGGGATTGGTGTCTCCTATGGATTGGTTTCCATGCATATTGTAATAGGATATTGGTGTCTCATGTGGGTTGGTGCCTATGAAATTTGTTGAGAAATTTATAAGCAATATATCTCTATGGATGTACCCCATATTGGGTGAACAAAATTAAATCTATGTATCTTATGTGTGTGGTGATTTATGCATTATTTCATTATTGTAATTAATAATATTTGAAGTTATTGTTTTGGAAATAAAAGTAAAACTATATTGTTCACCCCACCTCTCATTATAATATTGTGTTATTCAAATCTCACCTCCTTCCTTGAGATAACATACATTCATCATCACAACCATTGAATACTTCATAAAGTGGGTTGAGGCAATTCCTCTAACTAGTACGACAAGGTCAAGAATTGTGGATTTTATACTTCATTATATCATCTATAATTTTTGTATTCCCTTGAAAATCATCTTTGACAATGGCAAGTATTCAAAAAAATATGTTCAAGCACTTTGCGAGAAATATATCCAACACAGTTTCTTGACTCCTTATTACCCACAAGCAAATGGACAAGCTGAGGATACCAACAAGACCTGAATTGCTATTCTCAAGAAATTAGTCAACAAAAATTATAGAGATTGGCATACTCAAATCCCCTTGGCATTATGGGCTTATCGAATAAGGATCCACATGCCTACTGGGGTAATGTTATTTTCATTGGTCTATGGAGCCAAAGCAATCATGCCTATTGAGCTTGAGATCCCCTCATTGTGAATTTCATTGTAAGAATTCATAGATGATGATACTGGTAGACAAGCACATCTTGAACAACTCACACTTATTGATGAGAGGTAAGTCATTTTCTTAGAAAATTTACGAATTTATCAAGACCACCTAAAGTGTGTTTACAACACCAAAGTTTATCTATGTGAATTCCAAGTAGGAGACCTTGTTCTTAAAGAGAGTCAACAAAACACCAATGCATTAACACATATTCATGATAAATTTGTGGTTAATTGGTTAGGTGCATACATTATTACTAAAAAAGTGGATAAAGGAACTTATAGGCTTACCGGTCTAGAGGGATGTGAAGAGCCTGAACCACTTAATGTTATACACTTGAGAGCATTTTATGCATAATGTGATTTATATATATGTATATATACATGACTATTACACAAAAAAACATTGTATTTCACACATTTCATTTCACATATTGAATTTTATACATAGCATTTTACTCCTTACATTTCACACATTTCATTTGCATACATTACATTTTCACACATTTCATTTCACAAACTACATTTTATACATTGCATTCACAACCACATTTCACATTTCATGTTAGGGATTATTTATTTAGTTTAGATATTAATTGGTCCAATAAATTCATGTTACCTTAATCAAGGGCACATTTAAATCATCATCAGTTTTATTGTAGAATTTTATAGAGTCAAAATTATCATTTTTAAAACCACATTACATAGTTCCTAGGTATTTTTGGTATCTCAGCCACCCATAGTGTTTTAAGAAACCTCCAATGCATGTCATTTTTTATTTAGTACCAAGACACATTTTCACTAAGAAAAATCTTGAGTGATGGGAATTGAATCTAAATATTTTTGAACCAAACACAATTACACATCTTAAAAATATCTTGTGTCAAAGAGATATAACACCATACTTGGCTTGAACCTCAAAATGAAAAGAGTATTCTTTTCTTAACCCATCATATTGTTATTCTAGTAGTGAAACTAAGAGGGGGGGTGAATCAGTGTATTTCAAAATTTTCTTTGCTTTATCACAAAAACCACTTGCTAGCTATCTACTAAAACTGCAAAAAGCAATCACACAAAATATAACACAATATTTATAGTGGAAACCAAATGAGGGAAAAACCATTGTGCCAATGGACTGCTTGATCTCCCAATCAAATCCAGTTTGTAAATGGTTGGTCTTACAAATTCGATAGAACCCACTATCAGTACTAGCACCTACTAACCCTTAATTCTATAGCACCTACTACAAGGAGGTCCAACCCCTATCCAAGCACCAACTTGGTTTTTACAATCATAGAAGTTATGACATATCAGATGCCTTCACTATTCCAGAAACTTGAATGGTTCAAGCTCTAACTTCTTTCTTCGTTGCTTCACTATCTCCTTCTTCTCTTCTCTTTGTCTCCTATCTGCAATTATCACAATAATATGTCAACAACAACCACTCTCAGTTCATAAAACTTATTTTATATTATTGCAACCACTTCCTATTTTTCATGCAAGCCTTTTCTTAGACTTTTAGTAAACTCTCTCTTATTTTTAATCGTATTTAGTTTCTTTTTCTCTTCTCCTTAATCACTGCAGTTAAAAACCTCTTCAACCTTCTATATTTGGATTCAAATAAATCTTCTGTTATTCATAGAATATAACTTCTTATTTTTCTATAATTAACTTTTTATTCTCTTTACTTCATGTCGACAGTTATTCTGTGACTGTTAACTCCATGTTCTCACGATGCATGTATTTTTAGTTGACTCATGCAAATTTTAACTTTATCTTGCTCTAAATAAATAGCTCCAATTATCCATGGTGATCTTTGCAATTTTTCTCATGTAAAAATATTAACTGTAATTGTTGCAAACTTCACAATAAATGTAATTGTCCCCTTTTTTTCAAACAACATGACTCTTCATGTCAGGTGTATTTCATATTTTAGGAATCATTTAAAACATTTTATTTCCCCAAAATTCATTTTGGTAGAGCACCGTTTAAATTTCTTGTTATAACTATCTTTTTCCCAAATTCTCCAACTATCAAAACATGCCCAGCTACCCTTTTGGAGTGCTCATAGTTCTCCAATCATTGACATTTCAAATTCTCTTTGCATTTGATGGGCAAAACCTTTACATATTTCATCCTTGCAGCCTCCAAAGACTATGTCATCTACATACACAACAACTATAATTTGATAGTCTTTCTCAGATCTAACATACAGATTACTATCAACCATACCCTTTTTGAATCCTTGTTGCAGTAAATAGTTATCCAGCCTTGCATACCATGCCCTGGGTGCTTGCTTCAAACCATACAAATATTTCTTGAGCTTACACACTAGATTTGGATTTTATACTAACTGAAATCCATCCAGTTATTCTATGTATACTTCTTAAAGTTTACCATTCAGAAAGGATGACTTCACATTTATCTGATATACTTTAAAGTTTTGTGGACTACCAACACTAGAAACATTCTGATGGTTTTCAATATTACCACTGGTGCAAAAGTCTCTTTAAAATCAACACCTTCTACCTGAGCATATCCTTTGCAAACCAGTTTTGCTTTATTTCTCACTACCTGTCCATATTCATTTAGCTTGTTCCAGAAGATCCATTTGGTGCCAATAATATTATTATTGGTTGACCTATGTACTAGCTCCCAAGTTTGATTTTTCTCAATCTAGTTGAGCTCCTCTTCCATTGCCTTTATCCAATATTCATCTTGGTTGACCTCCATCACTATTTTGGGTTTAATTTTGGACAATAGAGAGTAGTTGGTGTACTTTTGTACTTGGGCAACTCTCCTTCTTGTTTGAACTCCAACTTGTGGATTTTCTATGATTTTATTTATAGGATGATTTATCTGAACATACCTTATTGGTGATTTTTGAGTGGTTGGCTATTGTTCTTGTTCTTCTTATTCTTGATCCTACTCATCACATTTAATAAAATAATCATAGGTGGGATACTGCTCTCTATTACTAATAACTTGTTCAGTTCCTTCATCTACTTTGACATCAAAATTGTCTACCATTCTTCTTAGCCTCTTGTTGTAACACTGATAAGATTTATTCTTTTTAGAATAGCCAAGGAATATTCCTTCATCAGCACTATCATCAAACTTTCCAAGATTTTCTTTAGTATTTTTGGTATAGCATTTACTTCCAAATACTTTGAAATGTTTTACAGTGGCTTTTATTCCAAACAAAAGTTCATCTGGAGTTTCATCCATATGTGGTTTGAGCATGCATCTATTTTGTATGTAGACAATAGTATGAACTGCCTCCTTCCAAAAATGATCTGCTACTTTTCTCTCACTCAGCATGGTTCTTGCTATTTATTAAACGGTTTTATTCTTCCTTTCTACTACACCATTTTGTTGTGGTGTTCTTACATCTGAGAACTATATCCTGATGCCATGTTTATCACAGTATTCAACAAACTCTTCTGAGATAAAATCTCCTCCTCTATCTGACCTTAGATATTTTATTCTTCTTCCACTCATATTTTTAGCCTGATTCTTAAATGTCTTGAAAATATCAAGTGCTTCTGACTTGTGTCTCAAGAACAATACCCATGTCATTCTAGAGTATTCATCTATGCATAACATAAATTATTTATGCCCATGTGTGCTTTGAGTTCTTGTTGGCCCACACAAATTAGTATGAACTTGTTCTAATGGCTTTCTAGAGTAATGTTCTTTTTCTTTTAATGTGACTCTAGTTTGCTTACATTTTTGACATGATGAGCATATTATATTTGCTGGCTTGGAGATGCCAGGCATGTCTCTTACTAATTTATTTGAATTGATATTTGCTAAATTGTCAAAGCTAATGTGTCTGAGCCTATTTTACCATAGCCAGTTAACATCTTATTGTGCAAGCAGACATGACCCTTTAGTGGTGTCAGTAAGAGTGTACATATTTCCAACTATTCTTTTACCTATGGCTAATAATCTTCTACTGTTTGCTCTTCTGATTTCACAACCATGCTTTTTGAAAGTAACATCATTACCTTTGTCACATATTTGGCTTATACTCAACAGATTATATTTTAAGCCATCCACAAATAACACTGCTTATGATTTGACTCCTTTTCCATCTCCTAGCTTGACTGTACCTCTACTTATAATTTTATCCATCACTATTGCCAAAATTTGTTGATCCACCTTCATGTTGTTCCAACTTCTCAAACCTTTTATTGTCACCTATCATGTGCTTGGAGCATCCACTATAAAGAATCCATGGCTTAGTTCTATTGTTAGCTTTCAAGGCTGTTTGAACAATCAGGGACTTCTTAACATCTTCTTTCTCCTTGCATTTCTCTACCCATTCCCTTTTAGCCTTCAGTTTTTGTTTGGCTATAGTATTTACCTATGTTGTCTGATGCTCAACTATTTTCTCAATGGACTGACTCTTATGCACCCTATGTAAATCATGTCGACTTTCTTTTTATCTAGAAGATTTGGTAAGATTACTTCTACAGAATTTGTCTATGTGACCATAATTATAACATTTATAGCATTCAACATTATACTCAAACAAAGGATTAAATGCATTCTATTGCACATAATTGACTGGTTTATTATTGAATCTACAATTTGCAATTTTATGACCATATTGATTACATTTGTAAAAGTAACCATGAAAAGTGTAACCAAAAGTGTGATATAAATTGTGAGACCTGGTTTTCTGACAGTAATTATTGATTGGTCTCCTTGGTGCTCTCCTTGCTTGCTGATCAACTTTGATGAGCCCTTCACTATCCACCATTTTTCTAGGTTGACTGGTTGTTACCTTCATTTCCTATCTCTTGCCATTTAATGGTTGCTTTGTCTCAGTTTTGAAGTGTTCTTCATCTCCTAAATTTTAAGACTCTCCAAGATCAAATCCTACTCTAGATTTAATGTTTGGATCTCTTTGTGACTACAATATCTCATTGAGATTTTCTTCACTCTTCACAAATTTATAATTTTTCTTAACTTGTTGAGTTAGCTTTTCAATATCCTGTCTCAACCCTACAACTTCTTCTTCAATATTATAGCAAGCATCTATTCTATCAATCAATTGTAATTGCAGATATTCTTCTGTCACTTTGGCTTCTTCTATCTTAAAACTCAACTCTTCAATTATGGTATTGGATTTTTCAAGTTTTCTGACCAGTTTCTTATTCCTCTTCCTTTCACTATCCAGATCATCTAAGGTAGTTGTTTGTTCACCTTTATAATTAACTACAACTTCTACCTCATCATCAACAACCTCATCATCATCAATTTTTGATTCATTCTTGCTTATTTCATGAGCCATGAATAATGATTCATCGTACTTATCTTTAGATTCTTCTTCCTTTTCACTATCATCAGTGTCACTTTCATTTTATTGAGATATGAAACTCTTCTTCTTGAAGTTGGATTTTCTAAAGTTCTTGGATTTAGACTTATACTCATTATCTCTTGAATTTTTAGCAAAATAATTATTATTGTCTTTTTATTTGTGAGGGTAATTGCTTGAAAAATGACCTACTCTACCCTAGTTGAAGCATTTAAAATGAAGCTTACCTCTGTATTTGCCTTAACAATTTTTGAGCCTTCTGATGAAGTTAGATTCTTCAAGATCTGATGCCTCCTCTTCACCAAAGTCTGATTTCATTTTGATGCACTTGGTTGCTTTAAACCCTGCTTCTCTATCTGATAATTTTCCCTTTCCAATCCTCATCTCATAAGATGTAAAGATCCATGAATTTCATCTAGTGAAATATTATTGAGATCTTTGGCTTCTTCAATGGTTGAAACTTTAGAGTCAAATATTGATGATAACGACCTAAGCACATTTTTGACAATCACTGCATCTTCTATCTTTTCTCCCAGACCTCTGATTGCATTGATTACTTCATTAAACCTCAAAATATATGTGGCTATCTCTTCTTCATCTCTAATCTTCAAGATTTCAAACCAAGACGTGAAGGTTTTCAGATTTGCTTCCTTGATCTTATCATCTCCTTCATGTATGCTTTTCAACTTGTCCTAGATATCTTTGGTAGAATTGCAGCCCATGACCTTTAACAATTCACTTTCAATTAAACCACACATTATAGCATTCTTGGCCTTGGATTCATTCTCAAAGAATTTATTCTAAGCTAAATCTATTGGAGGAGTGGTAGGTGTTGTATATCCTTTTATTACTGCCTCCAAAATATCAAACCCTAGAGCACAAATATAAAGCTGCATTCTGAGCCTCTAGTATGCATAGTTTGTTCCATAAAATAGAGGTGCTCTATTAGATGAGAAACCTTCACCATTGGCCATTTTTTCACTTCTTGGATCTCCTTAGTCTATTAGACCTAATAGGAACCTCGCTCTGAATCCAATTTTTATTCTAGTAGTGACACTGAGAGGGGGGGTGAATTAGTGTATTTTAAAATTTTCTTTGCTTTATTAAAAAAACCACTTGCTAGCTATCTAATAAAACTGTAAAAATAAATCACACAAGCTAACAACATGCAACACAAGATTTATAGAGGAAACCCAATGAGGGAAAAAACATTGTGCCAATGTTCTTCTTGATCTCCCAATCAAATCCAATCTGTAAATGGTTGGTCTTACAAATTCAATAGCATCCACTATCAGGACTAGCACTTAATAACCCTCAATTATGTAGCACCCACTTCAAGGAGCTTCAACCCCTATCCAAGCACCAACTTGGTTTTTACAATCATAGAAGTTATGACATATCATATGCCTTCACTATTCCAGAACCCTGAATGGTTCAAGCTCTATATTATTTCTCCATTGCTGCACTATCTCCTTCCTCTCTTCTCTCTATCTCCTCTCTGCAATTATTGCAACAATATATCAAAAACAACCACTCTTGGTTCATAAAAATTATTTTTTATTATTGCAACCACTTTCTATTTTTCATGCAAGCATTTTCTTAGACTTTTAGTAAACTCTCTCTTATTTTTAATCGTATTTAGTTTCTTTTTCTATTCTCCTTAATCACTGCAGTTAACAACCTATTCAAACTTCTATCTTTGGCTTCAAATAAATTTTTTTCTATTCATAGAATATAACTTTTGCTTTTTCTATAATTAACTTTTTATTCTCTTTACTTGTCGTCAGTTATATAACTGTAACTGTAATTGTTGCAAACTTCATAATAAATGAAACCGTCCCTTCTTTTTTTAAACAACATCACTCTTCATGTGAGGTGTATTTCATATCTAAGGAATAATTTAAAATTTTTATTTCCCCAAAATTCATTTTTATAGAGCACCATTTAAATTTCTTGTTATAACTATTTTTTTCCCAATTTTTCCAGTTGTCAAAACATGCCCAACTACCCTTTTGGAGTGCTCATAACTTATGCATCGTAACTCCAATTGATACCAAATTGTATCAATGTGTTCTTGGTTGTATGAAATACATTTTATATGATTTTTAGATCTTAACTCTTTAGTAATAACTCCTAGCATCGTTTTCAAGTTGGCCTCTAACATAAATTTTTCACCAAAATTTTCCAGTTGTCAAAAAGTGTGAAACTATCATTTTGCAGGCCCCATAACTTCCATATTACTTTTCCATATGCCCTAAAATTCAGGTCATGTGTTCTATCTACTATGAAGTACCATTGGTCTAAATTTGGTACCTTAACTCACTTTTTATCATTCCGAGTAGATTCATCAATGTTCCCCTTAATGCAGATTTGCACCTATTAACATCTCTAGAAAAGACTAAGGCATGAACATTGAATAAGCACCAAAAAGAATGAGCTCCAGAAATATGTAGCCTTCATAAATTTTTATCTACAAATTAGATTAAATTGATTCAAAAATTAAAGTTGTAGTTCTCGATGAGAGGAATCTGTTCATGCTAGCAGAATGTAATTTTACTATAGTATGACACCAGAATTGACATGATACTAACATTTGACCTTTTATAAGTATACATAGACTGTGTTAACAACAATGACAAAACATCTTGACAACTTGACAACAATGGAAAAATAATATAGGGCCTCCTTTACTAAACATATGCAACATAGTCCATAAAATAGTAGTTTTCACCATTATCATAAATTTCAAAATAAAAGAAAGAGTAGGGTAAAACCCCTAAAAACTCTACCTCTTTTACATATCACACACCACATATCCTTAGGTTGTAAGAATAGTACTACATTTACAGTCAGACAATTAGGTAGTCATCCCTAAAACTTAGAGATCAAATTATTGGACCTTGAATATAATATCCACCGGGATTGGCAGTGGCATATCCTCACACATGGTGACATGTCTCTTTTAAAGAGACCTCTGACTACACATAAGTACAAGCTAGGTTCTTGGTCTCATCCATAACATGTTTTCATATCAATTTTCTCAAGATGAGTAAATGAAATCACTTATACATACATTGGTTCTTGATTACCTTGAGTCATTACCATGCTTATGATTTGGTAAATGAATTCACTACACACACATTTGGTCTTAGAGAAATTAGGCAGTATTTAGTACCTTTTTGTCTGAGTCTCTAAAAAATAATCAGTTTTCCATATCAACATCCATATATTCTTCCATATCAACATCCATGACTTCTTCCATACATAACATTGCATGATTTTTCCATCTCCATGCCACCAGTTTGGTACCCCTAATTAAACAACAATGCTAAACATGGCCAAACAAAATTTAAACTATGAACGATTATTAGAATATTTGTATTCATACACATTATCACTTGCATTAATCATCCATATACACATGCATACACACAAAACCATAACACAAAAGTAAAATCCATATATATATATATATATATGTGTGTGTGTGTATGTGTGTGTGTGTGTGTGTGTGTGTAAATATCACATATACAATGAATGCCCAAAGGTTATATACAATGGAGCACCAAGGATCATATACAAAAAGTGTATCTAAGCACTAGATAATGCCTATAAGTGGACCCCTATGACTTTGAAGGATCCCAAAACGTAGAGATATGCCTAGACTCGCTATACATAATAGAATCAAATATGGATGAGGAAGGTGGATCTAGAAGCCCAATGTTGTACTCCATCAACCAATCCTCTAGAAATCGGATTTATCCATATCGAGCCTAAAGGTATACTAAATAATGTCTCTATAAATGAATCTTCTCTAGGATATTTACTTGGAGCCTCACAATCCTATCATCACCTCCACATATAGTTGGTCATAACTCCAACTCTACTCATAGCTAAGCTATCTCTACATCTCGAGTTGTTACCATCGCATCCGGAGCCATTACCATAGCATATTGCTCTACCACTAGCTAATCTAACCTCACCCAATCCTCCTCACTCCACCCAAGAGGTCCCTCTGGAACCTCATCCCTACCATCTCCATCCACTCCAATCTCTGGAGCCTGCTATACTATATTCCTAGCCCACCTCCTTTGACTACTAGATCGAAGGTGCCTTTAGTACTTAAGAGCCTCATCGGCCTCATCAAACTCTACCTCATCCCCATACCCATCCACATTCCTCTCATCCACTGCCAGACTTGATATCCATGGTATCTATGAAGCAAACCATACATCGTACTCTACAGTAGCCCCTGCATCATCCACATCAGGGAGATCTGTTGGAAATTTTGAGTTAGTCATTGATGTCAAAGTATGAAGTCATCATTGAATTCAAGAAGAACAATTCAAAGGTTAATGTAAAAAGAGTTTCATAATATTTTTAATATTAAGTGGAAGCAAATGAAGGCAAATTTTTATTAAAACCATGGATGAGCAAATTAAAAGGTTTTTCATAAAAACCCAAGGAAGATTTTTTAAAAGCTAAATAAGGTTTTAATATTTATTTTATAAAATATTTTAATTCAATTTGAATTTAAATTTTATAAATAAATATTACTTATACAAGGAGGCTTTAATTTGCATTAAATTCAAAGGTTTATAAATATAATTTATAAAATTTAAATTCTTTTAGAATTTAAATAATTTATAAATTATAAAGGTTATAAAAGCATCGACGTTGTTTATTAAAGCATCTGCCGACATGAATAAAAAAAGAAAAAAAGGGTATTTAAAACCTATGAAATGAAAACATTAGCCAACAAAAATAATTTTAATGTGCTTGCATAAATTGTGGGGTCAGTGAAATTCAAGACAACAAGGAGCACGTCGTGTGGTTTGGCATGTGGTAAGGTAAAGGGAGCACATTGTGTGTCTTAGCAAGTGGCAAGACAAAGGGAGGAGCCAAAGGCTCTAAGGCATTTATGGGAAGACAATTTTACCAAGGCACTTAAGAAAGCACATGGAGCACTTGGCTTACATGGCTAGCTAGCCGCGGACAAGGCGCCAGCCGAGGAGAAAGACACAGGGTTGAATCCCCAAAAATTTACGAAAGAGGACTTTGCCAAGGTTTTTATTAATTTAATTTTAAATTTTGACATGTGCTAAGGTTTAGGAGGTATAAGGGTTGTATATGCAATTTAATTATTTCCTTAAGGTTAGGGAGACATAAGGAAAATAGTAGGTTTATTTACCTAGGTGGTAAATAAGAGTTTTACTAGGGTAAATGTTATTTTTACCTTAGGTTATTGAAATTGATTTGTGATATCAATTTTTGTAATATTGAGAAATTGAAGGTGTATAAGGGTTATTTTGTGAAAACATTATTGTTGAGTATTGCTATTGAGATAGAGATATAAGGTGTATCATGAAATTGAGCTATCCTTGTATTTGTGAAGTATAATGCTTGTTATCTAACCCTTGGTACTTGGCAAACCATAAGGCATTGTTTGAAGGCAGTTTTGAGAGGATTTTCTCCAATCAAGAAAAGGTATGGGCAAATTCTTCCATGTGTAAAAATTATGAATGTGAATTTCTAAAAAATAAGTTTGGAATGAAAAATATTTGATTAGGGCTTTCTTATTGAGTGTAGTTGAGTTAATGCTTCAATGTTTTCTGTAATAAATATTTGTTATTAAAACCTTGTTTTATAAGCATTGTTTTTGAAGCTATTGGTTGAGCAAAGAACTAATATTTGAAAAGAACATGAGTATCATTGTTATGTGAGAGTTGTTTTATAAACATTGTTGTTGAAGTGAGTTGTTGAGCAAAGAACTTGAACTAGGATTTGAAAAGAACATGAGTATCATTGTTATGTTAAATTTGTTGTTGAGCATTTTTGGAAACATTTTAAGTGAAGGATCATATGTTTAGAATAGGGTTTGTGAGAAAAGATTATTTCATTAAGAGATTGATTGAGTAGAGTTGGTTGAGCCTAGTCAAGTGGATGTGTGAAGTGATTGTTTAAGTTCCATAAAACAAACTATTATATATTCTAAATTGAATTGACAAAGGGATTGAGTTGAAGCATATTGAGTCTCTAAAAATTCTTTGTATGTTTTTGAAAGAGTGATTGAAAGTGATATAGCATTGTATTGAGTATAGAGCATATTAAGTCTCTAACAATTATTTTTATGTTTCTATGATATTGGACAAGTTCTAGTGTGGACTCTTTGAGTAGATTTGAGGTAAGTATTTGAGAAGACTTATGGACAAATTTGGATAAGATTTTGTAGAATCTTACAATATAGATTATTGAGCATATTTCGTTAATTTCTTGAGAGGACTTATTGAGCATATTTGGTTAAGTTCTTGAGAGTACTTATTGAGCCAAATTGGACAAGTTTTAGAGAGGACTTGAGGACAAATTAGTGTGAGCTTTTGTGGAAGCTTACAAAGCATATTTGAGACAAGTATTTGAGAAGTCTTGAGAGCAGAGTTGATTGATTGATTTGTTCAAACCTTGAGTTAAGGTTTGGAGAAGATCCAATAGAGTTGATTTGATATTGATTCAAGCTTTGAGTTAAGGTTTGAAGACAGATATTGAGTAGATTTATGCTAGACCTAAGGAATGTGTTTAGTACAGATTCGAGGATAGAGTTTGGTGTAAATTTGATGACAGGTTTGTGCCAAACCATAGATGGAGATTGAAGGAATATTTGTGCTAGACCGAAGGACTATGTTTAGTACAAATTCAAGGATAGAATTTGGTGTAGATTCAAGGATAGGTTTACGCCAGACCAGACATAGAGATTGAAGAAAAATTTGTGCTATACAAAAGGACTGTGTTTAGTATAGATTTGAGATAGAGCTGAGTGTAATCTTTGGACGTGATAGAGTATAGAAGATGATAGTCTCTAGTAGATAGAGATCCATTAGCTAGTGCAGTAGAGGTAGCAATTATTCTAGAAGATCAGCAGCCAAAGTAGAGATTAGGATATTGTTGTCTCCTATGGATAGAGATTAACAAACTTGATTTAGGGGATTGGTATATCCTTTGGAAATAGGTCCATAAATATTATAATAGGGAAAGGATTCCCAAGATATTTATTGAGAAAACTTTAGTAAAATATTTTCTCCGTGGAGTAGCCCACATTGGGTGAACCTCGTAAATTGTGGTGTCTCTATTTGGTGTGGTGATTTATACATTGCTTTGATTACTGCTATTGGTATTGTTATCTTTATATTACATAATATTTATTGGGAAAGAAAAATATAAAGTGATCTTATATTGTTCACCCCTCTCTTAGTATAATATTGTGTTATTCAATTGGTATCAGAGCGGAATCCTTTAGAAGAGTTTAACAACTTAAAGGAAAAGATAACAAGAACATAATGGATTATAATAACGTGTTCTCAAACAATTCAACACCAATATTTGATGGAAGTGACTATATATATTAAAGTATGATAATGAAGATTTACCTGAAAGCACTTGGCAATGAAATTTAGGATGCATTTGAAATTGGATATGATCCCTTAGTTAATCTACCTATAAATAAGGAAGGTAAGCTCCTACATCATTACAATTCAAAAGCAATGAATGCACTTTTGAGAGGTTTGCATAGAATAGAGTCCATGAAAGTTATGCATTGTCAAAATGCAAAAGAAATGTGGGATAAACTGCAAAGTATATATGAAGGAGATAAAAGTGTTAAGAAAGCAAAGATACAAAATCTCAAAGGAAAATTTGAAACATTAAGAATGAAGGATGAGGAAAATATTAGTACATATATATTTCAAATTAATGAGGTTGTTAATGATATGCAAGGACTTGGAATGAAGGTTGATGAATTGGATGTTTGTGATAAGTTCTTAAGAACTCTTCCAAAAATATTCAGTGAAGATGTTTTATCGGTGTGCAATATGTTTTGTTCTAGCTCGCCTTTGTGCTTCTCTTTTTTGGTGATGTTCCTTTCTGTTCCTTTTTTCCAAAGGATTGTAATGGCTTTTAGCCTTTCTGGCCTTTCTGTTCTTAGTATTTCAATTTTTTTGGGTTTGGTTTTGTTTTTTTTAAGGAGAATCGTTTATCTCTATTGTGTTCCTCTTGATTCCTTGATGTAAAGGTGATAGGACGCCTTTCAAATGCCCTTTTTGAAATAATACAAATTAATTTACCAAAAAAAAATATGGTGATTCTTTGACAAGAGATATGTTGCTTGGTATTCTTACAACATTTGAGATGAGAACAAAAGAGGAACCTAATCCCCAGAAAGAAGTTTCATTCAAAGTAATCAATAAAACAAAGAGTAAGAAGTCAGAATCAAGCAATGAGTCATCCAATGATGAAGAAGCTAATTATGGTAGAAGGGATAAGGATTCTATAATATCTAAAGATCTAAGAGGAGCTACTATGTGGATAAGGATGGACAAAGCAGACAAGGAAATAAGTTATTTCAAATACAAAGGAGGAGCTACTATGTGGATAAGGCAAGTAAGTACTCAATTGATAGTGATGCTAGTTTTTTAGATAATGATGGAGATGAAGTTATATTTATGATTGAAGAAAAATAACCAGTTAAGAAAATAACTCCAATAATTCTCAAGTATTTTGGATGTGGTAACTTTGGACATATTGATGTTGAGCAAGGTGTAGCAACAATATTGTCATTGTTGTCAACACAGTCAGATAGATCTATTGATGTAGTGGATAGGAAGTTCAAAAGCTATTCAGATGCAGAAGACAAGAGTTCAAATGTTACTCAGAGTATGTACAATGATTTTCCAAGAAGATCAAAGTGGCCCATTTGCAAAAGATCAAAGAAAAAGACAAGAAAAGTGTCATGATATCGTGACATATACAACAGGCAAGAAAAACTATCGTGATTTTGTGACATGTTGGAAGAGAGAGAAAAAGCAGGAAAAACTATCACGATTTCGTGACATGTTAGAGGAGGGAGAAAAAGCAGGAAAAACTATCATGATTTCACGACATGTTGAAAGATAAAAAGGAAAGTGGAAAAACTATCGCGATTTTGCAACGTGTTGGAAGAGAAAAAGGCAAGTGGAAAAATTGTCGCGATTTCGCGACATGTTGGAAGAAAAAGAGAAAACAGGAAGAATTGTTGCGATTTCACGACAAGTTCAAAGAAAGAGAACAAGTAAGAAAAGTGTCACGATTTCATGACATGTTGCATTTTTGTGACTAAAATAGGAGAGATAAAGCAAGTTGGAAAAGTGTCGCGGTTTCATGACATGTCGCATTTTCACGACAAAAGAAAGAGAGGGAGCGTATGGAAGCAGAAGTGTCACGATTTCATGACAAAAGCTAAGTTGAAGACTTCAAAGGCAGAAGTTTCATGATTTCATGACAAAATCAGAGAAGAAGACTTCAAAGGTAGAAGTGTCACAATTTCATGACAAAAGCAAAGAAGCTAAGTACAGAAGCAGAAGTGTCACGATTTCACGACAAAAGCTAAGATGAAGACTACGGAGGCAGAAGTGTCACGATATTGCGACAAAAGAAAAGTCAAAGTATTTGGAAGTAGAAGTGTCGTGATATTGTGAAAATAGCAAAATTGAAGTCTTTGGAAGCAAAAGTGTCATGATATTGTGACATGTATTTTTGCGGGCCAAAGCAAAGAAAAAGCGCAAGGAGAAAAAGTGTCGCGATATCGCGACATGTATTTTTGCGGGCCAAAGCTAAGAAAAATAGCAAAGAGAAAAAGTGTCGTGATATCGCTACATGTTGTATTTTTGTTGCTATAGTAACAAAAGAAGCTACAGAGGCAGAAATGTTGTGATTTCACGATAGGTCATAAATGCGCAAGTCAAGAAGGAGAACCCAACTAAAATAAGAAGTATGAAAATGGACCAACATCACTATGGCATTTACAAGGGCAGATACAAAGTGCATTCATGCAGCTAAATTATGAAGTGTGAACAAAAGTCAGTGTGGCAGCTATAGGGACTGTTATCGATTGAAATCTTTGAGCGATGGAATTATCGAATATCTTCATGACAACTGACTAAGACCGATGACAGCTGACTAAGATTAGGGTTTACATTTGGTATACAGCCAACTAATATTAGGGTTTTCATCATGAAAATATTGTTATAAAAATAGGGCTATTTGGAGAATTGAGCATGTGGAGAACATGTCCTCGAATGTGTGTCGAAGTGTGAAATGCGATTGTAAGAGCGCAAAAAGCATAGAAGCAACAAGATGATGGTGAAGTGTGCAAAGTGAGCGAAGAGTCATGTCGAATTGTCCTAAGTGTGTCTGTTAGTGCACAGAGAAATCAGAAGGTGCAAAGAGTGCAAAGGTTGAAGTTCGACCAAGTGCGACTGTGATTGCATAGAGAGAGTAGAAGGCACAAAGAGTGCAGAAGGCAAAGTGTGGCTATAGATCATAGAAAATGTGTCTGTTTCGTAAATAGTGAGAGATATTGGGTAAACAATAGACCAGTCAAGGTCTTGTAAAAGTGAAGGTATTTTTCTGTTAAACTTCTTGAATCAAAATTGAAGTCCAAGTTGCAGCTTGGCATCAGTGGTTGGTGCTCCTTCCAGTAGGTGCTGGTAAATTAGGGGTTGGTGCTCATTTTTGTCGGTGTAGATAAATAAGGGGTTGGTACTCCTTCTAGTAGGTGCTGGTAAATCAGGGGTTAGTGCTTCTTTCTGTTGGTGTAGATAAATAAGGGATTGGTACTCCTTCCAGTGGGTGCTAGTAAATTGATTATTAAGTTAGAGCTTTGCAAAGGCTAGATTTGGATGGTAGTCCAAGTAGTCATTCTTGAGGAGTAGTCAAATTGATGAACCTTGTTAAATATTGTGTTGTGTGATGTTCTCTTATGATACTTGCTTTATCTGGTTGTAAGGTTTCATTATTTCAGTTTTAAGAGCTGTGAGTTTAAGTTTAAAGAACTACACTAATTCATCCCCCTCTCAGTGCCATTGTAAGACTAATAATTGGTATCAGAGCCAAGTTCCCTTCGAAGGCTAAATCAGTCAGGGTTGATCTTGGATTAGTATGCAATGGGTAAGAAGAATAGATCCTCCTCCAAAAGGACATCTCAGTCAGTTTTAGTTCTTGTGGAAGAGAAAATTTAACCAGGTGGTGAAGGCCTCTCACCAAAAAAAGCACCTGTGTTTGACGAAACTAATTACATGATCTGGAGATTTAGGATGCAGGCATATCTTTATGCTTTGGGATATGACATCTGGGATTCAGTAAACAGTGAATACACAATACCCATCACTCCTCAAACCAATGCTACTGGGAAGAATCTGTTTGAGAATGACTCAAAAGCAAAGAAAGCTATCAAGAGCGGATTAGTAGATAGTGAACTGGTAAAGATCATGAGTTGTAAAATGTCAAAAGAAATGTGGGACAAACTAAGGAGTATTCATGAAGGAGACAATGAGATCAAGGAGGCCAAGTTACAAACACATCAAGCTCAGTTTGAAGCTTTAAAGTTAAATGACGATGAGAACATAAAGGATGATTCTAAAACGGAAACAGGTGGAAGTCTTTTCATGACACTCGAAGAAGAAACAAAAAAATAATAGGAATGTGATGAAGAAGAAATTGATGCAGAAATAAATTTGAAAGAAGAACTAATTGCAGCTCTGGATGAATTGAAGATAGAAAGAAAAAGGAATAAGGAAATCTCAAGAAAGCTTGAGGATGCAAATGAAATAATAACCAGTTTGAAAGTACAGGTAGAAGAATTCAAAAGGATTGAAGAAAATCTCAGGTCATAGATCAATGAGAAAGAGATTGGTTACTGCAAAAAAGAGGAAGAGATTTTTTTATTTAAGAAACAACTAGAAGAATCCAATACAAATATCAAATTTGAGAAGAGCATAGAGTTTCTAGATAAAATGATAAGCCAACAAAGAAGCTCCATGGATAAGCGTGGTCTTAGATATGAAGCTGAAAAACCTTCATCTTCCAACTCTACAGAGAAGAAGAAGTTCACGGTTGAAGGATCAAAGCAAGAAAAGTTTGAAGCTAAATCTTTAAAAAGAAGAAAATATCAAAGGAGATCTATAGCAAATCAACCACAAAAAAAAATGTTCTATCACTCTCACTCTATTCATAATAATACTTTTAATGGCTATTGTTTCAGATGCAACCAGTATGGTCACAAGGCAATTTATTGTGGATTGAATAATAAATCAAAGAGTTATGCTGGTAGAAATACATCTGTGTTTCTGAGTGAAAACTATGTACAATTTTTTCAATGTAATGGTCATGGGAACATAGCAAGGTTTTTTCCAAGCACTTTTGTATCTAATCTAATGCAAAATAGTAGATTTCATCAAACGTAAAGAACGCAACACAGACAGGGAATAAATCATGTACATAAAATAAAGGAAAATAATTATTCATCAAGGATGCATAAGAGACAACCACACAAGAGAAATGTTCGAGTTCACGAAAAGGTGCAAAATAGGGATGTAGTTGAAAAATCCAAGCTTGAGTTCAAGAAAGTTTAGAGAAAAATAGAAGAAAGGAAATCATGTCTCCTTGGACTGAAGGAGACTACTCTGCTATTGCACTAAGCAACTCCAGGTAGCACATCCTCAGGGGGAGCAATCTTGAAGTTTCATTTTAATGCTCCTATGTATTTGTTTGATTACCTGAGGATGAAATGCAAGTAGTCAGGGAAGTTGTCGTATAGTTGTCGAAGTGTGTTTTTAGTTCATGTAGTTTTTTGTGGAAGTGCCATGAAGGGAGGTGATTAAATTGAGAGTTG
Organism: Wollemia nobilis; assembly: GCA_028583015.1. NCBI lineage: Eukaryota > Viridiplantae > Streptophyta > Pinopsida > Araucariales > Araucariaceae > Wollemia > Wollemia nobilis. Next base: position 8,990,231 of record JAQPPZ010017101.1, on the reverse strand, counting down.
TCATTAATGGTAGTATTACTATATGTCATTGTTGTACTATTGATGGTTCTTACTGCCACTGTCCAAAATTAAGGATTATAATAGTTCAGATAATTTGGTTAGTGAAAGAATGTTGCCTTAGTCACATATATGTGTTTCGATAAAAGCAGTGTGGAGTTGAACTACTCATTGATGTGAATATTGTTAGATATTTTATGACACTATGGTGAAAAATATTGAAGTTTGATTATTGATTCATGTTTAGCTCATCAATATGGGAAACTTTTCTTTGTGAATCATACCTATCCGAGGTCCGTAAGTATGAGTTTGAGTAAGGTGCACTATAGTTGGCCGTGAAATGTTTGACAAAATGTTGTCTCCTGATTCGAACAGTTGAAAGTAAGGTGTGACCAGCAGTGAATGTAGAAAACATAGACCAAGTTGAAAATGTAAAAATGGATTTTGTTGGTGTTGTAGTACAGTGTTTTATGCTTGCACAGAGTTGGCAGCAAAATTGTAGTGTCGGTACAGTGTTGGACAAAAGTTGGTACAAGTGTGAGTCACTTGAAATTTTTTTGATAGATGTAAAATCAGTATTTTTGAATGGGAATCTTGAAGCAGAGGTTTACATTGAGTAGCCAGATGGTTTCCAGCTTGGTGATGATCCCAAATTGGTTTGTAAGTTGAATATATATGGCTTGAAACAGGCACCCCGAGCATGGTATGCAAGGCTAGACAACTATCTCACTCAACAAGGGTTTAAGAAAGATGATATCATATTTGGCAGTAGCAAAGATGAGTCATGCAAAGATTTAGCAAATAAGATGCAGAAAGAATTTGAAATGTCAATGATTGATTGCAAGTTGAGCAAGGATGAAAAATATTCACCTTTTGATCAAAACATGTACAGATCTATGATTGGGAGCTTACTATACCTGACAGCTACCAGACCAGATATTTTACAGGTAGTATGCATGGTAGCACGATTTTAGGCTAATCCTAAGGAGACTCATGTGACAACAGTGAAGAGGATTCTTTGGTACCTCAAGGGTACTATGGAGTATGGGTTATGGTATCCGAAAGGTAAGGACTTCACCCTTATTGCATATTTAGATGCAGATTGGTCAGGATGGGTAGATGACAGAAAGAGTACCATTAGAGGTGCATTCTATCCTAGAGACAGGTTGGTCACATGGCACAATAAGAAACAAGAGTCAGTTTCCTTATCGAAAGCAGAGATAGAATATATTGCAGTGACAACATGTTGTACGTAGGTATTGTGGATGAAACAAACCCTGAAATATCTTGGTATTAACTTTAGTGAGCCAATATCAGTTAAGTGTGATAACACTAGTGCCATTAACATCTCCAAGAATCTGGTTATGCATTCACACACAAAACACATTGCTATCAGGTATCACTTTTTGAAGGAGAAAGTTGCAAAAGGTGAGGTTAAGTTGGATTTTGTTCCAACTACAGAGCAAGTAGCAGATATCTTCACAAAACCTTTGCCCAAGGAAGTTTTTGAGTACCTTCACAATAAATTGGGAGTAGTCACAATTCCCAAGAATTGACTAGCTACAGGGATCACATTCTCAGGGGGAGCATTTAAGTATTTGATTATATTTTTGCTCATGTTCATGATTTTTGCTAAGTGTAATAAATTTTGCCTAAGAATGTTGTGCATGGACTCAAGGGGAGTTTGCGGTATCCCTTTGGTATTATTGTCAAAGGGGGAGAAGAGTTACAGGAAATTGCACATGTGTTGCCAACAATTCCAAAGGGGGAGATTGTTGAGCAAGGTGCAACAACAATATTGTCATTGTTGTCAACACGCTTAGATAGATCTCGTTGATGTAGTGGACAGGAAGTTCAAAAGCTATTCAGATGCAGAAGATAGGAGTTCAAAGGTTACTCAGAGTATGTACAGTGATTTTCCAAGAAGACCGAAGTGGCCCATTTGCAAAAGATAAAAGAAAAATACAAGTAAGAAAAGTGTCGTGATATCACGACATATACAACAGGCAAGAAAAACTATTGTGATTTCGTGACATGTTGGAAGAGAGAGAAAAAACAAGAAAAACTGTCATGATTTCGTGACATGTTAGAGGAGAGAGAAAAAGCACGAAAAACTGTTGCGATTTCATGACATGTTGGAAGAGAAAAAGGCAAGTGGAAAAATTGTCATGATTTCGTGACATGTTGGAAGAGAAAAAGGCAAGTGGAAAAACTGTCGTGATTTTGTGACATGTTGGAAGAAAAAGAGAAAGCAGGAAGAAGTGTCACGATTTTGTGACAAGTTCGAAGAAAGAGAACAAGTAAGAAAAGTGTCGCGATTTCGCGACATGTCGCATTTTCACGACTAAAATAGGAGAGAGAAAGCAAGTTGGAAAAGTGTCATGATTTCGTGACATGTTGCATTTTCACGACAAAAGAAAGAGAGGGAGCGTACGAAAGCAAAAGTGTCTCGATTTCACGAAAAAATCTAATTTGAAGACTTCGAAGGCAGAAGTGTCATGATTTCACGACAAAAGCAGAGAAGAAGACTTCGAAGGCAGAAGTGTCACGATTTCATGACAAAAGAAAAGAAGCTAAGTACGAAAGGAGAAGTGTCATGATTTCACGACAAAAGCTAAGATGAATACTATGGAGGCAAAAGTGTCGCGATATCATGACAAAAGCAAAGTCTAAGTATTTGGAAGCAGAAGTGTCGCGATATCGTGACAAAAGAAAAATCAAAGTCTATGGAAGCAAAAGTGTCGCGATATCACGACATGTATTTTCATAGGCCGAAGCAAAGAAAAAGCGCAAGGAGAAAAAGTGTCGCGATATCATGACATGTATTTTCATGGGCCAAAGCTAAGAAAAATAGCAAAGAGAAAAAGTGTCACGATATTGCTACATGTATTTTCATGGCTATAGTAACAAAAGAAGCTACAGAGGCAAAAATGTCACGATTTCACAACAGGTCGTAAATGCGCAAGTCAAGAAGAAGAACCCAACTAAAATGAGAAGTATGACAGTGGACCGACATCACTACAACATTTACAGGGGCAAATACAAAGTGAATTCATGCAACTAAATTATGGAGTGTGAACAAAATTCAGTGCGGTGGCTATAGGGACTGTTATCGACTAAAATCTTCGAGTGGTGGAATTACCGAATATCTTCATGACAACCGACTAAGACCAATGATAGCCAACTAAGATTAGGGTTTACATTTGATATACAACTGACTAATATTAGGGTTTTCATCATGAAAATATTTTTATAAAAGGAGGGTTGTCTGGAGAATTGAGCATGTGGAGAATATGTCGTTGAATGCTTATCGAAGTGTGAAATGTGGTTGTAAGAGCGCAGAAAGCGCAAAAGCGGTGAGATGATGGCGAAGAGCACAAAGTGAGTGAAGAGTCATGTTGAATTGTCCTAAGTGCATCTGTTAGTACATAGATAAAGCAGAAGGCACAAAGAGTGCAAAGGTTGAAGTTTGACCAAGTGCGGCTATGATTGCATAGAGAGAGCAAAATGCGTAGAGAGTGTAGAATATGAAGTGCAGCTGTAGATCATAGAAGATGTGTTTGTTCTATAAACAATGAGAGAGATTGGGTAAGTAATAGACCAGTCAGGGTCTTGTAAAAGCAAAGGTATTTTTATGTTAAACTTATAAATTCAAAATTAAAGTCCAAGTTGCAGCTTGGCATCAGGGGTTGGTGCTCCTTCCAGTAGGTGCTGGTAAATCAGGGGTTGGTGCTCCTTTCTGTTGGTGCAGATAAATAAGGGGTTGGTACTCCTTCCAGTAGGTGTTGGTAAATCAGGGGTTGGTGCTCCTTTCTGTTGGTGCAAATAAATGAGGGGTTGGTACTCCTTCTAGTGGGTGCTGATAAATTGATTGTAAATTTGGAGCTTTGCAAAGGCTATATTTGGATGGTAGTCCAAGCAGTCATTCTTGAGGAGTAGCCAAATTGGTGAACCTCGTTAAATCGTGTGTTGTGTGATGTTCTCTTGTGATACTTGCTTTATCTGGTTTTAAGGTTTCATTATTTCAGTTTTAAGATCTATGAATTTAAGTTTAAATAACTACACTGATTCACCCCCCTCTTAGTGCCATTGTAAGACTAACACTTGAAGGTAGTTGTATAAGGAATGGTTATAGTTTTAGTGATTATGAATATGAATATACACTTGAAGGACCAGAAGAGAATATTATAATGGCACTAGAATAAGGAGAAGATGATCCTACAGAAGACAAGCCAATAGAAAATAAATATATGGACAAAGGTAAAAATAATAGAGGAATATTCAAAGAAATATGGATATGATATCAAGGAAGAACTTATCTATGCCCTTGAAATAGTGAAGAAGGTAAGAAAAAAAAACTCTAAACTTGAAATTTAGTTTCAATAATGTGATGAAGAGAGAAGGATGCTTATAGAGGATCTAGAAAAATCAAAGGCCAAGAAAAAGAAGTTCAAGGATAAGTTAGAAGTAAAGATCTTAGAATGTGAAAAGTTAGTACAAGAAATGGATCTACTAAGAGAAGATTTAGGAGACTCCAAATTCAAGCTAAAAGGGTTCAAAAACATCTTAAAGAACTTGGATAATTTCATCAAGATACAAAAGACTACATCAAGCAAAACATGTCTTGGATTTGAACAGGTTCAGAAGAAATGGGAAGGAAAGTCAATCTCAAGTTTTAGAGGAGAAGAAAATTTAGATGAAGACACTTCAGAAGAAGACAATTTAAAATAAAGTGAGACATCTGAGGATGATTTGGACAATATAAAGTTCAACAAGAATAGGAACAATGCATAAAGAAGATACATATGGAACATCAATCAGAATAGGTCAAGAGAGACTAAGAGACCAATGAGGTCAAGACAAGGAAACTTCAATGGAATATGTTTTTCATATCACAGGTTTGGGCACATGGCTTCACATTTTAGGATACATGAAAGACAAGAATATGGGAAAATATAACTTTTCCATGGGTATTGCTACTCATGTAATCAGTTTGGTCACAAGGTAATGATTTGCAAGGTTCATGACAAAAGAGTATATGACTTCAGTAGGAGCAATCCTAATACATTTGCACCTCCAAGGAATAATAACATTAAGTGTTATAAGTGTAATAATGATGGTCACATAACAAAGTGGTGTAGATTAGACATTCCAGAATCAAGTATGAACAGGAACAGGAATAGGAACAAGAACAAGAACATGAATATGAACATGAACATGAACATGGATATGAACAAGAACATGGATAGGAACAATAAAATGGACATGGACATAGAAAGAAATAGTCAGAGGAACCAGAAGGATTAGATAAGAAGAAAAGAGGATAAAGGTAAAGAATAGTGCTTTCTAGGAGTAGAAATACTCCCACCCAAGAATTAACCACCTCAAGAGGATATGGGAGAGGGGCTAAGCTAAGAGGCTCATTCTTAGCCTCGAGTCCCAAAGGTGACCCTTTGCCATTTATGTCAAAGGGGAGAGATTTGAGTAAATGGGAGATATTTGGTATTTGAGTAAAGAGGAGAGAGCATTGAGCTAGGGGAGCAATGTCCTAGGGGAGCAGAACAAAGGAAAGTTCAAGTTTTAGATAAAAAGAATTTGGCTTGCCATCAATGACAAAGGGGGAGATTGTTGGACATTTTGAATTCATCATTGATGTCAATAAGAACAATGCAAAGGTTAATGGCAAAAGAGCTTCATAATATTTTTAATATTATGTGGAAGCAAATGAAGGCAGGTTTTTATTAAAACCATGGATGAGCAAATTAAAAGGTTTTTATAAAACCCCAAGGAAGCTTTTTGAAAATATAAATGAGGTTTTAATATTTATTTTATAAAATATTTAAATTCAATTTGAATTTAAATTTTATAAATAAATATTACTTATACAAGGAGGCTTTAATTTTTATTAAAGTCAAAGGTTTATAAATATAATTTATAAAATTTAAATTATTTTAGAATTTAAATAATGTATAAATTATAAAGGTTATAAAAGCACCACTGTCATCTATTAAAGCATCTGACGACATGAAGAACAAAAGAAAAAAAGGGTATTTAAAACATATGAAATGCAAACCTTAGCCAAAAATAATAATTTTAATGTGCTTGCATAAATTACGAGGTCAATGAAAGTCAAGACAACAGGGAGCACATCATGTGGTTTGGCACATGGTAAGGTAAAGGGAGCGCATCGTGTGTCTTAGCAAGTGGCAAGGCAAAAGGAGGAGCCAAAGGCTCCAAGGCCTTTGTGGGAAGAAAAATTGACCAAGGCACTTAAGCAAACACGTGGAGCGCTTGGCTCACATGGCTAGCTAGCCATGGCCAAGGCACCGGCCGAGGAGAAAGACTCAGGGTCGAATCCCCAAAATTTGTGAAAGAGGACTTTGCCAAGGTTTTTATTAATTTAATTTTTTATGACTTAGGGGAATCCCCAAAATTTGTGAAAGAGGACTTTGCCAAGGTTTTTATTAATTTAATTTTTTATTTTGTCATGTGCTAAGGTTTAGGAGGTATAAGGGTTGCATATGCAATTTAATTATTTCCTTAAGGTTAGGGAGACAAAAATAAAATAGTAGGGTTATTTACCTAGGTGGTAAATAAGAGTTTTACTAGGGTAAATGTTATTTTTACCTAAATTGATTTATGATATCAATTTTTGTAATATTGAGAAATTGAAGGTGTATTTTGAAAGGGTTATTTTATGAAAATATTATTGTTGAATATATCTATTGAGATGGAGATATAAGGTGTATCATGAAATTGATCTATCCTTGTATATGTGAAGTATAACAGTTTTTATCTAACCCTTGGTACTTGGCAAACAAGAAGGTATTGTTTGAAGGAAGTTTTGAGAGGACTTTCTCCAATCAAGAAAAGGTATGGGGAAAGTATTCCATGTGTAAAAATTATGAATGATGAATGTGAGTGTATTTCGGAAAAATAAGTTTGGAGTGAAAAGCATTTGATTAGGGCTTCCTTATTGAGTGTGGTTGAGTTAATGCTTCAAGGTTTTCTGGAATAAAGAGTTGTTATTAAAACCTTGTTTTATAAGCATTGTTTTTGAAGCCATTGGTTGAGAAAAGAACTAATATTTGAAAATAACATGAGTATCATTGTTATGTGAGATTTTTTATAAGCATTGTTGTTGAAGTGAGTTATTGAGCAAATAACTTGAACTAGGATTTGAAAAGAACATGAGTATCATTGTTATGTGATATTTGTTTTTGAGCATTTTTGGAAACATTTTGAGTTAAGGATCATATGTTTCAACTAGGGTTTGTGAGCAAGGATTATTTCATTGAGAGATTGGTTGAGTAGATTTGGTTGAGCCTAGTCAAGTGGATGTCTGAAGTGATTGTTCAAGTTCCATAAAATAAACTATTCTATATTCTGAATTGAATTGAGAAAGTTATTGAGTTGAAGCATATTGAGTCTCTAACAATTCTCTGTATGTTTCTAAAAGAGTGATTGAAAGTGATTGAGCATTGGGTTGAGTATAGAGCATATTGAGTCTCTAACAATTCTCTTTATGTTTCTATGAGATTGGATGAGTTCTAGTGTGGAATTTTTGAGAAAATTTGAGATAAGTATTTGAAAATACTTGTGGACAAATTTGGGTAAGCTTTTGTGGAATCTTACAATACAGATTATTGAGCAGTTTTGGTTAAGTTATTGAGAGGACTTATTGATCAGATTTGGTTAAGTTCTTGAGAGGACTTATTGAGCCAAATTGGACAAGTTCTAGAGAGAACTTGAGGATAGATTAGTGTGATATTTTGTGGAAGCTTACAAATAAAATTTGAGATAATTATTTGAGAAGGCTTAAGAGTAGATTTAATTGATTGATTTTTTCAAACCTTGAGTTAATATTTGGAGTAGATCCAGTAGAGTTGATTTGAGATTGAGTCAAACTTTGAGTTAAGGCTTGAAGACATAGATTGAGCATATTTGTGCTAGACCGAAGGACTGTTTAGCACAAATTTGAGGATAGATTTTGGTGTAAATTTGAGGACAAATTTGTGCCAGGCCATATATAGATATTGAAGAAATATTTGTGCTAGACCGAAGGACTTTGTTTAGTATAGATTTGAGGATAGAGTTTGGTGCAGATTTGAGGACAGGTTTATGCCAGAATAGAGATAGATATTGAAGATATATTTGTTCTAGAATGAAGGATTATGTTTAGTAAAAATTTGAGATAGAGCTGAGTGTAATATTTGGAGGTGATAGATTATAGAAGATAACAATATCTAGTAGATAGAGATCCATTAGCTAGGTCAGTGAAGATAGGTCTTCTAAGTGAGGACAAGAGTCTTTAGTGGATAGAGATCCATTATCCAGTGTAGTAGAGGCAATAGTTCTTCTAGAATATCACCAACCAGAGTAGATATTAGGCTATTGGTGTCTCCTCTGGATAGATATCCATAAACTTGATTTAGGGTATTGGTATCTCCTTTGGAGAGAGGTCCATAAATATTGTAATAGGGAAAGGATTCCCAAGAGATTGATTAAGAAATATTTAATGAAATATTTTCTCTGTGGAGTAGCCCACATTGGTTGAACCACGTAAATTATGGTGTCTCTATTTTGTGTGGTGATTTGTACATTGCTTTGATTACTACTATTGGTATTGCTATATTTACATTGCATAATATTTATTGGGAAAGAAAAGTAAAAAGTGATATTATACTATTCACCCTCCCTATCAATATAAGCTTGTGTTATTCAATATCCATATCCTCATCATCCTTGTAGGTCACTTCCACATCTCAAAACAAGGTAGACCTATCTCATATTTATTATGCATGTATAGCATTGGTTCCTCTAGAACTCTCTACCTCAGTCCAAACTGTCTAAGCACTCATGAGAACTAGATCAACTCCACCTCATTCTTGTACCTTCTAAATACCTACCTAGCCTAATGAACTCTTTGTAGATGCTTCACATCACCTATCCACATGGAACCTCACCATGGATTCCATATCATATGATCTGATGTCAATCCAACCCATATATCCCTCTACCACTAAGCCATCCAAACAAGATGACTCAGTTGCACCTCCTCTACCATCGACCATCTCATAGCATAAAGTTTCTCCCTATCCAATGACTCAGTAGGTAAGCCCACTGGCCGAGCCACACTGAAATACTCCCAAACCCAACATGATAATAGCACACTACACCCTAACCCCTTCTACCTTTTCCTCCTCACCTCATACAAATCCTAGTAAAACTACACCAATAAATAAAGAGCCCATATATATACTTGAGGTTTAGTGATCATATCACACACTAGCCCAGTAAGGTTCCATGGGAATCAACAACTAGTACTTTTCAATGCCACTATGTTGGCCAACACAAAAATCACCAATGTGGGTAGGGCATCCAACTTCTTGTACATAGACATGGAAAAGTATATTATTCCTCCACCCATAACATCCACAAACCGCCACCCATATCCAAACATGCGGCTCATATCATACCCATTATCATGTCCAACCTTGACATATAAACCCTCTTTTGGTAACTTGAGGATACAATATACATCCTCAAGTGTCACTGTAATATCTCTAGTAGGGAGCTGAAATGTCCCTCTATCTAGATCCCATCTCTCTACCAAGGTAGAGATATACACCTCATCCACCCTCACCACATCTATATTAGCAGTCCTAGCCAGCCCAACATCCTCAAGCCACTCCCAATTGGCCCTCTCAGAATGCCTTATTCACCCTAGGGATGAGATGCGGGAACCAATAATGAGCCTCCAAAAATATTCAGCTACAGCATAACACATTGCAACACATAAAAGTCACACTCATTGCATAATTTCAATTAAAAAAAGAAAAAAAAACACAACATTTTTTTTTTCACAAAAACAAATATCTTCAAAGGCATTTACCTTAGCAAAATGCACATCTTCTCGTGCTACCACATCTGCACCCTCCATTGCCATAGCTTCCACAACACTTCACTTCACTTCACTTCACATCACCTAACTCACTCCACTACCTTAGACACAACTTCTAAAATTTGCAAATGTTAGAATGAATCTAATTTACCTTATACAGGCTATTTATAGCTATTTCAGGTGCATTAAAATGTCCATTGGTGCTTCTAGGCTCATTGAAATTCATCCTTATGTTTGGAAAACAATAAAATTTGGTGGGTGTTTACACATGCGATAGGTGCCCACCAACGTTTGGCATCAAAATTGAAAAAAGATAAAAAATGATCCAAAAATGTATCTTACCTCTAAAAAATATTTCTAAATTTCATCCATACATCTCTTTCATGATAATAACATGTTTTGCGAAAGTCCAAATCGATTTAGGCACATAATATTTGCTTGCAACCAAAAGGTGTAAAATCACATTACAAGTTACAAAACACTTCAAAACGCTTCAAATTTTCATAAAATGACCATTTTCATAATTATCATCATCCATTACATCATTGCATTAATTGCATGATAATATTAATTAATTTGGATGGCTAACTTTTATTTGCGCCCAAAAGGCACAAAATTATCCAAAATTGCTTCAAAATTCCCCAAATCAAGGCAAAATTCTACAAAATAATTCAATTCAATAATTAATGTATTTCTCATCATCACCTATTTATTTCCATGTCATTTCCATTCATCAATCATTGCATTTATACATTTTCCAAGTTCACTTACAAATTCAAGTGAACCTTGTATCTAGTGGTCTATTCTATCTCCTTGGTGATTGCAGCAATTTGTATCCATGCCATTCGGTAATATTATTAAATCACCATAAGGATACTTGGTATTATTCATAATCCAATATCTCACTGTTCAACAAGAAAATCACTTTTGGTCCCTCTTTTTATGAGTGATACTATGTCAAGAATAATTTGCTCAACTGTCATTGATGGCATTGTCCATGGGCTTGAAACATGGATAAATAACATTACATCATTCTCCTCAACAATTAATAATTGCATATAGTCAACTAGGAGTGACCTCCTAGCAATCATTCGATCTTAGGGTGATTGGTTCCTGATATTTTGTACTTTCATCATTTTGCATTTCAATAACACCGAAATGTAATTCCTTCAACAACATGGAATTACCCCTAAATTGGGGCAACCACATTTTATTTTGATTTTACCACAAAGGAATATATCTTACATGATCATGGAATTTACACTTGGCAAAAATCCTTTCTCTGTTTGGGTAAAAGCATAATAATTCACTTACATTTATCAATAATCCCCTTTCTCCATTGGGGTAAAAATGGAATCATTCTACATCATTTATATCATCCTTTTAAATCATTCATATCATCTATATTTACATCATACTTCCACAATTTTCCCATTCATTTGCATTCGCCAATTAAGGGGGTAATATACAAAATCAAAATTATTTTGTCTTCAAATTCATCTTCACATCCCAACGAAAGAAAGATTCTTTTGCATAAGGCTAAACAAGGTGACTCATATTTTTACATCGAATTGCATTTCACATAACACAATACAAAAAGGGGTATTTGTAGACACCAAAATCTAGCCACTTGTCATCCATCTATATTTCCCAATCCCCACTATCCATTATATATATATATATTTATATTTATATTTATATGAATTAATCCCAACCATCCATAATGTTTTAATATTAGTCATTCATCTGCCTTGATCCATGCCATTTACCTAGATTTAATCTCCACCCTTCCTCATGTTTTAATCTAAATCACTCAAATTATGTTGTCAAAACCCTAACATGTTTAAGGGAATATTATAAAGTTGAGTCATTTTGATGACTTAACCCCTAATTTCCTTGATTACCTAAGCCCCCCCTAAGTTCACCTTGGATGTCTTAAACCCTAAACCCTTCATTTTCATCCTCGTCCCCTATCATTGTCATTCATATATTTTGCATCCACTATCCCCACCTTACGCGAACCATATCTAGTTTTGCAACCTTTCCATCAGCCACGAAATACCCTTTAGAACCTCTCGAGCACCCATAAGAGTCTGTAGAAAGCCCACTAAAACCTCTTGAATAACCTATCAAGCTTCCAAAGCACTTCTGGATATTTTTTATTAGCACCAAGTACTTGTGGGCATTTCCCATCCCAAATCTATAGCCCTACGATTCTCGAGCACCATTAGGGTATCTTTGCAACCCTCACTAGAAATATTTATGTAAGCAAAAAATAAAGATAGTAGGTTTGTTAACAAGGTAAAAGTCCATTGCAATTATTTTATGTTTTTATACTTTTTTAAAGCATTCATTGCAATATTAGTGTTTAGTGATTTTATTTCTCTTGAGGGTCTCACGTAGTGGAGCCCTCATAGATATTACTGATCCTTGTTATTGTTTGTTGTGTGCAAGTGTAAGAACAAAATTTATTGAAGATAATAATAAAAGAGTTCATTTGTATTGTGCAATCATTGTGTTACTTTGCTTATTTATTATTTCATAGTTTATATTTTGTGTTGCTTGAATTTTGTATTCACAATATTATTGCTAATGATTCCCTTTAATTTGATTAGATTGAAGAACATGTGCTTATACTAAGATGGGGGTGAACAGTATACGATACAACTTTTTGCTTTTTAATCCATATGATAACATCCGTAATATTAAAGTAGTAAACATCACACAAAGCATCACACATATTAGAGACATGATTTAACATGGTTCACCCAATGTGAGCTACTTCATGGAGAAACTATTCCTTATAAACTTTTCTCAAATAAATTCTCTTGGGAATCCTTTCTTTATTACAATGTTTATGGACCTCTGTCCAAAGGAGGCACCAATCCCCTAATCAATTTCATGTATCTCTAGCCATAAGATAACTCCTTTCTCCTCTGCTCTGGCTGGTGATATTCTAGAAGAACTACTACCTCCATTGCATTGGCTAATGGATTTTTATCCACTAAAGACTCATTTCCTCACTCATAAGACCTATCATCATTGCCCTGGATAATGGATATCTATCCACTAGAGACTGTCATCCTCTACACTCAGTAACCTTCAAAGCTTACTCTTTGCTCTATCTCAAATATACACTAAACATAGTTCTTTGATATAGCAAAAATTTGTTCAATCTCTATTTTTGGTTTGGTACAAACCTATCCTTAAATTTGCACCAAAATTTGTCCTTAAATTTGTACTAAACACAATCCTTTGATCTAGCACAAATATATCCTCAAGCCTTAACACAAAGCTTGACTTAATCACAAATCAACTCAGTTGGATATGCCCCCAAACCTTAACTCAAGGTTTGAACAAATCAATCAATCAACTCTGCTCATAAGTCTTCTCAAAGAATTATCTCAAATCTACCTTGTAAACTTCTACAAAAGCTCACACCAAAATATCCATAAATATTCTCAAGACTTACCTTAAATCTACTCAATAAGTTCACAGTAAACTTATCCAATCTCACATAAACATATAGAGAATTGTTAGAAGCTAAATATGCTTCATACTCACAAATACTCAATCACTTTCAATCTCTTTCTCAAATAAATCTAGAATATAGAACAATTTCTTTCACATAATTAGAACTATCATTTCAACACTTCCACTTGAATAGGTTCAACCAACTCTACTCAACCAATCACTTAATGAAATATTCCTTGCTCATAAACCCTTGTCCAAGTATATGAACACTCACTTATTTCCAACAATGTTTCTAGGATCAACTTTCATTTCTAAAAAACCAAACTCAACAATGCTTCTCAAACAACCCTTTTCACTCCAACTTAGAATTCACAACATCCAACAATCACTCACTAGGAAGATGTGCCCATACCATTTTTTTTATGTAGAAGTGCCCTTAAAAACCTATCTCAATCACAATTTTCTTCTTTGCCAGTTTCAATGGTTAAATGATAAAATATCACACTAACACTTTATAAACCATCAAAAATATTTTATTATTTCAACCTTAGCACATTTGAAATAATCAAGCGGCCAAGACAAATAATATCAACACATACCTTTAACACTAGCCAAAAGGCCTCGATGGGTTTCAAATGTGAGACCACTCCTAGCTGAGCACATTATCTAGGTGCTAGCCCACCATGTTGGCTAAGTGCTTCCATGGGGAAGGGAAGGCACAAGCCTACCTTTATTCCCCCTTATTCCTTTTGATCAACACTGCTCAAAAATGAAAAATGCCCTCTCTTCCTTACAAAACAAACTCGGTGGGATTCGAACCCTACACTCCTTTTCTACCACAAGACTTAGCACCATCCATTGTTGCCAACTATGCTACACATCATTGTGCAAAGTATAAGGAGCCTCGCTCCTATTTATCTAATCTACAATCGAAGACCTTTCAAAACATGAAAAACTCTTTCTCCTTTTTGCGCATAATTCTTTTGAGCTTAGGAAATTGATCGATGGTTTATCAGGAGTAAGGCAAATGTTTTAGCCACCTTTTATACATGAAGACCTTGTGCCATAAAACATCAGCGCTTAAAATAGAATTTCAAATTAAGTTTTTAATTTAACCTTATAACCCTCTTTAGGGTTATTTAAGTTAATATAAATTAATTTATAATTAAATTAAAATTAAATTATAATTAACTTAAATAACTTTGGAAGTTAATTAAATTAATTAATAAATTAATTTATAATAAAATTATATAAATTAATTTATAATTAATTTAAATTTCCCTTTTTAATATTATAATAAAATATTATAATATTATTTTCTTGGGCCTCTTCTTTGCACTTTGGACCACATCTGACTACCTTGAACTGGATCTGACCAACTGGAAATGGAATGTCCTTTTTGCACTAATTGTGGAACAACTTCTCCTTCCATTACTCACTGAAACTAACTTTTGACATCAATGACCACTCACTCTTGATATTAATGACAAGTCATCTACTCAAAATGTCCAACAATATCTCCCTTTGTCATTGATGGTAACCCAATTATCTTTTCAAATTTCCTTAACCTTTTTATGTTCTGCTCCCTCTAGGAAACTACTCCCTTTGACTCAATGCTCTCTCCTTAAATCAAATATCTCTCCCCTTACTCAAATCTCTCCCCCTTTGACATCAATGGCAAAGGGTTTCCTTTGGGGATCAGGTTTAAGAATGAGTCTCTTAGCTTAGCCCCTCCCCCACCTCCTCTTGAGGTGATTAATTCTAGGGTGGGAGTATTACTCCCAGTTTTCCTCTATGAAACAACCCAAGTCAACCTACTTGGTTGTGTTGGCCCAGAGAAAAAATTTCCAACTTCATTCCACTTTTGTTCTAGTACGAGCATGCTAAATCCTCATGAGCATCATTTCACTGTAGTCAAAATGCCCATGATATCGTTAATGGCCAATTCTCATAGTATTGCCTTTAAGAACTTTCCTTTATCGATACTCTAGAATCCAATTTCAGGCATGGGTTTTATTTTTACCCCCATTTCACCTAAAAGTTGAATGCATAGTTCCCTACATATGGATTTGAGATGTTAGCGTATACATACAGAGATTAGATGAAAAATCACCAATCCTGATGTTTGTCTAGGGTCTACCTCTACCCAGGTAGTAACCTAGTGTTCTTGTCTTTTCTAATAATAGAATGTCCCATTCCATTCTACCGGAGGCACTTCCCTGCCCGTTCCAAGCTTAAGAACACTACTATGTACTAGTAGAGTTTTCCTAGGAGAGATACCCATATCATTTCTCCTTTACCTCCCGCCATAGCCTCTCCTGCTAGAGATCCTGCTAGAGATCCTGCTAGAGATTCCGTAAACTCTTGTCAAGATGTGTGTATGTCCACAACATCTATTAAGATTGTCTACCCACAATCTATTAGGTTGCTTAGTTGTCTCTTGTCCACAACTTAGTTTTATTCGTCCATAATATAATTTAGTTTGATGGTAGACCCAAGCTTTTTAAAAATATTTAAACTAATTTTAATTAATATAAAGTTGTAACTATTAAAATTATCAAGCTTTATAATCTTTATCATTTAACCCATATTTATCTATAGAAACTATAAATATCCTTTTCTACAAGATAGAATAGTGGTTTCAATAAAACCAATAAAATATCTAATAAAAGAATACATAACCATTTTAATAAAATATCTAATAAAATAATAGATAACCAAATAAATATGCATATCTAATAAATTAATGATTTTAATTCTATACATAACCTGATCAAGTCACAATGCTTTTAAACAAAATAAAAGAAGATAGCTATGTAGAACCTCTACTTCCATTTTAGTCTAACAAATTATTTTTATATTAAATGCAGAGAATGTTAAGAAGACTTTCGACGACTTCAATGGTTTTAATGACTTTTAATTATTATTTTTTCTTAGTCCCTAAGAATCTGGCTGCGTTTCTCATTCCCATTTTATTTTCATTATTAAAAATTCCAAATTCCCATTTAAACCACACATATTTTTTATTATTTCCAAGAATTTATGTGCACAAATAAAAGACTTCCATAATGTGTGTTAATTATAAGTTATTTCTCATTTATCAGATCTACTTTCTATCATTATGTATGAATAAAAAAATTTGCCTTTATTAAAAAAAACAACCTAACATTAGAACCTTCTAACATAAGGGTAAAAATTGCAATGTTGTTCTGTCAACCCTAAAAGACCCTGTGTCTCTTCCAAACTTTAAAGTCTCTAAAACTTTTCTTCATGAGGTGATAAAGTTTGTGATTTTCTCTGTCCACTATAGAGTTCGAAGCTTCTTTTGGTTAATCATTAGTTTGGACAGCGTGTCCTTTTTTAAGGAAAACTTTCATATACTATGAAACTATTATATATTATGTTATATTATTATTTTTTAATTATTTTGTTATGTCCAACTTTAATAGTGATATACGACATTTACTTTTCTCATTCTAAGTGATAAAAAAATTACTTTTCCCAGTTTTCCTCTATGAAACAACCCAAGTCAACCTATTTGGTTGTGCTGGCCTAGAGAAAAAATTTCCAACTTCATTCCACCTTTGTTTGAGTACGAGCATCTAAAATCCTCATGAGCATCATTTCACTGTAGTCAAAATACCCATGATATCGATAATGGTCAATTCTCGTAGTATTGCCTTTAAGAACTTTCCTTTATCGATACCCTTGAATCCAATTTCAGGCATGGGTTTTACTTTTAGCCCCCATTTCACCTAAAAGTTCAACGCATAGTTCCCTACATATGGATTTGAGATGTTAGCGTATACATACTAGAGCTTAGACGAACAATCACCAATCCTGATGTTTGTCTAGGGTCTACCTCTACCCAGGTAGTAACCTAGTGTTCTTGTCTTTTCTAACATTAGAATGTCCCATTCCATCCTACCGGAGGCACTTCCCTGCCCGTTCCAAGCTTAAGAACACTACTATGTACTAGTAGAGTTTTCCTAGGAGAGATACCCATATCATTTCTCCTTTACCTCCCGCCATAGCCTCTCCTGCTAGAGATCCTGCTAGAGATTCCGTAAACTCTTGTCAAGATGTGTGTCTGTCCACAACATCTATTAAGATTGTCTACCCGCAATCTATTAGGTTGCTTAGTTGTCTCTTGTCCACAACTTAGTTTTATTCGTCCATAATATAATTTAGTTTGATGGTAGACCCAAGCTTTTTAAAAATATTTAAACTAATTTTAATTAATATAAAGTTGTAACTATTAAAATTATCAAGCTTTATAATCTTTATCATTTAACCCATATTTATCTATAGAAACTATAAATATCCTTTTTTACAATATAGAATAATGGTTTCAATAAAACCAATAAAATATCTAATAAAAGAATACATAACCATTTTAATAAAATATCTAATAAAATAATACATAACCAAATAAATATGCATATCTAATAAATTAATGATTTTAATTCTATACATAACCTGATCAAGTCACAATGCTTTTAAACAAAATAAAAGAAGATAGCTATGTAGAACCTCTACTTCCATTTTAGTCTAACAAATTATTTTTATATTAAATGCAGAGAATGTTAAGAAGATTTTGGACGACTTCAATGGTTTTAATGACTTTTAATTGTTATTTTTTCTTAGTCCCTAAGAATCTGGCTGCGTTTCTCATTCCCATTTTATTTTCATTATTAAAGATTCCAAATTCCCATTCAAACCACACATATTTTTTATTATTATTTCCAAGAATTTATGTGCACAAATAAAAGACTTCCATAATGTGTGTTAATTATAAGTTATTTCTCATTTATCAGATCTACTCTCTATCATTATGTATGAATAAAAAAATTTGCCTTTATTAAAAAAAACAACCTAACATTAGAACCTTCTAACATAAGGGTAAAAATTGCAATGTTGTTCTGTCAACCCTAAAAGACCCTGTGTCTCTTCCAAACATTAAAGTCTCTAAAACTTTTTGAGGTGATAAAGTTTGTGATTTTCTCTGTCCACTATAGAGTTCGAAGCTTCTTTTGGTTAATCATTAGTTTGGACAGCGTGTCCTTTTTTAAGGAAAACTTTCATATACTATGAAACTATTATATATTATATTATATTATTATTTTTTAATTATTTTGTTATGTCCAACTTTAATAGTGATATATGACGTTTACTTTTCTCATTCTAAGTGATAAAAATATTATTTTTCCCAGTTTTCCTCTATGAAACAACCCAAGTCAACCTATTTGGTTGTGCTGGCCCAGAGAAAAAATTTCCAACTTCATTCCACCTTTGTTTTAGTACGAGCATGCTAAATCCTCATGAGCATCATTTCACTGTAGTCAAAATACCCATGATATCGATAATGGTCAATTCTCGTAGTATTGCCTTTAAGAACTTTCCTTTATCGATACCCTTGAATCCAATTTCAGGCATGGGTTTTACTTTTAGCCCCCATTTCACCTAAAAGTTGAACGCATAGTTCCCTACATATGAATTTGAGATGTTAGCGTATACATACTAGAGCTTAGACGAACAATCACCAATCCTGATGTTTGTCTAGGGTCTACCTCTACCCAGGTAGTAACCTAGTGTTCTTGTCTTTTCTAACAGTAGAATGTCCCATTCCATCCTACTGAAAGCACTTCCCTGCCCGTTCCAAGCTTAAGAACACTACTATGTACTAGTAGAGTTTTCCTAGGAGAGATACCCATATCATTTCTCCTTTACCTCCCGCCATAGCCTCTCCTGCTAGAGATCCTACTAGAGATTCCGTAAACTCTTGTCAAGATGTGTGTCTGTCCACAACATCTATTAAGATTGTCTACCCACAATCTATTAGGTTGCTTAGTTGTCTCTTGTCCACAACTTAGTTTTATTCGTCCATAATATAATTTAGTTTGATGGTAGACCCAAGATTTTTAAAAATATTTAAACTAATTTTAATTAATATAAAGTTGTAACTATTAAAATTATCAAGCTTTATAATCTTTATCATTTAACCCATATTTATCTATAGAAACCATAAATATCCTTTTCTAAAAGATAGAATAGTGGTTTCAATAAAACCAATAAAATATCTAATAAAAGAATACATAACCAAATAAAATATCTAATAAAATAATACATAACCAAATAAATATGCATATCTAATAAATTAATGATTTTAATTCTATACATAACCTGATCAAGTCACAATGCTTTTAAACAAAATAAAAGAAGATAGCTATGTAGAACCTCTACTTCCATTTTAGTCTAACAAATTATTTTTATATTAAATGCAGAGAATTTTAAGAAGACTTTGGACGACTTCAATGGTTTTAATGACTTTTAATTATTATTTTTTCTTAGTCCCTAAGAATCTTGCTACGTTTCTCATTCCCATTTTATTTTCATTATTAAAGATTCCAAATTCCCATTCAAACCACACATATTTTTTATTATTTCCAAGAATTTATGTGCACAAATAAAAGACTTCCATAATGTGTGTTAATTATAAGTTATTTCTCATTTATCAGATCTACTCTCTATCATTATGTATGAATAAAAAAATTTGCCTTTATTAAAAAAAACAACCTAACATTAGAACCTTCTAACATAAGGGTAAAAATTGCAATGTTGTTCTGTCAACCCTAAAAGACCCTGTGTCTCTTCCAAACTTTAAAGTCTCTAAAACTTTTCTTCATGAGGTGATAAAGTTTGTGATTTTCTCTGTCCACTATAGAGTTCGAAGCTTCTTTTGGTTAATCATTAGTTTGGACAGCGTGTCCTTTTTTAAGGAAAACTTTCATATACTATGAAACTATTATATATTATGTTATATTATTATTTTTTAATTATTTTGTTATGTCCAACTTTAATAGTGATATAACTTTAATAGTGATATACGACGTTTACTTTTCTCATTCTAAGTGATAAAAAAATTACTTTTCCCGGTTTTCCTCTATGAAACAACCCAAGTCAATCTATTTGGTTGTGCTGGCCCAGAGAAAAAATTTCCAACTTCATTCCACTTTTGTTTTAGTACGAGCATGCTAAATCCTCATGAGCATCATTTCACTGTAGTCAAAATACCCATGATATCGATAATGGTCAATTCTCGTAGTATTGCCTTTAAGAACTTTCCTTTATCGATACCCTTGAATCCAATTTCAAGCATGGGTTTTACTTTTAGCCCCCATTTCACCTAAAAGTTGAACGCATAGTTCCCTACATATGGATTTGAGATGTTAGCGTATACATACTAGAGCTTAGACGAAGAATACATAACCATTTTAATAAAATATCTAATAAAATAATACATAACCAAATAAATACGCATATTTAATAAAATAATGATTTTAATTCTATACATAACCTGATCAAGTCACAATGCTTTTAAACAAAATAAAAGAAGATAGCTATGTAGAACCTCTACTTCCATTTTAGTCTAACAAATTATTTTTATATTAAATGCACAGAATGTTAAGAAGACTTTGGACGACTTCAATGGTTGTAATGACTTTTAATTATTATTTTTTCTTAGTCCCTAAGAATCTGGCTACGTTTCTCATTCCCATTTTATTTTCATTATTAAAGATTCCAAATTCTCATTCAAACCACACATATTTTTTATTATTTCCAAGAATTTATGTGCACAAATAAAAGACTTCCATAATGTGTGTTAATTATAAGTTATTTCTCATTTATCAGATCTACTACCTTTCATTATGTATGAATAAAAAAATTTGCCTTTATTAAAAAAACAACCTAACATTAGAACTTTCTAATATAAGGGTAAAAATTGCAATGTTGTTCTGTCAACCCGAAAAGACCCTGTGTCTCTTCCAAACTTTAAAGTCTCTAAAACTTTTCTTCACGAGGTGATAAAGTTTGTGATTTTTTCTGTCCACTATAGAGTTTGAAGCTTCTTTTTGTTAATCATTAGTTTGGACAGCCTGTCCTTTTTTAAGGAAAACGTTCATATACCTATTATATATTATGTTATATTATTATTTTTTAATTATTTTGTTATGTCCAGCTTTAATAGGCTTTAATAGTGATATACGATGTTTACTTTTCTCATTCTAAGCGATTAGTTTTCTATGATATGTTCTCAACTAATTATAGTAGGCATCTATTAAAATGTTCTTTATAAGATGACTTAATTAAACTACTTTTAATCCTTTGAAACATCCCTTTATACAATCCAAGGGTGAATAAGTTTATTGCTTTCTTTTTGAGCTAATGTAGAGAACCTAAAGTACTAACAATTCTTTATAACATCCAGTTTGACTTGTTATCTAAAGTGTTGTGCATCCCATGTTATAGTTTTCCACCAGGCAGCTTAATACCCCCTATGGAATGTTGTTCTTTTTACTTGTGATGCAGTCTAAAAAAAATACACATAAGGTATTCAACTCAATATATTTTGGTAATTTAAATGTGATAATTTTCCTAAGTTTTAATGTTTTTTTTATGTGGTTGTCTCAGATTTGTAAATGTATTTTTTCCCTTTTTTATTAATTGCCAAGTAAGATTCTAAATGCTCCTTAACGTCTATCCTAGCAGATAATTCATCGTGGACAAACCATATGAAGTCTTAATATATATATTTTTTATTCACTACAGGAGCCATTACACTCTGGTTGGATTGGTTGCAGCTGAAGGAGATGGTTATATATATATATATGGATGAGGCTATTGGTTGCTTTGTGAAGCTCTCTCGGATTCAAGATTTTTTTATTATAATGGATTCTAGTATAATATTATGGCATGGAACATTTGGAATCCATATACTATTATGGACATAAGACACATTTTTATTTGAGAATAGTATGTTTTAGGAATCTTAGTGAAGCCCAACTGAACCATAGTTTTAACCAGGTTCTGAGTACAATGATGTTTCAGTATTCTTTGCTCTTGGAGTACCCATACTAAAGTAAGTTATGGCGTCTGTATATTTGTTTTTTATACAGCTAGAATAAGACCTTAGTGGAACTTGAAAATATTTAAATATAAGATTTTCCAAGAAGCCTACAAGTTGTATGAGGAACATAATAATTACATCGGTAAATGCATTGGTAATTCGGTTTTATAACATAGGACTCTGTAGTGAATAAAAAAATATATATTAAGACTTCATATGGTTTGTCCAAGATGAATTATCTGCTAGGATAGTCGTTAAGGAGCACTTAGAATCTTAATTGGCAATTAATGAAAAAGGGAAAAATGCATTTACAAATCTGATACAGCCATATAAAAAAAACATTAAAACTTAAGAAAATTATCACATTTAAATTACCAAAATATATTGAGTTGAAGACCTTATGTGTATTTTTTTAGACTGCATCACAAGTAAAAAGAACAACATTCCATAAGGGGTATTAAGCTGCCTGGTGGACAACTATAAAATGGGATGCACAACACTTTAGATAACAAGTCAAACTGGATGTTATAAAAAATTGTTAGCACTTTAGGTTCTCTACATTAGCTCAAAAAGAAAGCAATAAACTTATTCACTGTTGGATTGTATAACGGGATGTTTCAAAGGATTAAATGGAGTTTAATTAAGCAATCTTATAAAGAACATTTTAATAGATGACTACTATAATCAGTTGAGAACATATCATAGAAAACTAATCACTTAGAATGAGAAAAGTAAACGTCGTATATCACTATTAAAGCTGGACATAAAAAATTAATTAAAAAATAATAATATTACATAATATATAATAGGTATATGAACGTTTTTCTTAAAAAAGGACATGCTGTCAAAACTAATGATTAACCAAAAGAAGCTTCGAACTCTATAGTGGACAGAGAAAATCAAAAACTTTATTACCTTGTGAAGAAAATTTTTAGAGACTTTAAAGTTTGGAAGAGACGCAGGGTCTTTTCGGGTTCACAGAATAACATTGCAATTTTTACCCTTATGTTAGAAGTTTCTAATGTTAGGTTGTTTTTTTTTTTAAATAAAGGTAATTTTTTTTATTCATACATAATGATAAGTAGCAGATCTGATAAATGAGAAATAACTTATAATTAACACACATTATGGAAGTCTTTTATTTGTGCACATAACTTCTTGGAAATATTAAAAAATATGTGTCGTTTGAATAGGAATTTAGAATCTCTAATAATGAAAATAAAATGGGAATGAGAAACGTAGCCAGGTTCTTAGGGACTAAGAAAAAATAATAATAATTAAGTCATTAAAACCATTGAAGTCGTCCGAAGACTTCTTAGCATTCTGTGCATTTAATATAAAAATAATTGGTTAGACTAAAATGGAACTAGAGGTTCTACATAGCTATCTTCTTTTATTTTGTTTAAAAGCATTGTGACTTGATCAGGTTATGTGTAGGCTTAAAATCATTATTTTATTACATATGTATATTTATTTGGTTATGTATTATTTTATTAGATATTTTATTAAAATGGTTATGTATTCTTTTATTAGATATCTTATTGGTTATATTGAAAACACTATTCTATGTTGTAGAGAAAAGGATATTTATAGTTTCTATAGATAAATATGGGTTAAATGATAAATATTATAAAGCTTGATAATTTTAATAGTTACAACTTTAGATTAATTAAAATTAATTTAAATATTTTTAAAAAGCTCGGGTCTACCATCAAACTAAATTATATTATGGATAAAAAAAAACTAAACTGTGGATAAGAGACAACTAAGTAACCTAATAGATTGTGGGTAGACAGTCTTAATAGATGTTGTTGACAGACACACATCTTGACAAGAGTTTACCGTATCTCTAGCGAGATCTCTAGCGGGAGAGGCTAGGGCGGGAGGTAAAGGAGAAATAATATGGGTATATCTCCTAGGCAAACTCTACTAGTACATAGTAGTGTTCTTAAGCTTGGAATGAGCAGGGAAGTGCCTCCGGTAGAATGGAATGGGACATTTTACTGTTAGACAAGACAAGAACACTGGGTTACTACCTGGGTAGAGGTAGACCCTAGACAAACATTAGGATTGGTGATTGTTCATCTAAGCTCTAGTATGTATACGCTAACATCTCAAATCCATATGTAGGGAACTATGCATTCAAATTTTAGGTGAAATGGGCCCTAAAAGTAAAACCCATGCCTGAACTTGGATTCTCGGGTATCAATAAAGAAAATTTCTTAAAGGCAATACTACGAGAATTGGCCATTCTTGATATCATGGGTATTTTGACTACAATTAAATGATTCTCATGAGGATGTAGCATGCTCGTACTAGAACAAAAGTGGAATGAGGTTGGAAAATTTTTCTTTGGGCCAGCACAACCAAGTAGGTTGACTCGGGTTGTTTCATAGAGGAAAACTGGGAGTAATACTCCCACCCTAGAATTAATCACCTCAAGAGGAGGTGGGGGAGGGGCTAAGATAAGAGACTCATTCTTAACCCCGATCCCCAAAGGAAACCCTTTGCCATTGATGTCAAAGGGGAGATATTTGAGTAAGGGGGAGAGATTTGATTTAATGATAGAGCATTGAGTCAAAGGGAGCAGTTTCCTAGAGGGAGCAGAACAGAAAAAGTTAAGGAAATTTGAAAAGATAATTGGGTTACCATCAATGACAAAGGGAGAGATTGTTGGATATTTTGAGTAGATGAGTTGTCATTAATGTCAAGAGTGAGTGGTCATTGATGTCAAAAGTTAGTTTTAGTGAGTAATGTAAAGAGAAACAGTTCCACAATCAGTGCAAAAATAAGATTCTACTTCCAGTTGGTCAGATCCAGTTCCAAGTAGTCAGATGTGGTCCAAAGTGCAAAGAAGAGGCCCAAGCAAATAATATTATAATATTTTATTGTAATATTAAAAAGGGAAATTAAAATTAATTATAAATTAATTAGTATAATTTTATTATAAAATAATTTATTAATTAATTTAATTAACTTCCAAAGTTATTTAAGTTAATTATAATTTAATTTTAATTTAATTACAAATTAATTTATATTAACTTAAATAATCGTAAAGAGGGTTATAAGGTTAAATTAAAAACTGAATTTGATATTCTATTTTAAGCGCCGATGTTTTATGGCACGAGGTCTTCATGTATAAAAGGTGGCAAAAACATCTGCCTTACTCCCGATAAACCATCGATCGATTTCCTAAGCTCCAAAGAATTATGCGCAAAAAGGAGAAAGAGTTTTTCACGTTTTGAAAGGTCTTCGATTGTAGATTAGATAAATACGAGCGAGGCTCCTTGTACTTCGTACAATGTTGTGTAGCGTAGTTTGCAACAATGGATGGTGCTAAGTCTTGTGGTAGGAAAGGAGTGCAGGGTTCGAATCCCATCGAGTTTGTTTTGCAAGGAAGAGAGGGTATTTTTCATTTTTGAGCAGTGCTGATCAAAAGGAATAAAGAGAGGCTTGTGCCTTCCATTCCCCATGGAAGCACTTAGCCCACATGGTGGGCTAGCACCTAGATAAGGTGCTCAGCTAGGAGTGGTCTCACGTTTGAAACCCATCGAGGCCTTTTGGCTAGTGTTAAAGGTATGCGCTGATGTCATTTGTCTTGGTCACTTGATTATTTCAAATGTGCTAAGGTTGAAAAAATAAAATATTTTTGATGGCTTATAAAGTTTATTTTTACCTAAATAAATTTGGATATTGAGCATTTGAGGGAGATAAAAGGGTAGGCAATATTATTTTGAAAGTTTAATTTTTGGAGGTTGATTAATTAAAGTTGGAGATTATAAGGAGCAATTGAGTAATTATTTTTATGTATGATTTCATGATTGCTAATTTCAAGGAGTTTTTATGTATGATTTCATGATTACTAATTTTAAGGAGTAAGAAGGTGTATTTGAGTTTGATTATTTTTGTAATTGAGAAATATTTTGAGAGTGTTAGTGTGATATTTTATCATTTAACCATTGAAACTAGCAAAGAAGAAAATTGTGATTGAGATAGGTTTTTAAGGGCACTTCTAGATCAAACAAAAAGGTATGGGCACATTTTCCTAGTGAGTGATTGTTAGATGTTGTGAATGCTAAGTTGGAGTGAAAAGGGTTGTTTGATAAGCATTTTTGAGTTTGGTTTTTTTGAAATGAAAGTTGATTCTAGAAACATTGTTTGATAAGCATTGTTGGAAATAAGTGAGTGAGTGTTCATATACTTGGACTAGGGTTTATGAGTAAGGATTGTTTCATTAAGTGATTGGTTGAGTAGAGTTGGTTGAACCTAGTCAAGTGGAAGTGTTGAAATGATAGTTCTAATTATGTGAAAGAAATTGTTCTATATTCTAGATTTATTTGAGAAAGAGATTGAAAGTGATTGAGTATTTATGAGTATGAAGCATATTGAGTTTCTAACAGGTATCTATATGTTTCTGTGAGATTGGATAAGTTTACTGTGAACTTATTGAGTAGATTTAAGGTAAGTATTGATCATATTTATGGACAGTTTGGTGTGATCTTTTGTAGAAGATTACAAGGTATATTTGATATAATTCTTTGAGAAGACTTGTGGGTAGAGTTGATTGATTGATTTGTTCAAACCTTGAGTTAATATTTGGGCCCATATCCAACAGAGTTGATTTGTGATTAAGTCAAGCTTTGTGTTAAGGCTTGAGGAAAGATATTCAGGACATATTTGTGCTAGATCAAAGGATTGTGTTTAGTACAAATTTAAGGAAAGAGTTTGGTGCAGATTTAAGGATAGGTTTGTACCAGACCAAAAATAGAGATTGAGTAGATTTGTGCTATATCGAAGGACTGTGTTTAGCGTAGGTTTGAGACAGAGAAAAGAGGAAGCTTTGGAGGTTACAGAGTGTAAAGGATGACAGTCTCTAGTGGATAGAGATCCATTATCCAGGGCAATGATGATAGGTATTCTGAGTTAGGAAATGAGTCTTTAGTGGATAGAGATCCATTATCTAATGCAATGGAGGTAGTAGTTCTTCTAGAATACCACCAACCAAAGCAGAGGAGAAAGGAGTTATATTATGGCTAGAGATCCATGAACATGATTAGGGTATTGGTGTCTCCTTTGGACAGAGGTCCATAAAAATTGTAATAAAGAAAGGATTCCCAAGAGAATTTATTTGAGAAAAGTTTATAATTAATAGTTTCTCCATGGAGTAGCTCACATTGGGTGAACCATGTTAAATCATGTCTCTAATGTGTGTGATGCTTTGTGTGATGTTTACTGCTTTAATATTATTGATGTTATCATATGGATTGAAAAGCAAAAAGTTTTATTGTATACAGTTCACCTCCCTCTCAGTATAAGTACACTTTCTTCAATCCAATCAAATTAAAGAGAATCATTAGCAATAATATTGTGAATACAAAATTCAAGCAACACAAAATATAAACTATGAAATAATAAATAAGCAAAGTAGCACAATGATTGCACAATACAAATGAACTCTTTTATTATTATCTTCAATAAATTTTGTTCTTACACCTGCACACAACAAACAATAACAAGGATCAGTAATATCTGTGAGGGCTCCATTGCGTGAGACCCTCAAGAGAAATAAAATCACTAAACACTAATATTGCAATGAAAGCTTTAAAAAAATATAAAAACATAAAATAATTGCAATGGACTTTTACTTTGTTAACAAACTTACTATCTTTATTTTTTGCTTACGTAAATATTTCTAGTGAGGGTTGTGAAGATACCCTAATGGTGCTTGAGAATCGTACGACTATAGATTTGGGATGGGAAATGCCCACGAGTACTTGGAGCTAATAAAAATATCCATAAGTGCTTTGGAATCTCAATAGGTTATTCAAGAGGCTTGAGTGGGCTCTCTGCAGACTCTTATGGGTGCTCAAGAAGCTCTAAAAGGTATTTGGTGGCTGATGGAAAGGTTGCAAAACTAGATATGCTTCACATAAGGTGGGTATGGTGGATTCAAAATATATGAATGACAATGATGGGGGACGAGGATGAAAATGAAGGGGTTAGGGTTTAAGACCTCCAAGGTGAACTTAGGGATCTTAGGAACTTAGGGGGGGTCTTACGTAATTAAGGAAATTAGGGGTTGAGTCATCAAAATGACTCCACTTTATAATCTTCCCTTAAACATGTTAGGTTTTTGATGACATAATTTGAGTGATTGAGATTAAAACATGAGGAAGGGTGGATATTAAATCTAGGTAAATGGCATGGATCAAGGCGGGTCAATGACTAATATTAAAACATGATGGATGATTGGAATTAATTCATATAAATATAATATATATATATATATATATATATATATATATATAATGGATGGTTGGGATTGGGAAGAATAGATGGATGACAAGTGGCTTGATTTTGGTGTCTACAAATACCCCTTGTATTGTGTTGTGTGAAATGCAATGCGATGCAAAAATATGAGACACCTTATTTAGCCTTATGTAGAAGCATATTTCTTTCATTGGGATGTGAAGATGAATTTGAAGACAAAATAATTTTGATTGTGTAGATTACCTGCTCAATTGGCGAATGAGTGAAGAATGAATCTCATGAACCAATTGAAAAATTGGTGCAAATGAATGGGAAAATTGTGGAAGTATGATGTAAATGTAGATGACATGAATTATTTAAAAGGATGATATGAATGATGTAGAATGATTCCATTTTTACCCCAATGGAGAAAGGGGATTATTGATAAATGCAAGTGAATGATTATGTTTTTACCCCAACAGAGAAAGGGTTTTTGCCAAGTGTAAATTCCATGATCATGTAATATGTATGCCTTTGTGGTAAAATCAAAATAAAATGTGGTTGCCTCAATTTAGGGTAATTCCATGTTGTTGAAGGAATTACCTTTAGCGTCATTGAAATGCAAAATGATGAAAATACAAAATATCAGGAACCAATCACCCTAATATCGAATGATTTCTAGGAGGTCACTCCTAGTTGACTCTATATAATTCTTAATTTTTGAGGAGAATGATGTAATGTGATTTATCCATGTTTCAAGCCCATGGAAAATGCCATCAAATATGCTCAATATCTATTTCTGGTCTGGTATAAACCTATCCTCAAATATGCACCAAAATCTATCCTTAAATCTATACTAAACATAGTCCTTTGATCTAGCACAAATCTATTCTCAATATATATCCTCAAGCCTTAACACAAATATTGAATTAATCACAAATCAACTCTACTAGATCTGCCCCAAAACTTAACTCAAGGTTTGAACAAATAAATCAATCAACTCTGCTCACAAGTCTTCTCAAAGACTTGTCTCAAATATGCCTTGTAAGCTTCCACAAAATCTCAAACCAAACTATCCACAAGTCTTCTCAAGACTTATGTCAAATCTACTCAACAAGTTCATAGTAAACTTATCCAATCTCATAGAAACATATAGAGAATTGTTAGAGACTCAATATGCTTCATACTCACAAATACTCAATCACTTTCAATCTCTTTCTCAAATCAATCTAGAATATAGAACAATTTCTTTCATAGAATTAGAACTATCATTTCAACACTTCCACTTGACTAGGTTCAACCAACTCTACTCAACTAATCACTTAATGAAAAATTCCTTGATCATAAACCCTAGTCTAAGTATATGAAAACTCACTCACTTATTTACAACAATGCTTATCAAACAATGCTTCTAGCATCAACTTTCATTTTAGAAAAATCAAACTCAATAATGCTTATCAAATAACCCTTTTCACTCCAACTTAGCATTCACAACATCCAAAAATCACTCACTAGGAAGATGTGCCCATGCCTTTTTGTTTTATGTAGAAGTACCCTTAAAAATATGTCTTAATCACAATTTTCTTCTTTGCCAATTTCAATGGTTAGATGACAAAATATCACACTAACACTCTCTCAAAATATTTCTCAATTACAAAAATAATAAAACTCAAATACACCTTATTATTCCTTGAAATTAGCAATCATAAAATCATACATAAAAATAATTAATTTTTTTTAAACATGCTAGAATCGGTAGCCACCACGAATATGGACAGGCTATCCATATTTTTATGGCCATCATAGTATTTTGTGTTGTCTGCCATAAAATCCACCACACAGATCTTCGCATAGTCCACCCCTATAACCGCCATGCCACAATCATTTTAAACCTTTTACGCCACTGAAAGCACTAGGAAAGGGACAAGCGTTCAGTCCAACGAAGCCCAAGATTTGAACCTTGGACCTCCACCCCCCTTATGCGGTTTGGACGAACCAATTGGTCTACACCTCGGACCTAAAATAATTACTTAATTGCTCCTTATAATCTCCAACTTTAATTAATCAACCTCCAAAAATTGAACTTTCAAAATAATATTGCCTACTCTTTTATCTCCCTCAAATACTCAATATCCAAATTAATTTAGGCAAAAATAAACTTTATAAACCATAAAAAATATTTTATTTTTTCAACCTTAGAACATCCAAAATAATAAAGCAACGAAGACAAATGACATCAGCACATACCTTTAACACTATCCAAAATGCCTCGACGAGTTTCAAATGCGATACCACTCCCAATCGAGTGCCTTATCGAGGCGCTAGCCCACCACATGGGCTAAGTGATTTCATGGGGAATGAAAGGCACAAGCCTCCCTTTATTCCTTTTGATCTGCACTGCTCAAAAATGAAAATTTCCCTCTCTTCCTTGCAAAACAAATTTGATAGGATTTGAACCCTACACTTATTGCCTGCTACAAGACTTAGCACCATCTGTCATTGCCAACTGTGTTACACAACACTATGTGAAGTACAAGGAGTCCCGCTCCTATTTATCTAATCTTCTACCATTGAAAACCTTTCAAAACATGAAAAACTCTTTCTCCTTTTTGCGCATAATTATTTGGAGCTTAGGAAATCGATCAATGACTTTTCGAAAGTAAGGCAAAGGTTTTTGCCACCTTTTATACATGAAGACCTCATGCCATAAAACGTCGGTGCTTTAAATTGAATTTCAAATTCAATTTTTAATTTAACCTTATAACCCTCTTTAGGGTTATTTAAATTAGTTTTTAATTTAACCTTATAACCCTCTTTAGGGTTATTTA
The DNA here is from genome assembly GCA_028583015.1 of Wollemia nobilis. Classification (NCBI taxonomy): domain Eukaryota; kingdom Viridiplantae; phylum Streptophyta; class Pinopsida; order Araucariales; family Araucariaceae; genus Wollemia; species Wollemia nobilis. The sequence continues at coordinate 8,958,871 of JAQPPZ010017101.1, read as the reverse complement.
AATTAGTATAAATTAATTTATAATTAAATTAAAATTAAATTATAATTAACTTAAAATTAAATTATAATTAACTTAAATAACTTTGGAAGTTAATTAAATTAATTTAAAATAAAATTAAATTAATTAATTTAAATTTTCCTTTTTAATATTATAATAAAATATTATAATATTATTTTCTTGGGCCTCTTCTTTGCACTTTGGACCACATATGACTACTTGGAACTGGATCTGACCACTAGAAGCAGACTCTCCTTATTACACTAATTGCAGAATTGCTTTTCCTTGCATTGCTCACTGAAACTAACTTTTGACATCAATGACCACTCACTCTTGACATCGGTGACAACTCATCTACTCAAAATGGCCAAAAATCTCTCTCTTTTTCATTGATGGTAACCCAATTATCTTTTCAAATTTCCTTAACCTCTTTATGTTTTGATCCCCCTAGGAAACTGCTCCCCCTAACTCAATGCTCTCTCCTCAAATCAAATCTTTTCCCCTTACTCAAATATCTCTCCTTTGACATCAATGGCAAAGGGTCACGTTTGGGGCTCAGGGCTAAGAATAAGTCTCTTAGCTTAGCCCCTACCCACCTCCTCTTGCTGTGTTTAATTTTGGGGTGGGAGTATTACTCCCAGTTTTCCTTGAAGATGATCAAAAGTTTTTTTTGAAAGTGGCTTAGTGAAGATGTCTACTATCTGGTCCTTTGTAGTAACATATTTCAACTTGACTTGTTTATCTATCACCTGTTATATCATAAAATGATACTTGATCATAATATGATTTATCTTGAAGTGCATCACTAGATTATTTGATATACTTATAGCACTTGTGTTATCACATAGTATGGGAATAGGATGATCATGTTTTATCTTGAAGTCTTCAAGAGTTTACTTCATCTATAATACATGTGTACAACTAGCTACTGTTGCAATATATTCTACTTTTACTATGGATAAGGATATTGATGTCTGCTTCTTACTTAGCCAAGAGATTAAATAGTATCCAAGAAAAAATGCTCCTCCACTTCTGCTTATTTGTCATCATTGCCAGTCCAATATGCATCTATATATGTTGTGAGTGTGAAACTGTCACTTTTGGTATATGAGAGACCAAAATCCATAGTCCCTTTTAGATACCTGATAATTCTCTTTGCTGCTGCCACATGTGTTTCCTTAATTTTTGCCTAAAATCTTGCTACTAATCCCATTGACTCCACTATTTTTGGTCTCGTAGCTGTAACATACAACAAGCTGCCAATCATAGATCTTTATAATCTTTTATATACCTCTGGATATTCATCATCCTTACTTAACTTACATCCTGTAACCATGGGAGTACATATTGGTTTACAATATTCTAACTTGAATTTCTTTAGCATCTCTTTTATATACTTGGTTTGTGAAAGAAATACTCCTTTCTTTGATTATGAAATCTGAAGTCCAATAAAGAAGGACAACTCACCAAGCTTAGATATCTCAAATTCATTCTACATGTTATTTACAAATTCTTTTCACATCTGATCATTGTTTCCCAAAAAAATGATGTCATCAACATAAACAACCACAATTATTAGATTATTCCCTTCATTTTTTATGTAAAAGTTGATGTTCGTTATTCCTTTTCTGAATCCCTATTCCTAGAGATATTTATCCAATCTTGAGTACCACACTCTAGTAGCCTATTTTAGACCATATAGTACCTTTTTCAATCTCCATACATGATCTGGTTTATCTGTTAATATGAATCTCTATGGTTGTTCAATATAGACTTCTTCTAGAACACCATTTAGAAATGTTGACTTAACATCCATATAATACACCATGAAGTTTTTAAAACTTGAGAAGGCTAAGAACATTCTTATGGTTTTAAGTCGTGCAACTCGAGAAAATGTCTCATCAATGTCAATTCCCTCTACTTGTGCATAACTTTTGCATACTAACTATTGTGGCTGCTCCACAACGTACCCCAAAATTGGGGACCCACCTTTTTTGCATGTGTTCCAAGAAGACCGAAGTGGCCCATATGCTAAAGATCAAAGAAAAAAGCAAAAAAAACCACAAGGAGAAAAAGTGTCGCGATATCGCGACATGTTGCGCTTTGCGGCAAAAGGAGAAAAAGTGTCGCGATATCGCGACATGTTGCACTGTCATGGCCAAAGGAGAAAAAGTGTCGCGATATCGCGACATGTTGCACTGTCACGGCCAAAGGAGAAAAAGTGTCGCGATATCGCGACATGTTGCACCATCACGGCCAAAAGAGAAAAAGTGTCGCGATATCGCGACATGTTGCACCGTCGCGGCCAAAGGAAGAAAAAGTGCAAAGGAGGAAAAAGTGTCACGATATCGCGACATGTTGCATCATCACGGCCAAAAGAGAAAAAGTGTCGCGATATCGCGACATGTTGCACCATCACGGCCAAAGGAGAAAAAGTGTCATGATATCGCGACATGTTGCACCATCGCGACCAAAGGAAGAAAAAGTGTCGCGATATCACGACATGTTGCATCATCACGGCCAAAAGAGAAAAAGTGTCACGATATCGCGACATGTTGCATCATCACGGCCAAAAGAGAAAAAGTGTCATGATATCGCGACATGTTGCATCATCGCGACCAAAGGAAGAAAAAGTGTCACGATATCACGACATGTTGCATCATCACGGCCAAAAGAGAAAAAGTGTCACGATATCGCGACATGTTGCACCATCATGGCCAAAGGAGAAAAAGTGTCACGATATCGCGACATGTTGCATTTTCACGATTCAAAATGGGCAGGCAAGTAGAGAAAGAAAAAGTGTCACGATATCGTGACATGTTGCATTTTCGCGGCCAAAACAGGAGAAAGAAAAAGTGTCACGATATCGTGACATGTTGCATTTTCGTGGCCAAATGAGAAGAGAAAGAACTAGAAAGAAAAGTGTCGCGATATCGTGACATGTTGCATTTTCGTGGCTAAAAGCAACAAAAGAGAGCAAGGAGGCAAAAGTGTCATGATATCGCGACATGTTCCATTTTCGCCAAGGTAACGGACTTGCATAGTGACGTGGACATAAGGACAAAATCCAGTGAATAAGACAAGCGTTACATAAGGAATATTTAATGATTTGAAATCATTTAAGATGGTCGTTACACACGGAAGGAAACGGACGCAAGCTCATGTGGAGAAAATGAAATGAAGGGCCACAAAATAGAAAGGAAAAGTTTTTCTTGGAAACCAAAATGCACGCATGCGCAAGGGAAGGTGAAACGAACAGTCAGGGAAGGTGAAACGAACAACCATTGGAAAATGAAATGAACAGTCATGGAAGGAGAAACAATTGTTTTTCAGAAGTTTAAATACGCCATTCAAAGAGGCCAGAAGGGGTGGGAAACTGCTGCAAGTAGCGTTGCAGATTTGAAGGCAAGATAGCCATTCTGGACCTAGTTGGGCTATTTTTCTTTCATAGACTGGTTTTTCTTCTTCATGGACATGGGTTGGAAATTGCTACGAGCAGAGTTGCAGACTTGAAGGCGAGAAGGCCATTCTGGACCTGTTTGAGTCGTTTTTCTTCCATGGACTGGTTTGGGAAAACCAGAAATTCTGCTATTGTAAAATGACACATTTTTAATGCATAAGGTTTTCAGAAATTTGCATCTTGTGGGCAAGAAAGAAGGAGATTCTCTTTGCATGCTATGGATTTAATGTCTATTTATTTTCCCTTTTTCAGATTTCGAGTTTGTAGATGGAGTTAATGCAAGTTTGCTTGGTTGCTTCATGTGAATGCTTGAACCTAAAATTTATTTTAAACCCTAGGAACCAACACTTAGTCTATGGGGATTGTGCTTGTTTTGCAAGTCCAATAGGTTAGGTTGCATGCATGGAAACCTCACATCTTCGGTTTTGTCGAAATAGGATAGCATCATACTGAATGCATTTTATTTTCAGTTTTTCGCATTTCATTTTTATTTTTCTGCATTTTATTTTTTCACGGCATTAAAATAAACATTTAAAAAATTTCAAAATCCAAAAAAAACAATGAACAATCACTAAAGTTTCATGGTGAAATAAACCAACATTGCCCCTTGTTTACGGTTACTTGCAATCACTAAGGTGTTCCAAGCATTTAAATTGAATATCTTTATTTGAGATTACTAATACACATATGCAAATGCTAATACAACGGAGACCTTGGAGAAGTTGTTTGTTTAACTTCTTTGCAAGAGGGGATTTGGAACCCAAATCCTAAAGGAGAGTGTACTTTCACAACTGGGTGAAAATACCACTCAACAGATTGGCGCTAGAAGGAGGGCTTGAATTGGTTTATTTCAGTGTGATTTAAATGCTATAGGGATTTAAATTTTGAATATTTCATGCCCTATTGATTATTATCTTTAGCCCTCTTTTAACAATACAACCTTGTAGTGTTAAAAGGAGGACATGAATTGCTATGCATTGTTCTAACGCTTTTGATTGTTCATACAGGAATAATGTGTTTTGATTTGATTTTGAAAAATTTTGGTCTTGACTAACGAGGTTGTCTCCATGCAATTACTTTCATTTGATTTTAATGGATACATCTCTTGGTTGATGCTAACATGATTATTCATACGTTACATGTTTGATATTTGCTAGTCATTTCATGCTTATTTGTAAGGAATTATTTTTGTCTAAAAATGTATTTGTTGTCGGTATTATGCTCTTCACTTGCGCGTAATGCGATCTTGTGAATCAGAAAGCCTACAACACTAGGAGTATGCTCTTCACTTGCGCATATGCGATCTGGTGAATCAAAAACTAATTTACATTTTTAGAATACTGCTTTGTCATGGTTCCTTCTTTCATTCATGACTAACAAATTGATTTTGAAGTTATTCTTTGAATTTCATTAATTGCAAGATTTTCTGTGTGTCGCAGGTTTTCTTTGAGGTATTGAGAGTTTTGTCAGGTTTTGTAGGGTAGTTTCATTTACAAGTTGGACCCACCGCATCGCATCGCAACTAGGTCCAAAACAACCGAGGAAACCATATTCCAAAGCCTCTCACTCACTCATAGGAATCCAAGGAATAAAACCGAGCAAATTGTGGTCCCACCAGATATTCTTGTTACAGAAGATCCTTCTGTTTTAGGCGCATCTAGCGGACTTGCACCGGTGGTGTCATTTGCCACTAGTGTACCAATTATCAGTACCATTTCCACGGTTCTTGTAGGGTTATCATCATCGATTTTGAATCAAATGGCCCAACCTCCACCACCTCCTTGGTACGGAGCCCATAACATTCCTTTGAATATTGCAGGGGATATTCATGAGATCCCTAAGAATATAGAGAGATTTTTTCCCAAATACAAACCGGATGGCCCAAGGACCGCAGAAGAACATATTCAGGCCTATAGGGATGTTTTGATAAGATTGCAAGTTCAACATGAAGATGTGGCTTGTAGACTCTTCCCCATGAGCCTAGACCAAGTGGCTTACGAATGGTATATTTGCTTACCTACCGGTTCCATTACGTCATGGACGCAAATGGAGGATGCTTTTGTCAACCAATTCAGGTCACCATTAGATCCCACAATCATCTATAATCAGTTCATTACATGCAAAAGAGGCCAGGGTGAGCCAATCCAAACTTTTAATCAGAGATTTTAGAAGTGCTATAATAGAGCAATTCGGCATTTTGCCATTGATCCTACAGTAGCTTTGCAAATATATTTTGGGGCATTGGATCCTATGACGACAATGTTTGCAAGGCAAAATCCTCAAGTTACCATGCTTGCTCTAGCCTACAATGAAGCTATGACCATTGAACAACAAATGACACCACAGAGTTATGGGTTTTCCCAGATGCCTATGGTAGGACAATATGGTCCATATGGTCAAGCTCCTATGATGAATCGGATCATGGCACCACAAATATCAGGCATAAATGCTTTGCCTTATCAACAACCATATTCATCAACACCCGCTTACGTACCCAATCCAATTCCGATTCAAAGTGTGAATCCCTACGCAAATCAAGTGGCTCAAAATCCAACTCAAATGTTAAGTCAAGATCTCACCAATTACGCAAATCCTATTGGAACTAGCAATAACATAGCTCAACCAAAAGAGATTTATTCAGAGGTTGAAGAACTCAAAAATATAGTTCACAAATTGAGTAATGATTTGGTTCAAAAATAGAAGTATGAATCCCATGCCCCTCACCCAAATCAAAATTTCAACAATAGAGGGAGACAGTGGAATACGAAGCCAAACAATGGGGGTGTGTCTTCCCCTATTGCTAATCAGATAGACACCATCGTAGGACCAAGTCACTCTAGTTCCATTCTTAATATTTCTGATTTTGCATGGGAAAAGGGGTGTAGATTGCATAATACAAAGGAGCATAATGAAAGGAATTGTCCCGAAATTGCTAGGTATACCCATTGTCTCCAAGCTCAAGTGGATGATTTGGAACTTGTGCCAAATAAGGGTCCACCCCAACATCAACAAGGAGAGGACAACATTTTGGTGGTGGAAACTCTATATCGTCAAGAGAGTGAGAATGAGGAAGGTGAAGATGAATTGGATGAGAAACATGTTGATGAATCAGAAGATGAAGAAGAAGTACTTGAGCGTCACAACTTGAACTTGGAGGATGATTACTATGATTCGTGGAAGAAGTGGGAAGAATATTATCAATCTAAATCTTCTAATAAACTTGTTGTGTCAATTAATATGCAGGATAACTCAATTGCTTCCTCGCATGAGGATACTATAAATCCTGTACAATTTGAGAAAGTTTTGGAAGAGGAATTTGAATCTCATCAAATTTTGGAACATGATAAGGATTCTACAACCATGAATCAAGAAAGAGAGTCATTTGCTTTAGATTCCTTTGAAGGAAAAGAAATTGAAAATCTTGATCCACTTACTTGTGCTACAATGATTATGCCATTTCAAAATGAGAAAATTACAAAACCTGAATCATTTGGGTTTGATATCATTGATGATCCAATTGAAAATCTCACGTTACCCAAAACAACCCAAGTGATTGATCATGGAAATGTGTTAGTTAACCCACCCCTAGATAGACAAGACTTATGGTTTGAAAGGGATGGACATATTTTCAATTGGGTACCTAAGTTTGGTGCCTTTGATAAACGAGTCATGGAGAAAGAACAAGTGCTACATGATGATGAATGTCATGAGAGAAAAGAGGAATTTTCAAATCCTCTTCAAGTAAGGTCAAATGAAAACATGCCAAAGGTAAAATCTCACCTTTTTGGTTTCACCATGCAAAATTCGAATGAAGATTTGCCTAATGAATGGTTTGATTCAAATATTATTAATGTTATGGCTTTATTGAATGAAAATGAAAGCTTATTTCTACACCATGAATCAAAGTGCGGAATGGACATCTTAAAGAATAGACATAAAGGAATTGAATATCAATCATTGTCTAATCAATTTGAAAACTTGAAACTCCACCATAGGATTATTAATGAAACTAAATCAAATTGGTATGGTGAGAGGGGCAAGTGGAAGTTTGTTTCTTTGTTTGGTTTGATCTTGTTTTTGTTGGATTCCTACAAAACTTGGTATGCGTATCACGTCATACGTCTTTTAAAGAATTCCAATCAGGTTTGGGATCCGGGAAAATGATAATCCAAACTTTTGCACCATCTTGCATTATATTGTACATTTGTATATGATTTTTTGGTTTTGATGTTGGTTTTGCATTTCTGTTTTGGTTTCAAGTTGTGTGTTGGTCCTTTGGACACTTTTGGTTTGTTTTAAAAAAAAAAAAAGAGCAAGATGTCAACTTAGGTCCTTATGAATGTTGACTAAGACTAGGAGAATATGAAACATCGGAATTGTATTGCAGAAAGCTCCACGAATATCGCAAACACATTAAAGAATATCGTTTGGAACTTGTGATGCATGAAGTTGTCGGTTTTATAAATTATGGCAAAGTAGGTGGTATACTCCATCCGCATTTCAAAAGGAGCAATGCATTCATATCTCATGTTACATTCCGCATTGCATATACATTTCATCTCAGTTGCATCTTCATTTCATGTACAATCATTGAAAAGGTGTCGAATCCTCTTAGGGTTATTACATAACATATATTAAAAGGATCCTAAGGTTGGGAACCGATGCCCGAACTATCTTGAACCAAGCACGTTCTACATATATTAAAGAGGATCTTGAGCAAAATGGTCAAAACCATACTTGGAAGAAAAGGTGAGGCGAAAGGAGTATTTCGTGTCTGTCCTATTATGCAACATAATCCTTAAAATAGTGGTTTTTACCACTCCCATAGTGCTTAAAGCCTAAAATCAGAGTAGTAAGGATAGGGTTAAATCCCCATCGAACTTAGGTTGAGGATCCAACTCCCCAAAGCTCTGATTTGACCTTCATGGAGTAGTAAGGATAGGGTCTAATTCTCATCTCGCTTAGGTTGAGAATCCGATTCCCCAAGGCTTCTATTTTGCCCACTCAAGAACTTGAAATTCCAAAGAAAATATTTTTCATTTCATCATTAATATTGGATTGGAAGGATCATACTACATGTCCCTTGCAAGGATGGGTAGTCATCCCCAAGGTCCAAGAAATCAAAAGTAAAGCCAAACCATGGATTATGGGGTTAATCTCCATCGGGGCTATAGACGCCTGGCTGGCAGTGGAGTATGCTCATGCGTGGCAACACGTCTTGTCTAAAAGCAAGACCACTGACTGCTCAAACGGACAGGCTAGCTTGATAGTTTCATCCATAACAGGTTAAATCATTTTGTTCAAGATGAGGTAATGAACTCCAGATCAGAGTAGTAAGGATAGGGTTAAATTCCCATCTCGCTTAGGTTGGGAATCCGATTCCCCAAAGCTCTGATTTCACTTACACTTGCACATGGGTTCAAGATGGTAGTGGCACATAACCAACTTTGGGATCTAGTAAATTAATTCAGTATACATATATTTGGTCCTAAGAGGGTTTGACAGTTTTAATATGTTTGTTCATGATACTAGAAAGTCTGAGCCTTTGCAAAGCAGGTTGTTATATCTCTAACATAGTTGTCATACATCAAATCCTGCACAAATCATTCATAGCCTTGCATACGAATCATAAGTGAAACTGACAATGGAAGGTTGAACGAGTTTCAAACGATAGGGAATGAAGCACATTGCACACACCGAGCTGATGCTTAATAATTCTAATGCTTCATGTATTTCTCGTCTAGTTTCATTCTTGGGATATTTGCTGACGCTTGTATTTGAGTCTATGTGTTTTCAGGTTGAGTTCTCACCGAAATGCTCAGGAGCATTTCCCAGCAGAGTCACCATTTGTTGTGGCTGCTCCACAACGTACCCCAAAATTGGGGACCCACATTTTTTGCATGTGTTCCAAGAAGACCGAAGTGGCCCATATGCTAAAGATCAAAGAAAAAAGCAAAAAAACCACAAGGAGAAAAAGTGTCGCGATATCACGACATGTTGCAGTTTCATGGCCAAAGGAGAAAAAGTGTCACGATATCGCGACATGTTGCACTGTCACGACCAAAGGAGAAAAAGTGTCATGATATCGCGACATGTTGCATTATCGTAGCCAAAAGAGAAAAAGTGTCACGATATCGTGACATGTTGCATCATCGTGGCCAAAAGAGAAAAAGTGTCGCGATATCGCGACATGTTGCATCGTCGTGGCCAAAGGAAGAAAAAGTGCAAAGGAGAAAAAAGTGTCACGATATCGTGACATGTTGCATCATCACGGCCAAAAGAGAAAAAGTGTCGCGATATCACGACATGTTGCATCATCGCGGCCAAAGGAGAAAAAGTGTCGCGATATCGCGACATGTTGCATCATCATGGCCAAAGGAAGAAAAAGTGTCGTGATATCGCGACATGTTGCATCATCACGGCCAAAAGAGAAAAAGTGTCATGATATCGCGACATGTTGCATCGTTGCGGCCAAAAGAGAAAAAGTGTCACGATATCGCGACATGTTGCATTTTCACGATTCAAAATGGGCAGGCAAGCAGAGAAAGAAAAAGTGTCGCGATATCGTGACATGTTGCATTTTCATGGCCAAAATAGGAGAAAGAAAAAGTGTCACGATATCGCGACATGTTGCATTTTCACGGCCAAAATAGGAGAAAGAAAAAGTGTCGTGATATCGCGACATGTTGCATTTTTGTGGCTAAAAGCAACAAAAGAGAGCAAGGAGGCAAAAGTGTCGCGATATCGCGACATGTTCCATTTTCGCCAAGGTAACGGACCTGCATAGTGACGTGGACATAAGGACAAAATCCAGTGAATAAGACAAGCGTTACATAAGGAATATTTAATGATTTGAAATCATTTAAGATGGTCGTTACACACGGAAGGAAACGGACGCAAGCTCATGTGGAGAAAATGAAACGAAGGGCCACAAAATAGAAAGGAAAAGTTTTTCTTGGAAACCAAAATGCACGCATGCGCAAGGGAAGGTGAAACGAACAGTCAGGGAAGGTGAAACGAACAGCCATTGGAAAATGAAATGAACAGTCATGGAAGGAGAAACAATTGTTTTTCAAAAGTTTAAATACGCCATTCAAAGAGGCCAGAAGGGGTGGGAAACTGCTGCAAGTAGCGTTGCAGATTTGAAGGCAAGATAGCCATTCTGGACCTAGTTGGGCTGTTTTTCTTTCGTAGACTAGTTTTTCTTCTTCATGGACATGGGTCGGAAATTGCTGCGAGCAGAGTTGCAGACTTGAAGGCGAGAAGGCCATTCTGGACCTGTTTGAGTCGTTTTTCTTCCATGGACTGGTTTGGGAAAACCAAAAATTTTGCTATTGTAAAATGACACATTTTTAATGCAGAAGTTTTCAGAAATTTGCATCTTGTGGGCAAGAAAGAAGGAGATTCTCTTTGCATGCTATGGATTTAATGTCTATTTCTTTTCTCTTTTTCAGATTTCGAGTTTGTAGATGGAGTTAATGCAAGTTTGCTTGGTTGCTTCATGTGAATGCTTGAACCTGAAATTTATTTTAAACCCTAGGAACCAACACTTAGTCTATGGGGATTGTGCTTGTTTTGCAAGTCCAATAGGTTAGGTTGCATGCATGGAAACCTCACATCTTCGGTTTTGTCGAAATAGGATAGCATCATACTTGAATGCATTTTATTTTCAGTTTTCTGCATTTCATTTTCATTTTTTCGCATTTTATTTTTCTTTAAATTTTTTTATTTTTCAGGCATTAAAATAAACATTTAAAAAATTTCAAAATCCAAAAAAACAATGAACAATCACTAAAGTTTCATGGTGAAATAAACCAACATTGCCCCTTGTTTACAGTTACTTGCAATCACTAAGGTGTTCCAAGCATTTAAATTGAATATCTTTATTTGAGATTACTAATACACATATGCAAATGCTAATACAACGGAGACCTTGGAGAAGTTGTTTGTTTAACTTCTTTGCAAGAGGGGATTTGGAACCCAAATCCTAAAGGAGAGTGTACTTTCACAACTGGGTGAAAATACCACTCAACACTAACCTTGCTTTATTTCTGACTACCTATCCATATTCATTTAACTTGTTTTTGAATACCCATTTTGTGTTGATCATAATTTTGTCCTTTGGTTGTGGCACAAGTTCCCAAGTCTTCCTTTTCTCTATCTAATATAATTCCTCATCCATCACCTTAATCTAGAACTCATCTTCACTTGCCTTATTGAAGTTTTTGGCTCAATATTAGATAGCAAATAAAAATTTTCTTGTTGATATGGTGTTATTATCCTTCTCCTTGTCTATATTTCATATGGATTCCCAATGATTAGATCTTTTGGATGATGCTTCTATATATACCTGGATGGAGTTTTAGGAAGAATTATTTGTGTTTCTTCTTCTTCATCATCTGATTCCTCACGAAACACTTCTTGATAACTTTCATCTTCCTAATACACAATTTACTGAACTGGTTCTCTTGCATCTATCTTCTCATCAATTGTTACATTTATACTTTCTACAATAGTGTATTTTCTCTTGTTGAAGCATCTATAATATTTACTCTTAGTGGAATAACCATGAAAAATTCCCTCATCACATATTTTATCAAACTTACATAAGTTTTTCTCTTCTCATTTTATGTAGCACTTGCTTCCAAAAACCTTGAAGTATTTTACAATGGCTAATTTTTCTTTCCAAAGCTTATATGGAGTCTTGTGATGTTACTCTCTCATTTGATCCCTAGTGATTATATATACTACTGTGTTGACTACTTCCCTCCAAAATCCATCTAAAATTTTGGACTCATTTAACATAGCTCTAACCATATTCTCAATGGTTCTATTTTTCCTTTCAACTACTCCATTTTGTTGAGTTATTGTTGTTGAGTATTCTCTCTTGATTCCATGTTGTTCACAAAAATATACAAATTCATTTGAGGTAAATTATCCTCCTTTATCAAATCTCAAACACTTAATCCTCTTGCCAGTTTTATTTTCAACCAGTTCTTTAAATGCTTTGAATTTTTCAAATGCTTCTAACTTATCTTTCAAGAAAGCTACCCAAAACATTCTGGAGTAATCATCTATAAACAATATGAAGTAACTCTCACCCTAAATACTCTATGTTATGGTAGTACCACATAGATCAGTATATATTAGAATTCATGGCTCACATGACATATATTTCTTTTATTTAAATCTTGTTCTAGTTTGTTTTCCATGTTGACAAGGTGCATAGATTGTGTTTTGTGGCCATTTTAGCTTGCGTAAATCTCTGACAGCCTGCTTATTGCTTATGTTGATTATGTTGTCAAAATTCAAATGACCCAATTTTATATGCCATAACCAACTCTCTTCTTCTTGTGATAGAAAACACTTTTCCGCTTTGATCTCACTAAGCATGTATAGATTGTTTGAAGTTCTTGGATTTGCAATGAATTTTCCAATTTTTTTATTTTCTTATCTCACACCTATTTGAGTGAAATGTAACCAAATGACCTTGATCACAAAGTTGACTTACACTTAGAATATTATGTTTTAACCCTTTGACATATAGTACATTTTCTGTTCTTTTTTCCCATTATCTAGACTTAAAGTTTCTCTTCCACCAATTTTTATTGATCCATTATCACCGAAACCTACTGATCCTCTATTGGTTTCATTTAGTACAATGAATTTTTCTTTATATCCTATCATGTGTTTAGAGAAACCACTATCAAAATACCATTTTATTCTTTATCCTAAGCATGAAGAGTTGTTTGAACTAACATTGATCTAGCCTTTTCACTCCTCCTTTCCTCTTTCCTAGTTGTTGAAATTTTTTTCTAGACTCAAGAAGTATTATTTTACACCATCTAGCCTTGTGCCCAAAATTATTGCATTTGTAACATATAATATCATTATCCATAAGAGGTGCAAAAAAAATGAAATTTCTATTGACATTCTTTCTTGCATGACCAATGTAGTGTACAACTCTATGACCATATTTGTTACAAGAAAAACAATAACCATGGAAGAAATTATGTAACCTATTTAGATGTATTTGAGATTGTGGCTGAGTGCTTCTCCCTTTGTGATTAACTCTCATCCAAGGTTCTTCTTTACTTTCTTCCTTTTTGATATATTTTCCTTTTGAAGTATACTTTACTTGCATATCTTTGTTTGAAGTTTCTACTTCTTAAAGAATTGACTCCTCTTTATATTTCCCATACTCTATATCTTGTAGTAACTTGGTCCTTTCAACTTCATTTCTTAGATAAACAATTTCTACTTCCAATATTTCACGTTTTGTTTCTCTTGATATTAATAGATCCATCATATTCTGATCAATTTTCTTTCTCTCTTCTACCTTTATCTTGAGTTTTGTGAGACTTTGTAGAAGTTTCATCCTTGCTTCTTCATCCTCTTGAATTTTTTCCTTCAAGTTTGAGTTCTTATCTCTAATTCTTTCCAAATTTTTGAGAGCAGTAAAGAATTCCTCTTTTATATCAAAGATGGTATCTTCTTCATTTTTTGAAGTCATGTGTGTTTCTGATGGATCCTCCTCCAAATTTTTAGTCTTTTCATAGAGAGATCCGATCTGATACCAAATGAAAAACATGTGCTTATACTAGGAGGGGGGGTGAACAGTATAAGATACAACTTTTTTCTTTTCAATCCATATGATAACATTAGTAATATTAAAGTAGTAAACATCATACAAAGCATCACACACATAAGAGATATGATTTAACGTGGTTCACCCAATGTGGGCTACTCCACGAAGAAAATATTTCTTATAAAATTTTCTCAAATAAATTCTCTTAGGAATCATTTACCTATTACAATGTTTATGGACCTCTATCCAAAGCAGACACAAATTCATTGGTTAAGTTCATGGATCTATATCCACAAGAGAACTCCTTTCTCCTCAGTTTTGGTTGGTGATCTTTTAAAAGAACTACTACCTCCACTACATTGGCTAATGGATCTATATCCACTTAAGACTTTTGTCCTCACTCAAAATACTTTTCCTCACTACCCTAGCTAATGGATCTATATCCACTAGAGACTATCATCCTCTATATTTTGTCACCTCCAAAGCTTGCACTTTGATCTATATCAAATATGCACTAAACATAGTCCTTCGGTCTAGCATAAATCTTCTTAATATTTATTTTTGGTCTGGTACAAACATGTTCTCAAATTTGCACCAAATTTTATCCTCAAATTTGCATTAAACACAGTCCTTCAATCTAGCACAAATCTATCCTCAATCTCTATCCTCAAGCCTTAACACAAAGCTTGACTTAATCACAAATAAAATCTGATGGATCTACCCCAAACCTTAACTCAAGGTTTGAACAAATCAATCAATCAACTCTCCTCAAAAGTCTTATCAAAGGCTTATCTCAAATCTACATTGTAAGCTTCCACAAAATTTTACACCAAACCATCCACAAGTCTTCCCAAGACTTACCTCAAATCTACTCAACAAGTTCATAGTAAATCTCAGAGAAACATATAGAGAATTGTTAGAGACTTGTTGGCATTTTTGCCACATTGTTTTGATTGTTGCTTTTTCATGCATAAACTGTTGAAGTTCTCACTCCTCTGTGTTTCTCTATGAGTTTTGTGCCAAAACAGCTAAGTCTGAAGACTATCGCGATATCACGACCAAAAACAACATGGAAAGCACAGGTTCAAAACTATCACGATATCGCGACATGTCACGTTATCGCGGGTTTTTTGAGGAGAGAGAAGCAAAGCTATAAAATGTCGCAATATCATGACGTGTTCCAAAATCGTGGTCAAAGTGGTCAATGGAGGTAGAGAAGTAAAACTATCGCGATATCGCGACATGTCACATTTTCGTGACTTGCGATGGCCATGGAGCAGAGTGATAGAAAAGGTCATGAAATCACGACATAATTGAGAAAAGGGCAATATCAATGAAAGTCATCGCGATATCATGACAGAAAAGTAGAGAGGGACCAAATGGAGGAAGATGTCACGATATCGTGACAGAAAGCGACAACAGTAGAGAAAGCAAGGAAACGTCACGATTTCACGACATATTATGGAGAAAATGCTAAATAGAGAAGGATGTCACGATTTTGTGACATGTCTTATTTTTGCAATGTGAAAACGCAAAAGGAACAAAATGGTATAGAATGTCACAATTTCAAGACATGTTCCATTTTTGTTACTTGCAAGAGGATGATGTCCAAGGAAGAGAAAATTGTCACGATTTTGCGACATGTTCTAGTTTCGCAGGTATAAATAAGAGAAGGGCACAGGAATTAGAAGACATCACGATTTCATGACATGTCACATTTTCACGATGAGAAGCAGTGAGAAAACCAAGCAAGAGAAAGACGTAGCGAAAATGTGACTTGTCGCGTTTTCGTAGTTCGAAACAACGAAAGGACAACATGGGGAAAAATGTCACAAAATTGCGTAGGTCATAGTTTCACGAGAGCAAAGCAAGGAAGGATCAAAATAGTAGGGAACATTGCAAAATCGTGATGCATCGCATTTTTGCAACCTAACGTGACGAAGGATAACAAAGAACCAAATATGTCACAATTTCATGACATGTTTGGTTTTCGCAATTCAAAGAGGCAAAAACATACGGAGAAGGAAAATGTCACAATTTCATGACATGTCACGTTTTCGCGAGCCATCACGGTTTCACGTCAGAAAGCAATTCAATGGTCTGATGAAGTATTGCAATTTCCAAATATTAAAAGCTCTCAAGAATTTAATGTTTTGTTGCTTTCCAATGTGTGCAAGATAGAAGAACGTGCTGAGGCTTGTAGCTTTCGAAGCCACCAAAATTGAAGACGCCTCCATTATTCAAAGCTTCTATTCATTATTTTCTAATGGTCCAAGCATGCTCCGAGAATGACCATTTAATGAAGACGACAGGTTCCTTGTTTCATTCAATTTTTGACTTCTCTGAGGTAGGTTTAAGGGGATCATTTCCTTATTTCTGTTGCACATTTTATAGATCTTGAGAAAGTCCATTTCATGTTTTAAATGCTACAAAGAGGACATACCTCTATAAATATCAATGTATATCTTAGAAGGAGGTATCGAGAGAGAGACTTTTGCTAAAAAGCTTTTCAAGTTCTTTGAATGAATGAAAGATATTTGGCCTCTGGTTTTGCAAGCAACTTTCTGTGTGTTTTTCCTTCTATCTTATGCATTTCTCCTTTACGCTCGTATTTCTTATCTACTGCTAAGTTTGAATTCTGCATCTGAGTTTAAATATTGCTAGTGAGGAAGTGAGTTCTAGAATGTGATTCTGAAGGTTATTTGTGCAAGGTTGTAAGTAGATTACATTGCTATATTTTGTTATATGATGTTCTTGTGCTTGAGGTTATCTACTGCTAATATTTCTTGATCTGATAAATTTGGCTTGTGGCTACATTTCCCATATCTTTTCGTAATTTCTCATTTCTTTCTGCATATTTCCAATTCCTTTCCTGTAACTCTAGTCTTCAAGAATATAAAATTTAGTAAGGGAACCAGCCCTCTCTGGAGATTGGTCCGGGAGACATTTCTTTCTCTCGGCCTTTCAATGTTGGCCGGGTCTAGGGCGTATTTTGCATAAAATACTTTCTTGTGGCAGATTCGTGACCAATAGTTTTTGGCATGCCCGATGGGACAGACTTTTTTTGTCTCTCAAAGATCCATAATCGGTGGGACAAGTATTATTTCAAATCGATACCCGAAGGAATCAAGATCTTGATGAACTGTCTTGACGTCATAGCGGAGATTGTAAGTTCATTTGGTGACTCTGTTGAAGGTGATTGTACCTGGAAAGTTATAATTGTGAATCTAGTGAAAATCTTTGCTTCATGATCATGAGATCAAGTGCCAAAGAATTGAAAGATCCAGTCAAATTCTTTGAGATTGATGTTCAAAACTGGAGGGAGCGCCTAAGATTGGTAAGCCATGTGAATCCATCATTTGTTATTTCATCATAGGCTGCAGGTTAGTTTGTACCATCCCTGACTCCTCCCAGTACTACTACAAGCTTCTTATATCTAGATCTAGTAGCCCAAATGGCTCAGCATCCTCCAAGGAAGTTCTCGACATGGAATGATTTGGGAGCTTTGAACTTACTGGCATAAAATCTAGTTCCTCAAGCCGCTTTGAAAGCTTTGCTGACTTATGATAATACTGGTAAGATTGCTTATGAGCATATTAATGATGTATCCTCTTTGGCAGCCATTCACAACATAACTGATGAAGATGTGATGATAAAGTTGTTGGTGTTATCACTGAGAGGTAAATTGTTGTATTGGTACTGAACATTGCAACCAGGAACTATTACATCATGGGATAAATTAGGAGAATTGTTAGTCAAAAATTTTCATGAAAAAGTTGATCCATACTCTTTATTGCATTAATTTAATGTAATTCAAAGGCACCCACAGGAAGAGATAGCTGATTTCAATGTTAGATTTACCAGAAGCTGGCAGAGAATTCTTGATGGTCTTCGGCCTGCTGATGAGCTAGTTGCATTTTACTACCTCAGAGCATTTAACACAGACATCGGTTGGGCTGTCCGGTAGTCCAACGTGACTACATTTCCAGAGTTGTTCGAACAAGCGTTAAAGGCAGAAGCTGATTTGATTGCTATAGGTAGGCTTCCTCCAAAGGTAACAATGCCTATTATACCTGATCTTCCTAAGTATTTGTACTCTGGTTCACTTTCATAGCCCATGCCTTCCATGTATCCTACCCCATCATGGATCTCAAGTGCACCTCAGATCGCACCCATTCCAGTTCCCTAGCTTCCTGCTCCAACTATTCCCTAGTTTCCTGCATCGAGCATTCTACTGTTAGCTTCTCCAATTCCAACCCCTGCATTACCTTCTCCATAGGTTCTATTACCTTTACTGGAATTTCTTGTATCCTCAATCCTAGATCCTCAATTGGCTATGTTACAATAAATTCAGTCGGCTATGAGATCTCTCACTAACAAGGTGACATCTATGGAACAGAGAGAGGTGGAAAGGAACTATCAGCCACAAAGATTTATGCCGACAGCAACTAGAGAACAACCTACTCCTATAAAGGCTATGGATAAAGTACCTGAAAGGAACTCAACAATTTTGGTAAGTGAAGAGGCTGGCCTTTCTGAAGTTTCACATGAGCCATCTTACTGGTGTTCTTCCTGCAATGACCCACATGATGAGTCCACTTGCATGGTCCACCAAAATTATTTGCAAGTTCTTACAAGGAGCCGTGTAAACATTATTTGAGAGGTGGATCTTACTTTCATGGAGTCTCTAGAGGAACATATAGCAATACTGACATGCAACAGCAAGAAACTGTTGGGAGAAATCAAACTATAGGGATATATTATTGATAAAAATGTGTTACATATATAGGCAGAAGGCCTATATGATAAACTAACAAGTGTCAAAATAGAGGCATAGTGCACTTTAACTCTAACATTCCCCATTAAAGTGCACTATCCTAACTAAAGAAAAAAGCAAGTCAACATTAAGTAACATTCCCCCTTAATGTTGACTTCTCTAAAAAAATCTACATCTTCCTTTCTTGCTGATTTGGTCTAGGCTTGTGCTCTTTGTGCTTGGCTCTCCAATGGTGAATAATTCTAGATTCACTGTGTATACATCTCGGTCTATTGCCTCAGGGTCAACCACTTCCACGGGTCTGTTGCCACTGGGTCAGCCATCTAAGTGCCTCAAGGTCATCATGGGTGCCTCAGGGTCAGCCACTTCTGGGTCTGTTGCCTCTACAGGTCATCCTCAGAGGATGTTGCCTCTCATAGGTCACTGACTAGATCCACCATGAATATCAAATCCCTCCTCATGGTGAACTCAATCTAGAAGGTGTCGGTCTCTGTCGAAAATGCACCTTAATACAAAGGAAAAATGAGCCATATAAGAGTGTCGATCTCTGTCGAAAATGCACTTACTACAATAAATTGAGCCATAGATCCAAATATGGATGAGAAGAAGAAAAAAATAAGAGAAGAGAATCTTCTGAAGTGTCTTCGTCTGTAGTCTTTAGAAGTAGATCCAGAAAAAAAAACCTCGAATAGAGTCTAGGGTGTCTATGTCTATAGTCCCTAGAATAAGTGTCCTTATGGTAGTCACCTCATCTTACCGGAATGCATGGGTAACCAGCCATTGCATCCGCAAAGTAGAAAGAGGAGAATACTAGATACTAGGTTCACTTACAAGTGCCTTGGGAGTGTCGGGTTCAACCGAAAGTGCACTCCAAGGTAGAAAAACTTTGAGGCTAAAAAACTCAACTGAAATAGCCTCAAAATTACAATATGACACCACCATTGTGTCCGTCACAAAAAAATATTTTTGACGACTATAACTGCTCCTATATTCCATTATCAAAGGGGCCTTCATCATAATGAAAAACAGCATGCCTCTCCAAGACAGCAACTAAAACCTTGCACTATGGCGGCATTGCTCTTTGACATAATAAAAAAACACGTAGTTTTCAATTTTCCCATGCAGGGGAATTATATGGGCCTACAACCAGTATTCAATTTCCCAATAAAACAAAGTGGTCCCCTCCACTTTAATAAATCATACACAACTATATTCCCTCACACATTAAATAAATGTATTTAAAATGCATGGTGTGGCCATAATCACATTCATTTAAAAATAAATTGGCCCCATCCACTTTAATAAAATATTTCCTTAGTTTTTAAAATATTCCCTGCGCTGCCGCGTCCTCCTTCACCAAAGAACAGGGTCATCGACTGAATAAAACTCTACGTGGCATTCAACCTTACCAATATCTCCACAGCTCGATCTCGGTGCAGTGTTGTGCTGTGTAATTTTCATACTCCAAAAGCTTCCTGCTTCCTCTCGGACGTGTCTTCCATATTGCACCACGTCCTCCCTTCATAACATGGTGTTATTCCATCTGACCAGCGATAGTGGTGGATGCGCGTCCAGTCCACCAAATATAACACCGACGGCGGCATTACCATGAACTCGAAATCATCATTGCTCCTTGACCAAATACAGCCCATTGTGACCCCTACTTGTTATCGAGAGGTATGGGAGGAAAGGGATTTCCCCCCAGATCGGTGGCTTCCCTTGCCATGTTGCGCAGCCACGCCTCCGTTGGCGTGCCCTTGAATAGGTACCCTAGGTCCGGCATCGCTGCCGTGACGCAAAACCTGTGATCCGCAAAGGGTTTAATCTTCCGTGAACCTCAGCTTAACTACACTGTAAAATCTCTATAGTATTTCCCATGAATTCATGGACATCGCACTCCAGTTTTGCTTCCACCAAAATGAAATCCTCCATCGCCGCCGTGTTATTTGTCGTTGATTTTTTTGTTAATTTTTTCCTCGATCTCCTCAGATTTTATGGGACCACGTAGCAACTGAACTTTGAGCACAATCATCAGTCTTAAACTTCCCTCAACAGCTTCTCCCTCTTTCGGCTGGCGAAACCAGAAAGCTAGATGACAGTTGTTTTCCCATTGCGTGTCCTTGGATATCTTGATGAATATTTCTTAAGGCCAGATTGTGAAATTCTTCAGAGAGTTGGAACTCTATCTTAATGTCTAAATTACAAGAATCAGACATATTCAGCTTTCAATCTACCATCGACCTGCAGACTAAAATTTTAAAAACTACAATGATCTCAAGCAGCAAAGAATCAATGGTGATGGCGATGGCGTCAAGCAGTAGCAGAGTTGTGACCCTGTCGTCAGCCTCAAGCAGCAATACCAACACCAACACAACAATGAACATCCAAATATTGTAACAGAAGATTTCGTATCACTCCTTTTTCTGCAGATGTAACTATTGGAGGGATGTTATTTTCCTCTCCTTCTTGCCAATGTTGTTTCACATACTATTTTAGTAGAACTGCAACCAGTTGGCGTAATCCCAAAGGCAGCTCCTTGTTTATGGTGATCTTGGCTAAAGCAACTCCAAATCCTGGATGTGCAGATGCTTGTTTTAGTGAATCCTCTATAGATGATCGAATGTCCTGATTTATGTCAAGAGTTGCATTCGTACATTTCAACAGCCATATATGTTCTCCATCAACTCCACTAAAGCCTTCCATCTTTAATTTTTTGAAGAAACAATAGAAATTGGTTGCCGAGTTGGACTTTAACGGATCAAATAAGCAATTGAGGTATGCAATGGATCCACAGACAGAGATTTTTTCAGCTTTCCAAGGATGAAATTTGGGTTGCCAACAACATTTTCTTGAGATGCCTCTCCAACCCATTTTTATTTTTTTAACAGCATCTATTATAGATCGAATGCCAACCAACCCATATGTACTAACAAATTCCTCTAACAATTTACAACACGAGACTTTGATCGCCATCAAATTTGGGAAACAAGGTCAAATAAAGCCCAAACAGAGCAGAAGTTTCAGAAGTGAGAGAGAGGGATTATTCGCCTTGAGACCGATGCTGCAACCTGCCAGATCTGCTACAACCTATAAAAAAAATGATCCCTAAAAAAAATTGCAAAAAAAATAGTTCATGACTCCAAGCTTGAAGCTTCAGGGGCAGCCATTAATGGTATCCCGTTTCTGCAGACGGATACATATGGGGAAAAATGATCACTAAAAAAAATTTGGGAGCCATGATTTTTTCAAAAGTCTGGTTTCTGATCCATTGTAAACAATGGAGAGCATACTCCCTGTTTTGAAAAAAAATGGCAAAAATAGGGGGAAAGGATGAGGGGGGATTTCCATGAGGGAAATCCCCCTCAAGCTCACAAGGCTAGAGAAATCCTGGAGCTCTGATACCAAATGTCAGGAGTAAAACAAATTGAAGGGATATATTATTGATAAAAATGTGTTACATATATAGGCATAAGGCCTATATGATAAACTGACAAGTGTCAAAACAGAGGCATAGTGCACTTTAATTCTAACAGAAACCAATGTTGGTATATCTGGCTAAGATGGAGCCATTGAAGGTGCCTCTTGTACAAGCAACGAAGCAGCAAATGCCAACAAAGGCTCATGATTCCCCAGCGTAATGACAATCACCTATTTTGTCAAAGGATCCACTTCCACCACCAGTAAAAGACAAGGAAAAATCTTCTACTTCCCATCCACAAGCAGAAACAAAGGAACAAGCCAAAGAGATGTTGCGGTTCCATCATTGACCAAATGGCAACGAGTGGAGGCTTCTTAGCAATATAAGATCAAATTTGAATCTGCTAGTGGAGGAAGAGAATAGATCTCCATGGAGTACAACATTGTTGAAGAACTCAAATGGATACCAGCTAAGGTAAGTCTGTATGACACCTTACAATTTCCTGGATAGGTAAATCTCTTATAGGAATCCCTGAAGACCATACAAAGTAAGGGGAAAGCTCTAGCCTAGGTAGTTATGGCTCAAACGTTAACTTCTTCATCTACTGGAAGGAATAGACCATCCCCATTTTATCTGTCACTCAGGATGGAGGGTTGGATTGTACATAATTGCCTGATTGATTTTGGTGCTGCGACAACTATCATGCCAAAGGCAGTTTGTGAAGCGATGGGAATGGAATATATAAGAAGTAGCCCTAGTGTCTTGCATTTGGACGGGACTCCAGTGAAAATAGTGGGAGTAATCAAGGATGTTCCTATTGCTTTGCATAATATGCCTCAGATTATAGTAATTCAAGAGATAGTTGTGGTTGATTTGGAACCATATTTCAGTATGTGTTTATCGAGAGAATTCACTGCTAAGTTGGGAGGCTATCTTGCTCTGGATTATTCTCACTTGGAGATTCCTTTCAAAGGAAGAAGAGTTTGGATCTATAATCAGAAGCCTTCTAATTTTCATATAGAGAATATGGAAGAGGAATAAAATTCCAAACATGTTGTCAATATGATAACTGAAGAATTGGAGGATCTTGATTTGGAGGATGAGTTTTCAATGCTCAATTTTAATGCCATGATCGAAACTAAGATTTGTTGTTACTCTATTATGAAGCCTAAAGAGGTTGAAGTCAAGTTGCCTCCTAATTAAGTTGGTCTAGACTCTCTGCCAAATCAGCTCTATTTTGATGGAGCACAATACAAAAATGGCGCTAACACTAGGACTGAACGATCATGCCTAGGTCTCAAGACGGCTGAGACACTTGGAGTGCAGAAGTTGCAGATCTTTGGTGACTCCGAGCTGATTATCAATCAGGAGTCTACTGAGTGTTTGTCAAGGGTCTGGGATCCAGGAGACAGAAACATGTTTGGGTTCGTGTCTTTCCCGAGAGTTCACAGCTAATTCGGGAGTTAGAAAAAAAAAATAGATTTTGTTTTTACTTCGGCTCTTTTTGCATGCGATCCCGTAGGTACGTTTCTTTATTTTATTTTTCCTTCCTTCCTAGCAGTTAGTGGATTCCTCTCTACTTCTTCCTTCCCCTCTTCATTCCCTTCTTCTCCTTCTCATTTTTCTTCTACAAATAATCAAGCCACTGCTGTTGTTTCTACTTCCCCTTCTGATGTTCCCATTTCTACTTTCCCTTTGTTCTAGTCCTTTGTCATGTGAGTACTTCATCACAGCTACGGGTTCTACTACCATCTCCATTCCATCCACTTCCATTTCATTATCTGTTTCACAGCAGTTGGTAGCACAGTAACACTTTTTTGCTGTATTTATCATTTCCATTTCCATCCCTCCATCTTCCATCATTCCCCATACTCGTTCCATGGCTTGCACATCCACGGGTCATCCCTCCATTCATTTTTGTTTTTGTAACCCAGGTGCTTTCATCACTGTTATGGAGATCCTTTTACAGCACCCAGTGATTACCAAGCTCGATCGAGCTAGGTGCAATGCAGATCCACTTGAGTGTCGAATATCAGCGAGATTTTGTTGCAACAGTCTGCAGACGCATCCAGCATCAACCAGAATTCATCGATTTTGTTCCTCCAATTTTCTTGACTCTATTTCCCAATGGATTCAGGTCTGGGATTCATGCATATAGCAGAACTGTATACCCCACGAGCCTCCAAGAATGTTGGCATTTTTGCCACATTGTTTTGATTGTTGCTTTTTCATGCATAAACTATTGAAGTTCTCACTCCTTTGTGTTTCTCTGTGAGTTTTGTGCCAAAACAGCTAAGTCCGAAGACTGTCACGATATCATGACCAAAAATAGCATGGAAAGCACGGGTTCAAAACTGTCGTGATGTCACGACATGTCGCATTATCGTGGGTTTTTTGAGGAGAGAGAAGCAAAGCTGGAGAATGTTGCAATGTGTTCCAAAATCACGATCAAAGTGGTCAACGAAGGTAGGGTAGTAAAACTATCATGATATCGCGACATGTCATTTTTTCACGACTTGTGATGGCCATGGAGCAGAGTGATAGAAAAGGTCGCAAAATCGTGACATAATTGAGCAAAGGGCAATATCAATGAAATTCGTTGTGATATCACGACAAAAAGGTAGAGAGGGACCAAATGGAGGAAGACGTCACGATATCGCGACAGAAAGCGGCAATAGTAGAGAAAGCAAGGAAATGTCACGATTTCATGACATATTGTGGAGAAAAGGCTAAATAGAGAAGGATGTCATGATTTCATGACATGTCTTGTTTTCACGATGTGAAAGCGCGGAAAGAACAAAATGGTATGGAATGTCGTGATTTTGTGACATGTTACATTTTCACTACTTGCAAGAGGATGAAGGCCAAGGAAGATAAAACTGTCGCGATTTCGTGACATGTTCCAGTTTTGCGGGTATAAAGAAGAGAAGGGCACAGGAAGTAGAAGACATCATGATTTCATGACATGTCACATTTTCATGATGAAAAGTAGTGAGAAAACCAAGCGAGAGAAAGACGTAGCGAAATCATGACTTGTCACGTTTTCATGGTTCAAAACAATGAAAGGACAACATGGGGAAAAATGTCATGAAATCGCGACAGGTCATAGTTTCGCGAGAGCAAAGCAAGGAAGGAGCAGAATAGTACGAAATGTTGTGAAATCGTGACGCGTCACATTTTCACGACATAAGGTGACAAAGTAGAACAAAGAGCCAAATACGTCATGATTTCGTGACATGTTTGGTTTTTGCGATTCAAAGATGCAAAAATATATGGAGAAGGAAAATGTCATGATTTTGTGACATGTCACGTTTTTGCAACCCGTCACGGTTTCGCGCCAAAAAGCAGTTCAATGGTCCGACGAAGTATTGCAATTTCCAAAGATTAAAAGCCCTCCAGAATTTAATGTTTTGCTACTTTCCAATGTGTGCAATATAGAAGAACGTGCTCAGGCCTTTAGCTTTTGAAGCCACCAGAATTGAAGATGCCTCCATTATTCAAAGCTTCTGTTCATGATTTTCTAAAGGTCCAAGCATGCTCCGAGAATGACCATTTAATGAAGACGACCGGTTCCTTGTTTCATTCAATTTCTGACTTCTTTGAGGCTGGTTTAAGGGGATCATTTCCTTATTTTTGTTGCACATTTTTTAGATCTCGAGAAATTCCATTTCATGTTTTAAATGCTACAAATAGGACAAACCTCTATAAATATCAATGTATATCTCAGAAGGAGGTATCGAGAGAGATACTTTTGATAAAAAAAATTCAAGTTCTTTGCATGAATGAAAGATATTTGGCCTCTGGTTTTGCAAGCAACTTTCTATGTGTTTTCCCTTCTATCTTATGCATTTCTCCTTTACACTTGTATTTCTTATCTGCTACTAAGTTTGAATTCTGCATCTGAGTTTAAATATTGCTAGTGAGGAAGTGAGTTCTGGAATGTGATTCTGAAGGTTATTTGTGCAAGGTTGTAAGTAGATTACGTCGCTATCTTTTGTTATATGTTGTTCGTGTGCTTGAGGTTATCTGCTGCTAATATTTCCTGATCTGATAAATTTGGCCTGTGGCTACATTTCCCATCTCTTTTCGTAATTTCCCATTTCTTTCTGCATATTTCCAATTCCTTTCCTGTAACTCTAGTCTTCAAGAATATAAAATTTAGTAAGGGAACCAGCCCTCTCTGGAGATTGGTCTGAAAGACATTTCTTTCTCTCGGCCTTTCAATGTTGGCTGGGTCTAGGGCGCATTTCGCATAAAATCTTTTCCTGTGATAGATTCGTGACCAACAAGACTCAATATGATTCATACTAACAAATACTCAATCACTTTCAATCTCTTTCTCAAATCAATCTAGAATATAGACCAATTATTTCACAGAATTAGAACTATCATTTCAATACTTCCACTTGACTAGGTTCAACAAACTCTACTCAACAAATCACTTAATTAAACAATCCTTGCTCATAAACCCTAGTCCAAATATATGAACACTCACTCACTTATTTCCAATAATGCTTATCAAACAATATTTCTAGAGTCAACTTTCATTCAAAAAACTAAACTCAACAATGCTTATCAAACAACCTTTTTCACTCCAACTTAGCATTCACAACATCCAACAATCACTCACTAGGAAGATGTGCCCATATTTTTTTGGTTGATATAAAAGTGCCCTTAAAAACCTGTCTCAATCACAATTTTCTTCTTTGTCAATTTCTATGGTTAGATGACAAAATATCACACTAACACTCTCTCAAAATATTTCTCAATTACAAAAATAATCAAACTCAAATACACCTTATTACTCTTTAAATTAGCAATCATCAAATCATACATAAAAATAATTACTTAATTGCTCCTTATAATCTCCAACTTTAATTAATCAACCTCAAATAATTAAAATTTTAAAATAATATTGCCTACCCTTTTATCTCCCTCAAATACTCAATATCCAGATTAATTTAGGCAAAAATAAACTTTATAGAGCATCAAAAATATTTTATTTTTTCAACCTTAGCACATCTGAAATAATAAAGCAACCAAGACAAATGACATCAGCGCATACCTTTAACACTAGCCAAAAAGCCTCAACGGGTTTCAAACATGAGACCACTCCTAGCCAACCGCCTTATCGAGGTGCTAGCCCACCATGTGGGAGAAGTTCTTCCATGAGGAAATGAAGGCACAAGCCTCCCTTTATTCCTTTCGATAGGCTCTGCTCAAAAATGAAAAATCCCTCTCTTCCTTGCAAAACAAACTCGACAAGATTCAAACCCTACACTCCTTGCCTACCATAATACTTAGCACCATCCACCGTTGCAAACTGCACTACACAGTGTTTTACGAAGTACAAGGAGCCCCGCTCCTATTTATCCAAAATTTTGTCGTCGAAGACCTTTCAAAATGTGAAAAACTCTTTCTCCTTTTTGCACACAATACTTTGGAGCTTAGGAAATCGATCGATGGTTTATCGGGAGCAAGGCAAAGGTTTTTGCCACCTTTTATACATGAAGACCTCATGCCATAAAACGTCGGCGCTTTAAATCAAATTTCAAATTCAATTTTTAATTTAACCTTATAACCCTATTTAGGGTTATTAAAATTAATATAAATTAATTTATAATTAAATTATAATTAACTTAAGTAATTTTGGAAGTTAATTAAATTAATTGATAAATTAATTTATAATAAAATTATACTAATTAATTTATAATTAATTTAAATTTTCCTTTTTAATATTATAATAAAATATTATAATATTATTTTCTTGGGCTTCTTCTTTGCACTTTAGACCACATCTGACTACATGGAACCGGATCTGACCAATTGGAAACAGACTCTCCTTTTTGCATTGATTGTGGAACTGCTTCTCCTTGCACTGCTCACTGAAACTGACTTTTGACATCAATGACAGTACATCTACTAAAAATATCCAACATAGGTTAAATAGATTATTGTAATAACATAGGTATCTAACATGAGTCTTAGCACATCTAATAAATTTTTTAAAATCAGGTTTAGAAAAATAAAACAACTACTACCTCATAAAATTACAAAATAAAAATGCACCAAAAGCTTGATCTAAAAAATTAACAATAATTACCTCAATTATAAGAAGTAAAATTGATTATTATAGGATCTATAATGGTTTGTATGATTTTCTACCACCTTTTCACACTACTATAAGGATCCAACACCAATTCTCTACTACCACTTGTAAATAAAAATCTCTGGCCACTTAGAGAGGGCAAATAATCATAGCCAGTTGCAAAGAGTAAAGTATCATATGAAAATAAAGAAAACTAAGATTTTAAAGTAAATTATGATACCTACATTCATGATGTATGTGGGTATGGCTACCATATATATTAAAATAAGTAATTTTTTTATCTTTTCTTTGTGGTTAATATATAGTATATAATAGAGGTGGTTCATGTGTTTTTATTTTGCTTGAATAATAAGACAATAATATTCATCCAATGGTTTAATCTAATCGTATTATTTGCTATTATATAGCATTATAAAATAAAACTACTAATATCTACCTTCTCATTATTGGTGTGTCGTAGCACTAAACTTTGTTCACTAATTTTTAATTCTTCTATTTATTTTTCTATTTTTACAATTGATTAATACAAGGAACACCATCTTTATTCCAAATTTGAGATTATTTTTTTACTAAAAGCTCTAAATTCATTAAGTGCATATCAAAACATCTATTTAGTTTCCTTCGATAGAGATGGATTTAATCTTAGTACAAGCCATCTTACCCTCTCCTTTTTGTCACTTCAAATTTATCAAATATAATTGGGTGGTTTTGAATGTCATGTCAAAATTTTCTATCATCTCATCAAATCTTTGGAATATCTCTCTTATTTTAATTAAATTTTGATGTTAATATTTTAAAAATAGAAAATATTAACACATTATTTTATCTAATTTTATGTGTTTATTTTTCTATCTATAATATTATGTACCACTAGAATCTTCTTATATATTGTAGGAAAAATGTTATATCATATCATCCTTGTTAATTATGATCATTATTTTTTATATATTATTAAAAATAATTATACATTCCTTAACATCCTCTATATATCTACCAATTTCTATGCGTGTGTTACGCTTTCATTATGATATCCCATATGTCATTTCCATCATTTTCTTTTAATTTTAATGTTTTTGCCTTACTAACATTCATGAATATTCTACTAATCTTTGTACTATATATATATATATATATATATATATATATATATATATATATATATATATATATATATATATATATATATATATAATATGGAATTGAAATGAGTCACATTTGTATTACTTCATGACCGCATGGTGGTATTAGGATGAGCTTGGTAATGATGTATGTATTGCTTGGAAATATTTAAACCTTATTCTCCTCCTTGAAATTTGAGGATTCTAAAAAATTGAGCTAATTCCATTTGATTCTAAAATATATTTTTAAATAGTGGAGTAATGGATATTGTATGGTTCAAGACCCACTCTAGTAATTTTTATTTGATTAATTGTTCTTCGTCCAAATGGATATATCCTTAGAGGAGGTTTATTTCTATTAGTCATGTCTTTTTGCTTTGTATTAGGGTTATCATCATTTCATATTTTAATCTTTTTTAATCCTAGATGGTATTTTCAAGGAATTAGGTGATGGTTATTTATTTTCTTTTTCATCACCTTTTCAATTCCTTATGCTCTACTAGTGTGAAGCACTCATATGGAACTATTCCACGGGTAGACTACATGATCTAGGTATATGATATTTTTATGGCATGGCTTTATGCTCAAAACTATCCAAAAATATATATTTTAATCTTAACTATAATATTAGGGGAATAATGTTATGCTCAAGAATATTGTTTAATCCATTTAAAATATGTTGGAAATCTTAGAGTAGCATATAGAAGTTTTGATAGAAAATCCATAGACAAATTTCATGGAAGAAAAACTCTAGAGTCCCCCCAAAAAACAAAATAAAATAGTTACTAAAAGTAGTAATTTATTTTAGATATTTCTACCCAAAATGCATCTCTAGCCATGTTGACACATTAGTAGAAGACAAAACACAAAATGAAAAACTCACATACACACATAATTTTCAATTAAATACACTTTGTAACACATGGAAGGTTAATCACCATATGTTCATATGGGGAAACTTTAAACTCATTGAAGGTGAAACACCACATATCTATATGGGTGGCCTTCCATATTCAATATGGTGGATTTCTAGCACAAAAATTCCTATAGAAAGATATATGCACCACTGAATATAAAAAAGTATGAGTAATGGATGCAATGTTATATTGTTGTATAATTTCATAGAGATTGCTTGCATTGTACTCCATATTTTCTAGCAATAAAATAATTGTTATTTTTCTTATATATTCTTGTATTTTGATTTGTTAAACTATATTATTTCTTAATTATATTCTTTCTTGGTCTTTAATTCAAAATTTTAAGTTTTAAAATAGTCAAAACTCTATATTTTGGATTAGTGGTATCGAAGCAATATTTTTTTAAGTGTATATCCATAAAATAAATTCACGATATCAAAATTTTAGGTATTAGACATGAGATCCCTCTAATTACCTCCATTATCATTAAAAATATTCTCATGTGGGAACTAAAATGGATAACACTAATATAGTCAAATATTTTGAGGAGATATTGAATGAATCCCTTTTAAAATATAGGAATGTGATAATGGATCAATTTCCTCAAATTCTATAATCTCCTCTACGCATCCTCCTATTACCTTAACACTATTTAGTTCTCTCACAAATTTTAAGACGTAAATAAATTTTGATATTCATATGTTTGAAGGAAAAACATAATTTTGATGCTTTAGAAATTTTGTTGGATTAGTTATGTTCATAGCTTTCTATAAATAAATTCATTAACAATAAGAAAATAATTTTTTCAACCTTGAAATCTTCATCACCTATTCAAAATTGATTGGAAGCATGTTGTAATAATTTTATTGAAGAGAGTGAAGATGTGGTAGTGTTCACATGGGATAATTGCATGGAGACCATCAGAGAAAAATTTTATCCCTTGAATTCTTATGAATACCACTATATGTGATGGCAACAATTACATTAAAGTAAACACCAATCTACTCAAGATTATATTGATGCTTTCCATACCATGGTAGAAAAGTGAATTATTTAAGATACCAAAAGGTATTGAGTGCTCATTGGGATACAATGGTACATTTGGTAGGACATGGAGCTTTTCAAATTTAAGAAACTAAGAGAGGCATATAAACTTGTGAAATTAGAGCATAACCACAAAATCAAAAATAGAAAAGGAGGAAAATAAAATAAAAAATACACTAAGTACTAGCAATATAAATGTTACAATGAACCTCCAAAGAATCAGGATAAAGGGGGTCAATCCCAAAATCATAATTGGAAGCAAATAAAAAAGAAAAAGCTCCCAAGAAAAATTCCTTTGA
Organism: Wollemia nobilis; assembly: GCA_028583015.1. Lineage (NCBI taxonomy): Eukaryota > Viridiplantae > Streptophyta > Pinopsida > Araucariales > Araucariaceae > Wollemia > Wollemia nobilis. The sequence goes on along the minus strand of JAQPPZ010017101.1, from coordinate 8,927,144 downwards.
AGGCTAAGAGTGGCAAATGGTGTGGTTATCACAAGAGCAACTGATACTAAAATTTATTTCAAATATGTCTATCATCAAATACCCATAGACCCTATTAACATGTGGACGACTATTCAAATATGAGGGTTTATTTGAGTTGATGGTTATATCCTTAGGATTTACTAATGCACTTTCCATATTAATGAATATTATGGATGACATCTTGCATCCCTATACCATCTCATTTATGGTTACCTATTTAGATGACATTTTCATCTATAGTAATACACTGGAGGAACATCTACAACATGTTTTATAGGTACTTTAGATTATTTAAGACATAATATATATTCTAATTTTAATAAGTTTACATTTGGCATGATGATGTTTTAGTACCTTGAGTATATTATTGAAAAAGAGGGATTTCATGTTCATATTGGGAAGATTCAGTTAATTAGATATCAAATTACACAAAAGACTCTAACAAAACTTCCTTTCTTTTGGATCTTGCTAATTTCTATCAAATATTTGTGATGGGGTTCTCACACATTGCTTGGACACTACACCAAGTGACCAAAGGAGTTGTAAATCCAAGTTCCATTGGGGAGATAAATAATAGGGAGTATTTGATAAGTTGAAGGACCAATTTAGTTTACCTTCTACATTTTGTTGCTTGATCTACATAAAAATTTCAAGTTAATAATTAATATTTAAGAGTAGGAATTGGAAGCTATTCTTAGACAACATTGTAATCAAATTACCTACCATAGGAAAACATTCAATGAAACAATTAAAAAATAATTGATTATGAACAAGATATTTATTCCATATTCTAAGCATGTATATAGTGGAAGCACTACATCTTGGGTAAAAAAAACCATCATCCACATAGATCATAGACCTCTAGAGTTCATTTAGATGTAGCAGAAGTAAAGAAATAAAATATATCATAAGTGGGCCACATATCTATAGCTATTTAATTTGATCATAAAGCATAGTAAAGGGAGTATTAATTTAGAAACAAATTAGTTGAGCTAGCCACTGATCATAATACTCACCACCATTATTTATTCATATGGGTATGACACTTCCAATTGGTCCATATTGTATAAAGTAGATTCTAATTTCACAAATACATATTGATCTCTTCATGTGGATAAAAATATTTTAGATTCTTTTTTTGGAAATATAACCACCTTTTCCACATGGGATATATTTGTGTAGTAGCTAGTGAGGACTCAAAGATGATTTGTAAGTGCACTTCAGCAACATATAAAGGCACTTTGGTTTGGAAAAATGTTGGAAGTACTTCAAAGTACTTCTATTGGCCAAAGATGAGGAACAATGTTGATAGGTACATAAATTCATGCAACCTTTATAAAATTGCCAAACCAACCAACAAGAAGAATGTATTATCCAAGCCTTGGGGATCCATTTCCATGATTCCTCTTAGGTTTTCTCACATATAACCATGGTAGTGATTTTATTTTTTGTAGTAATTGATTTTTTTTCAAAAATATCTATCATGATTGCTCATAAGAAATTCATTTCAATTGAGGATACTACTAAGATTTATTTTTACCATGTGTCTCAACATTGGCTTTCCAAATTCTATTGTATCTGATAGGGATACCATATTTTTGAGCATTTTTTGTCTATCCTATAGAGCATGATGGACACCAAGTTAACCATGTCCACATCCTTCCATCCTCAAACTAATGGTAAGAAATAAATTATAAATTAATTGATAGTTTTAGAACTATTATGACTGAAGAAAATAAGTATCACTTTGTATTACAAAGAATGAAGTGTTACAATCAAGAATGGAGCTTAGAGTCCATTATATAGGAAGATAGTTTCCTTGGCCCTTACTCTACCTAGAACTTATGTACATGTGGACTACATGCACATTTACAACTTGCACATTGACACTTGTGCATTTATTACTTCTTCCCCAATTAACCACTTCACATAAGATAAAATAATATAATAATTAACATATATCAAATAATGTAATATACTCTAACACCCCCTGTATTACATTATTTGGTATGAAATTCCTTTGAATTGCATAAAATTTGAAAACTTGTTTCTTCCAAGAGCTTTTGTAAAGATATCTGCTAGTTGTTCTTCTATAGGAATGTATTTCAAGATGATATGATGATTTTGGAAGTGTTTTCTGATGAGATGGCATTGAGCTTCAATATGCTTAGTTCGTTCATGTACAATTGGATTTTTAACCAAATTGAGTACTCCTTGATTATCACAATGTATCAAGGTTGGAGTTCGTTTGATGCCCATGTCAGATAGTATATATTGTAGCCATAATGCTTCACATGTTGTATCTCTTGCTACACGATATTCTACTTTAGTAGATGATTGTGCCATTGTATGTTGTTTCTTACTATACCAAGATATAGGTCCTAAACCAAGATAAAATACATACCCTAAAGTAGACTTTTTGTCATCAATAGAACCGACATAGTCTGAATCTAAGTAACCCTGTAGACAAAAATCCTTAACATTCTTCATATAGGTTAGGCCATAATCAATAGTCTTCTTAATGTATTGCAATATTCTCTTTGTAGCTTTCCAATGACTTTCCCTTGGTTCTTGCATGAATCAGGAAAGATAATTTACAACAAAGACTAAGTCAGGTTGGCTATTTGTTAAGTATAGAAGACTTCCAATTAATTGGCGATACATGGTTGTTGAAACCAAAGGTGTTTCATCATTTTTGGATAATTGAATCCCTTATTCCATAGGAGTATCTTTTATCTTACAATTCTTCATTTTGTATCTATCGAGTAAAGCTTCAGCATATTTTGATTGAGTAATTGTAATGTTGTCTTTATTTTGATGAATTTCTAGGTTGAGGTAATAATTCATCAGTCCTAAATCTATCATCTCAAATGCCTTTTCAAGATCTCTTTTAATATCACTTATTAGTTTTTCTGAGCTTCCAGTGATCACTATATCATCAACATATACTATTAGAATTAGTACATCATTTCCAATTCTTTTTGTATATAGACTAGGATCAGAAGTACTTCATTTGAAGTTATGTTGTAATAAGTGATTATTGATTTTTATATTCCATGCTCTAGGTGCTTGCTTCAGACCATATAAATATTTGTTTAATTTGCATACCTTATTTTCTTGTCCTTTAGCAACAAATCCTTCTAGTTGTGACATGTAAACTTCTTCTTCTAAGTCACCATTAAGAAAGGCACTTTTAACATCCATTTGATGAAGTTTCCAACCATGATGTGTTGCTAGAGCGTAAACTATTTTGATAGTAGTCATTCTAGCTGTTGGTGCAAAGGTTTCTTCATAATAAATTCCCTTAGTCTGAGTATATCCTTTGGCTACTAATCGAGCTTTGTATTTGTCAAGAGTTCCATCTACTTTATACTTGATTTTGTAAATCCATTTGCAACCCACTATTTTCTTACCTGGAGGTAACTCTACTAGATCCCATGTTTTATTCTTTTGTAGTGATGCATATTCAGATTCCATAGCTACCTTCCAATGTGATTGCCTTAGGGCTTGAGGTGTTGATGTTGGTTCTTCTGATGTACTTAGTAATCCTCTGTTCATTCTAGTTTGGCTACGAGTTTGAGGTCTGGTGGTAGTAAGATCTGGCATTTGTTCTAAGTTTACTCCTCTGAGTGTATCTCTATACCATATAGGATCCCTCTTTTGGGAAATTATGGATGGTTCTATATGTTCACTTTCATCACGTGATTCTGATTGTGTTTCTATTTTGTCTGATTCTTCTTCTGGAAAAGTTAATATGACCTCTGTATCTTCACTTTGTTTTTCATCATCGACCTTGTATTTTTCATCAAAAATCACATCTCTGCTTATATATACCTTCTTTGTACTTGGATCTAGTATTTTGTACCCTATGGATTCATCATCATACCCAACAAATATTCCTGCCATAGTTTTATCATCTAATTTAGTCCTTTTTTGTTTTGGAATATGCATATAAGCTTTGCAACCAAAAATTCTTAGTTTTTCTATATTTGGTTTTTGTCCTAACCATGCTTCTTCTGGTGTAACATGTCTGAGTATTCTTGTAGGTAGTCTATTCTACAAATATACTATTGTTTTAACTACTTCTACCCAATATTGATGGTTGAGAAGAGATTCTTTTAACATACACCTAACCATTTCCATTATAGATCTATTTCTTCTTTTTGCAATTCCATTTTGTTGTGGTGAATATGTTGTAGTAAGTTATCTTTTAATTCCATTTTCTCTTAGAAAGGAATCAAATTATTTTGAGATAAATTCACCTCCTCTATCAGACCGAAGAGATTTGATAGTGTTTCCTGATTCTTTCTCTACTTGTAGTTTGAATTGTTTAAAACAATTGAATGCTTCTGATTTATACTTCATGAAGAATACCCACATTTTTTTGGTGTGATCATCGATAAATAATTGAAAGTACTTATGTCCTCCAATGCTAGTGATATTCATTGGACCACATAGATCTATATATATTAGTTCTAATGGTTGTTGAGTCCTGTGTTGATGAAGCTCAAAGGGAATTATGTGTTGTTTTCTAGCTAAGCATTCTGGACAAATAGTGGATTCTAGAGATAGACTTGGTATTCCTTCAACCATTTGATATTTGAACATTTCATTTAAAGAAGATACACTGGTATGTCCTAGATGTTTGTGCCATAGATCTGAAGTCTTGATTGAAAAAGTTGAATGTGTAGTAATATCTAAAGCAAATAGACCATTTATATAGGTACCTGATGCTACCTTTTTTTCCATTTTAAGAATATGACATTGTTTTCTTCCATTGGAAACCTTAAACTCAATAGTCATATTTTGATCCATAAGTTGAGAAACTGAGAGGAGATTATTAGTCAATCCTGGGACATATAAAACATTTTTAATTATCCCTTTTCCATTTATTAGATCAACTAGAATATTTCCTATCCCCTCTACTTCATAAGTCTTACTATCTGCTATAGTAACTGGTTTCTCATTTTTCTTTTGTAGTGAATCAAATAGATGTCTGCTTCTAGTCATGTGTTTGCTTGCTCCTGAATCTATGTACCAATGTTCCATGGTGATGAAGTTTCAAATCTTCTAGTATGAGGACATGATCAATATTGCTCAGATTTCTTGGATTTAGTAGAATCCCTTTTGACTCCCTAATGTTCAACCTTTTGAGTTGATTTTGTAATATTTTATAACAATAATCAACTTCTATTTCACCTTATCTCTCCTAATGAACTATGCACTTAATTTTGAAGTTCTCTATAGTTGGATTTCTTTTGTCTCTTTAGTATGAGTATGAGATAAGTTTAAGTATATAATTCCAACTCCTTTAAGTAAATGATGAACTTCTTTTTATAGCCCTTGATATCCAATAGTTTAATGTTTCTAAATTCCAATAATATATTTTTGGTGTAGTATACCTTATAACTCCCTAATTTGGAATATTAGAAAACAATAATATTTGCAATAATAGAATTTAATTTTCCAAGTAGAAACCCTTATAACTCCTATGGTTTTTTAATTGCAAATATTAAACTATTAAGTATATAAATCTCCTTTACTTTTGCTTTCAAATGTATGGTTGATTTTGCTATTATTTCCAAGGTAAATAATAGAAGAGTTTCAACCTTATATTATACTCCTTATAACTCCTTAATGAAAGCAATTTGATTAAGGTAAAACCCTTACCTTTATAATGCTCCAACTCCTAAGTAATGAATGTTGGACGTTGTCTTACTATGCATTGCTCTCCTTCAATGGAAGACGTATGACAATGGTAGTGATTCTTTAATGTTGCTTTGACCCTTTTGGTAACCTTGACCTCAGTCCTTTAATGTTGTTCACTCCTCTTTCACTGTGTATGGATACTCTTTCTAGCTCATTATGGATACGCTTTTCTCCTCCTTGAGTTTAGGTGCTTTAAATAGTACAAATATCTCTTGATGTTGGATAAGTGTCGCTCGGGAGTTACATTAGGTTTCTTCAATGCTTAATCCTCCTTGTAATATGTTGATGCTCTCGACACTTGGTGTATTTGTTGCTCGAATGTGAGGATGGTAGATAGACGTTATAGTCTCTTCGAATATTGGTCAATGAGTCTTCAACACTCTCGGTTGGTTGAAATGATTATTACACCTTTCACTCCTTTGAAAGATACCTTTAACACTTCCAAGATGAGTGTTATGTCTGTTTGGATGCTCTCTCCCTACGCAGGCATTATGTAACACTCTCTTTTGATCCACCAAGTGGCACTTGCATGTGAGGACATCTTCAACATCTCCTTTCCTTCAGTATTTCTTCTCCAATGGGTGCAAGTTGTGTAATCTTGGCTTCAATACTTTTCTCCTTCTTGCCAGTGAGTGCAAGCTTGTGCATTTTCCAGCAAATGATGATTGTATTCTCCTCAAGGTTAGCTCCAGCTATGGTATTTCTAGGATGCTCCAACACTACCCTCTTGGTAGATGATATGGCTTCAATCGATGGTTGCTTCGATTTCTCCTTTCCTAGTTGGTGATTCATCTCCACTCGATGATAGCTTTCGATAGCTTTCACTAGTAGTTTGTCCATGTGATCAATTGGGTAATGTATTCCTTATCTACCTCTTGATTTTATGTAATTTATGCTTGGTTAACCTTAGAGCTATCTACCTTACACTAAGTGCTATGCCTCCCTTTATGTGTTGCAGGCTCTTATTATGTAGGCATTGATCTAGTGCTTCTATACACCTTCAAACACCAACTTATGAGCCTTTTATGGCTTGATTTCTCTACCTAGATATCTTCCCCCTTTGACGTCGATGTTGTAACCACTTGATGGCTATATAATGTTGGTCGATGTAATACCTTTGAATGGCAATAACTTTTGTCCTTCTATTGTTGTTTAAAGGACAAGAATGGTGCTCCTTTCTCACTGTAAATATTAGCTATAATAGTTAAGATAATGTACCTTAACTTGCACCAATTTTTGGACTGAAAGTCTCTTTTTCAAGCTCTCTAAATTCTCTGATAAGGTAACTTCTTGAGAGAAAATTATGTTGCCTTCCTTACTAGACAACACTAACCTCTAATTTATGTACTTGGATAACTTAGTAAGAATGAATCCAAGTTCTCAATCATGCAACTAATGTGCAATTCAAGAGGTTTAATTTTGCACTAATAATATCTTCAAGCTTGATGCTCTTAAGAATAATAGTGATATCACCTTATTGCTCCTATAAATGGATTCACTCCTTGCAACTTTTAATTTTAATATGGTGCTTAACGAATCTCTAATAATCCATAATTTTAGAGTTCAACTAATGAACCTTTTGCACCCAAGTTGCTTACCTTTTAGAACATCTGAAGATGGTGGTAGTCTTGGTGATTTGATTCACTAGGTTGCTACCCTTGACTGGATGAACTTGCAACTCTGCTTGGTTGTCCGAAATAGTTTTCTAACTCTCCTTATTTTGGGCTTGTTATCGGATGGCGATAATTATCCCAAATTTTTCTCTATCAAGAACTCCTCCTTCAGTCTGCAATGGAGTTCCACTCTTCTCTCAGACTCTTTTCTTTAGGTCCCTTTGTAGCTCTGATACCAATGATAGTTTTAGAACTATTATGACTGAAGAAAAGAAGTATCACTTTGTATTACAAAGAATGAAGTGTTACAATCAAGAATGGATCTTAGAGTCCATTATATAGGAAGATAGTTTCCTTGGCCCTTACTCTACCTAGAACTTATGTACATGTGGACTACATGCACATTTACAACTTGCACATTGACACTTGTGCATTTATTACTTCTTCCCCAAACTAACCACTTAACATAAGTGATGTAGGAGCATCCAGTGGCACCTGATGTAGAGGCATCTAGTAGTAGGAGGGCCACTTCTAAAAAGTTGGCTAAGGAGAAAAAAAATGTCATGATTTCATGATGTGTCGTGAAATCGTGATATAAAAAGGAGAAGAGGAGAGAGAAGGTGCAGGCCAAAAATGTCACAATTTCGTGACATGTCACGAAATCGTGACTGTCATGAAATTGTGACATTCTCGATGGCTCCCCCCTTCTGGATGCACTTTATCATGATTTCGTGACTATCGCAATTTCGTGACATGTCACGAAATCGTGACATTCTCGATGGCTCCCCCCTTTTGGCTGCACCTTGTTGTGATTTCATGACAGTCATGATTTCGTGACATGTCACGAAATCATGACATTTTTAGCCTGCACCTTTTCTCTCCTCTTCTCCTTTTTTTGTCATGATTTCATGACATGTCACGAAATCACGACATTTTTTTCTCCTTAGCCAACTTTTTAGAAGTGGCCCTCCTACTACCGAATGCCTCTATATGAGGTGCCACTGGATGCTCCTGCATCAGACACCCGAGGGTTGGTGGAGAAGTGATCTTCACTTCTGAGCTGTCTGGTTGCTGCCTCCTACAACACCTCCAAACATTTCTTTGCCTCAGCAGCCTGCTCCAACCCCCTCTCCTAGCCCAAACAACTTCTACCTTCCTCCAGACAGATTCTCCCACTACTGCACACTTCCTCATCTATAGCCTGCTTATACTCCTCTTGGCCAGTTAAATTTTTGCCTTCTTCTAGGTAGATCTTGGCACTGCTGCACTCTTCTTTGCATGCAGCCTTCAATGGCTTCATCTTCTGATGAACTCCATCTTCCCTCTTTCTCTGTTTTTCCTCATGCTGTCTACACAGCTCCCTTTGTAGGGCTTTCACTTGCCTCTACAAATCTCTTCTGAGTAGTTCCTCTTGTAGGGCTTGCACTTGCCTCTACAAAGCTTTAAAATCTTTCATTGTCATCATATCCGCTCTAAGATCCTAAACTCTCTTTTCTCTCTCTCTCAAAACCCTACCACAGATCCTGGTGCAAACTGCTTCATGGTCGACGATCTTCCTGCACACTCAGGAACTTTTGGCTCTGATACCACTGATGGCGGATGGGAAAATGACACTCCATGAATTCCAAATTTTTCTCTATTAATCTGGAAAACACTTACATCAACAGCCCGCAGGCTTTACAATAACCAGCGCTCGGCTTGGTTTTCTCTAACTGCACTCTCTAACTGCGCTTGGCTTCTGAAAAGTTGGCTAAGGAGAAGAAAACATAGCAATTTCATGACATGTCATGAAATCACGATAGAAAAAGGAGAAGATGAGAGAGAAGGTGCGGGCCGAAAATGTCATGATTTCATGACATGTCACAAAATTGTGACTATCACAAAATCGTGAAAAGGTGTAGCCAGAAGTGGGGAGCCATCAAGAATGTCGTTATTTCGTGACATATCACAAAATTACGACAGTCACAAAATCATGACAAAGTGTATCCAGAAGGGGGGAGCCATTGAGAATGTCACGATTTCGTGACATGTCATGAAATCATGACAAAGTGCAGCAAGAAGAGGGAGTAGTCGAGAATGTCATGATTTTGTGACATGTCATGAAATCATGACACAGGGCAGCCAGAAGTAGTTATGGCAGATGGAGGGTCATGAAATCACGACATCGTGATATTGTGACCAAAAAGCAAGGCAGGCGGTGCAGAGAAGGAGGATCACGAAATCGTGACATGTCACGATTTTGCAACATGTCACAAAATCGTGACACAAATTAGGAGTGGAAGGCGTGAAGTAAAGAATGTTGAGATTTCGTGACATGTCATAAAATCGTGACTAAGGCAGAGAAGCGAAGGCGTTCGAAGGAAGATGTCATGATATCATGACATGTCACGATATCGCGACCCAAAGGCAAGAAAGGTAACGGTGAAATAAAATGTCATGATATCGTGACATGTCATGATATCACGACCAAAAGGGAAAGGAAGCGCAAGAAAGCCAGAATGTCACCATATCGCGACAGGAAGAGAAGAAGGCGAAGAAGAAGAATGAGATGGCACGAAACCACGACAGGCGGTATTTTCAAGGATTGTTATGGACGACACATGGCACAAGGTGCAGTACAGGCAGACGAGTACCAAGAAGCACAAGAAACAAAGAGTATGGTCGTGTAGAGTATCCTAACAAGAAGCGGTGGTGACAGGGGTCGTGCAGAGTGGGGTCATAAATTGGGTTGGTGGACCAATTTTTTGAAAGATGTGTCAGAGGGTCGGGGCCTCTATAAAAACCTAGTTTCTATAATAGATTAAGGTGGTGGACTGGAATATCGGAGATATAAAGTGTGTGTGCGAAAAACCAAGCCGAGCGCTGGTTATTGTAAGCCTGCGGGCTGTTTATGTAAAGGAGATTCCAGATTAATAGAGGAAAATTTGGAATTTGCATGTGTGTGATTTTCTCATCTGCCATCAATAAGATATATTAATCTAACATGTATCAAATAATGTAATATACTCTAACATCAATTGATTGTACATCTTATTTGAATGTAAAATTCCAATAATCCATATTCATGAAATGAGAGCCTTCCCTAAATTCAACATAGGTACAATAGAGATATACATAGTTCTACCAAACATAACCCATTTTATGTCTATTTTGGATTTATTTTAGTAACTGTTAAAAATATAGAAGCTTTAACCAATTTTGTATGAGCTTTAGAATATGATTTAAGAGTTTTATTTTCCTATTTTTATATGATGAGTTGGTTTGGAATCTATCAAAAATAAATAAATACTTGGTCAAATTGGAATATAAGGATTTAGTTCAATTAAAATTTTCTACTCCTAAATATTCCTTGGAAGAATTTTTTGTCACTATAGATTGTCCCTAACACCTCAACATCCCTTTAGTTAGTAGTTCAAAGTAAGATTTTTATAGGATAAATTCTCCGAAAAAAAGCATATTATGAAACTTTTGAATGTGGCTTGTGTGAAAAGGAATTAGAAACATAAAACCATTTACTTCTTGATTGTCCCTTTGCTCACACCATTTGGGATTACATTTTTAAAAATATGAGAATATATTGGAATTAGTAAGAATTGATAAAATATTGAATTAATTATTTCAAAGTTGAACCATTATGTATTCGATGAAGGATTGGTCATTTTGTTATTTGCTAAAATTTATATCTTGAAAGGAATAATAGAATTTAAAAAAAATGAAAAACATGCCCAAGTTTGGAACTATATTATTGCCTCTCTTGCAGAATATTTATACATATGGTGTTTATCACATAAAGTCTCAAGTGCAAAGAGACAGGTGCTAACCACTTGGTTACAAGATTTGAATACACATGAAAGACTCATCTATGATAATGGAATCAAAACAATGATTTACTTTGATATATGGTAAAATAAAATGAAAATTTATGGTTATCAAAATTAATATTGATGGTGCTTCCAAAAGAAATATAGGGAAAATTAGTGGAGGTGGTGTTTTTCAAAATTATGAAGAAAAATTTCTCCTCGGTTACAATCATATGGAACTTCAGCTAACAACTATACTAAGGCTAGGGCACTTCTTAGAAATATTAAAATTGTAATGAAGGATTAAAAAAGTATTGTCAAGCATTCACAAGGCCATAAAAATATGATACAAATATTGTTTACCTAATATAATGTAATCCCTAACCATACTCTAATTTTCAAAGCATGGTTTACAACCCTACCTTGCATAGAAATCAAACCTTGGACCTCTATTGAGAGCTGTAAAATTAGAACCATTAGGCTACTCAGTTTAGGAAAATATATTTTAATTGAGGGGGAATCCACAAATTACGATTAATTCTATCAACAAAAATGAATGTGGAGAATGACTAAAATTAATATTATTTCTCATCTTCATCATCTATTATTAGAGTCAATCTCTTAAAAATGTGAGTATATCTTTAGATACATAAATCGAGTAGGAAAAAGTTTAATCAATCATAATGTTGATCTTTGTCTTAATAAAATCCAAATTTTAAAAGGCAATTAACCAATTAAGATTTTATATCTTGATAAATATAATATCAAAAATTTAATTGTAGAAACTTAACACTTTGAAAAAGATGAAAATTATACTTGATAAAAAAGAAAATGAAAATATTTTTGATAAAAAATAATCTTAATACCATTTAATTAGCCTAATAACAAATATAATATTTTGATATTAAAATAAAATAAAATAAAATAAAAATCCTTATTATAAAGATAGACTTGGTATTCCTTCAACCATTTGATATTTGAACATTTCGTTTAATGAAGATACATTGGTATATCCTAGATGCTTGTGCCATAGATTTGAAGTCTTATTTGAAAAATTCGAATGTGTAGTAATATCTAAAGCAAATATATCATTTATATAGGTACCTAATGTTGCCCTTTTTTCCATGTTTGAGAATATGACATGGTTTTCTTCCATTGTAAACCTTAAACTCAATAGTCATATTTTGATCCATGAGTTGAGAAACTGAGATGAGATTATTAGTCAATCCTGGGACATATAAAACATTTTTAACTATCCCTTTTCCATTTATTAGATCAACTGGAATATTTTCTATCCCCTCTACTTCATAAGTCTTACTATCTGCTATAGTAACTAGTTTCTCATTTTTATTTCGTAGTGAATAAAATAGATGTCTACTTCTAATTATGTGTTTACTTGCTCATGAATCTATGTACCAATGTTCGATGGTGATCTAGTGTAATCAATATTGCTCAAATTTCTTGGATTTGGTAGAATTCCATTTGAATCCTTAATGTTCAACCTTTTGAGTTGATTTTGTAATGTTTTGCAAATAACAATAATAAACTTCTATTTCACCTTATCTCTCCTATTGAACTATGCACTTAATTTTGAAGCTCTCTATAGTTGGATTTCTTTTATCTCTTTAGTATGAGTATGAGATAATTTTAAGTATATAATTCCAAATTATTTAAGTAAATATGAACTTCTTTTTATAGCCCTTGATATCTAATATTTTAATGTTTTTAAATTCCAATAATATATTTTTGGTGTAGTATACCTTATAACTCCCTAATTTGAAATATTAGAAAACAATAATATTTACAATAATAGAATTTAATTTTCCAAGTAGAAATCCTTTTAACTCCTATGGTTTTTTAATTGCAAATATTAAACTATTAAGTATATACATCTCCTTTACTTTTTATTTCAAATGTATGGTTGATTTTGCTATTATTTTCAAGGTAAATAATATAATAGTTTTAAACTTATATTATACTACTTATTACTCCTTAATGAAATAAATTTGATTAAGGTAAAACCCTTATCTTTATAATGCTCAAAATTCTTAGAAATGAATGTTGGACATTGTATTACTATGCACTGCTCTCCTTCAATGTAAGTCGTATGCCAATGGCAGCGATTCTTTAATGTTGCTTTGACTCTTTTGGTAACCTTGACCTCGTTCCTCTAATGTAGTTCACTCCTCTTTCACTATGTATGGATACTCTTTTTGGCTCATTGTAGATACACTTTTCTCCTCTTTGGATTTAGGTATTTTAAATAGTACAAACATCTCTTGACATTGGAAAAGCATCGCTGAAGAGTTACATTAGATTTCTTCAATGCTTAATCCTCCTTGTAGTATGTTGATGCTCTTGATACTTGGTGTATTTGTTGCTCAACTGAGAGGATGGTATATAGATATTATTGTCTCTTTGAATGTTGGTCAATGAGTCTTCAGCACTCTCATTTGACTGAAATGATTACTACACCTTTCACTCCTTTTAAAGATACCTTTAACACTTCCAAGATGAGTGTTATGTTTATTCAGATGCTCTCCTCCTACACAAAAATTATATAACACTCTCTTTTATTCTACCAAGTGTCACTTAAATATGAGTACGTCTTCAACATCTCTTTTCCTTTAGTATTTCTTCTTCAATGGGTGAAATATGTGCAATCGTGACTTCAATACTTTTCTCCTTCTTGCTAGTGAGTGCAAGCTTGTGTATTTTCCAACAAATAATGATTGTATTCTCCTCAAGGTTATCTCTAGCTATGGTATTTCTAGGATGGTCCAACACTACCCCTCTTAGCAGATGATATGACTTCAATCGACAATTCCTTCAATTGCTCCTTTCCTATTTGGTAATTAATCTCCACTCGTTGATAGCTTTTGATAGCTTTCACTAGTAGTTTTTCCATGTGATCAATTGGGTAATGTATTCCTTATCTACCTCTTGATTTTCTTAATTTATGCTTTGTTAACCTTAGAGCTATCTGCCTTACACTAAGTGTTATGACTCCCTTTATGTGTTGCAAGCTCTTATTATGTAGGTGTTGATCGAGTGCTTCTATACACCTTCAAACACCAACTTATAAGCCTTTTATGGCTTGATTTCTCTACCTATATATATTCCCTCCTTGATGTCGATGTTGCAACCACTTGATGGCTATATAATGTTGGTCGATGTAATACCTTTGAATGGCAATAACTTTTTTTCGTCTATTGTTGTTTAAAGGACAAGAATGGTGCTCATTTCTCATTGTAAATATTAGTTATAATAGTTAATATAATGTACCTTAACATGCACCAATTTTTGGACTGAAAGTATCATTTTTAAGCTCTATAAATTCTATGATAAGGTAACTTCTTGAGATAAAATCATGGTGCCTTCCTTATTAGACAAAACTAAACTCTAATTTATGTACTTGTATAACTTAATAAGAATGAATCTAGGTTCTCAATAATGCAACTAATGTGCAATTCAAGAGGTTTAATTTTGTACTAATAATATCTTCAAGCTTGATGCTCTTAATAATAATAGGTATCTCACCTTATTGCTCTTATAAATGGATTCACTCCTTGCAAATTTTAATTTTAATATGGTTCTTAACTGAACTTTGATAATACATAATTCTAGAGTTCAACTAATGACCCTTTTGCATCCAATTTTCTTACCTTTTAGAATGTTTGAAGATAATGGTAGTCCTGGTGATTGTATTTGACAATTTGCTACCCTTACCTAGATGAACTTGCAACTCTACTTGGCTATCTGAAATATTGTAACTCTAATTAGTTTTCTAGAAATAGTTATCTAACTCTCCTTTTGGGCTTATTATCATATGGTGAGAATTGTCCCAAATTTTTCTCTATCAAGAACTCCTCTTTAAGTCTACAATGTAGTTCCATTCTTCTCTCAGACTCTTTTATTTAGGTTCGTTTGTAGCTTTGATACCAATGATAGTTTTAGAACTATTATGACTAAAGAAAAGAAACATTACTTTGTATTACAAAGAATGAAGTGTTACAATAAAGAATAGATCTTAGAGTCCATTTTATAGGAAGATAGTTTCCTTGGCCCTTACTCTAAATAGAACTTACATACATGTGGACTACATGCACATTTACAACTTGCACATTGACACTTGTGCATTTATTACTTCTTCCCCAAGTAACCACTTAACATAAGATATAGTAATCTAACATGTATCAAATAATGTAATATACTCTAACATCAATTGATGTACATATTATTTGAATGTAAAATTCCAATAATCCATATACATGAAATGAGAGCCTTCCCTAAATTCAACATAGGTACAATAGAGCTCTACATAGTTCTACCAAACATAACCCATTTTATGTTTGTTTTGGATTTCTTTTAGTAACTGCTAAAAATATAGAAGCTTTAACCAATTTTGTATGAGCTTTAGAATATTATTTAAGAGTTTTATTTTCCTATTTTTATATGATGAGTTGGTTTGGAATCTATCAAAAATAAATTAAATACTTGGTCAAATTGGAATATAAGGATTTAGTTCAATTAAAATTTCCTACTCCTAAATATTCCTTGGAAGAATTTTTTGTCACTATAGATTGTCCCTAACACCTCAACATCCCTTTAGTTAGTAGTTCAAAGTAAGATTCTTATAGGAGAAAGTCTCTAAAAAAAAGTATATTATGAAACTTTTGAATGTGGCTTGTGTGAAAAGGAATTAGAAACATAAAAGCATTTACTTCTTTATTGTCCCTGTGCTCACACCATTGGGGATTACATTTTTTAAAATATGAGAATGTATTGGAATTAGTAAGAATTGATAAAATATTGAATTAATTATTTCAAAGTTGAACCATTATGTATTCGATGAAGGATTGATCATTTTGTTATTTGCTAAAATTTATATCTTAAAAAGAATTATAGAATTTTTAAAAAATGAAAAACATACCCAAGTTTGGAACTATATTATTGCCTCTCTTGCAGAATGTTTATAAATATGGTGTTTATCACATAAAGTCTCAAGTGCAAAGAGACAGGTGCTAACCACTTGGTTACAAGATTTGAATACACATGAAAGACTCATCTATGATAATGGAATCAAAACAATGTTTTACTTTGATATATGGTAAAATAAAATGAAAATTTATGGTTATCAAAATTAATATTGATGGTGCTTCCAAAAGAAATATAGGGAAAGTTAGTGGAGGTGGTGTTTTTCAAAATTATGAAGAAAAATTTCTCCTCGGTTACAATCATATGGAACTTCAGCTAACAACTATACTAAGGCTATGGAACTTCTTAGAAGGATTAAAATTGTAATGAAGGATTAAAAAAGTAGTGTCAAGCATTCACAAGGGCATAAACCATATGATACAAATATTTTTTACCTAATATAAGGTAATCCCTAACCATAATCTAATTTTCAAAGCATGGTTTACAACCCTACCTTGCATAGAATTCAAACCTTGGACCTCTATTGAGAGCTGTAAAATTAGAACCATTAGGCTACTCAGTTTATGGAAATATATTTTAATTGAGGGGGAATCCATAAATTAGGATTAATTCTATCAACAAAAATGAATGTGGAGAATGAATAAAATTAATATTATTTCTCATCTTCATCATCTATTATTAGATTCAATCTCTTAAAAATGTGAGTATATCTTTAGATACGAAAATCCAGTAGAAAAAAGTTTAATCAATCATAATGTTGATCTTTGTCTTAATAAAATTCAAATTTTAAAATGCAATTAACCAATTAAGATTTTATATTTTGATAAATATAATATCAAAAATTTAATTGTAGAAACTTAACACTTTGAAAAAGATGAAAATTATACTTGATAAAAAAGAAAATAAAAATATTTTTGATAAAAAATAATCTTAATACCATTTAATTAGCCTAATAACAAATATAATATTTTGATATTAAAATAAAATAAAATAAAATAAAAATCCTTATAAAAAATACATATATTTTTAAACTATTTTAATTTTAAAAGTATAAATATTATTTAAATTAATAATTTTATAAAATAAAAATAAAAAAAATTAGAGATGAGAACGTTGAATTCCTATCCTAATTGGTAAATGCCTCTTCCCACCTCTTAAAATTAAATTTTGACAAGGATGTCCATGGGAGCTTAGGCATAAAGTAATTGTTTATGCATATGATTTTTATTTTTCACCATTCACTTTCAAATAGATGAGGTAGTTAGTGAATGAGGTTTCAGGATTTAAAAAATATATTATTACTATATATAAAAGTTTTGTTAATTGTTGTTATTAATATTTTAATTTAAATATAAATTAAAAATTAAAGTAATGAGATAGTCAATAAACTTGTTAACGTGTAATCAACTTGCATAATATATAAATTAGTTCATGTTAATGATATGGAATTATTGGCGTGATATGGAATTATTGGCGTGCGATGGAAGAATGTTACTTCATCTCAAAGATGGCGATTGAATCATTACAAAACATATTAAGTATAGGCTTAATATTTTTATGAAAGAATATTTAATCTCAATTTAAAATATATAACTTTTAAAAATTAAGAGTCTTTCTAGGAAAACATTTATAAATAATATCAACAACCACCTTCAAAAAGTTTGAACACAAAACCACTTAAAAACAATCATTATCTTAACAACAAAAGCAACTGCATAAGATAGTTAATATACTTAACATTTTAATCATCCATTCATGACAATGACATCCTTGTCTTAAAATACCATTCACTGTAATAAAACTGAATTAAAAAATATTTTTTATTATAATGTTTTAATATATATTCATTTATTTGGTCACGCATAAGAGACACATAATAAATTATCCGTTTGCACATGTTATAATGCGTCGGTAACAGCATCCAATGGCCCTACTGTAAAGACGTTATAGTCTAGAGTACATTGCTTAAGAGTCCTGACACTTATTAATCTAATATTGAACATGTCACTGTTCCATCAAAAATAAAAGAAACGGTCTCCTCTCCTATGGAAGAACAAACGCGCTCTTCAAGAATCTTTATTCCTGTGTACCTATAACATCAGAGACAATTGCCCACGATAAGTTCCAGTAATAACTGAAAGCAAAATGAGAAATGGTTATTGAAAAGGAATTCATACCTCCCAAGCATCATGGTTGTTGCTTGTGGATTGGTTCCGGGTCCATCTTTGAAAGTGGAACCATCCACCACCCTCAAACCATCAACACCCTTCACCCGATAACTCTTGTCAATCACATCGCCCACATGACACCCTCCATGAAAGTGCCACATGGTGTTTAGCGAATCTTTGCAGAACTTGGCCAGCTCTGCATCGTCCGATCTATTTTGGGGCAATGCTGCTCCGATGAAACGAAGTCCCCCCGTGCCACCGGATTGATCACTGTAGGCGAAATTATGCATGGATTCTGTCTCGCAAAGGTCTCCCAGAACCTTGAGGCCTTGCACGCATGTCTTCATGTCCGCAGGCTCAGAATAGTAGTTGTACCGGACGGAAGGGTTCTCTCGGGGATCTCTGCTTCGTAGACGAATCTCTCCCCTCGACAAGGGAAATGCCACTTTCTCAAATATTACTCCACCGTATGTGGTCTGGTTCGATGGAAGCTGCAGGAAAAAGCTGCTCGAATAGATATAGAGTTGAGAGTCGTCAAGGATGCCAACCACCTGTATACTTGAGATGTCCAGTGGTATAGGGGATTCCACCACTATAGTTGCACGAGGACTGTCTTGAACCCCTTGGCCTACAGAGGGCAAATCTAAAAGTACTGTAATGTTGGATTCTTTGAGCTCCTCTGACGGGCCTATTCCACTTAACATGAGCAGCTGGGGGCTACCTACACTTCCTGCTGACAGGATGACCTCGCTGCAACATGATGTTTCGCTCGTCATTACTTTATAAGACTGGCCGTTGATGGAGTTCATGAATTCCACGCCATTAGCCTTCAGTTTGCCTGCATATAAATGCAAAAATTTTAAACACGGTAACAGGTCTACTAACTTCCTCTATGGAGTAAGAAAAACATAGACTGATCTAAAGCGCCCAATTAAGAACCTGATGACGAATTGAAGAGAATTCTGCTGGCAGTCGCATTGAGAAGAACTACGATATTGTCCGGATTTGCATTCTTGAGAAGATCAGCGGCCGTGTGCCTCTTGCCATTGTTATCGAAAGTGGAAGCACTAATCTTGGTCCCCTCCAGGTGGTTCACAGTATACCCATTGTAAGGAAGCACGCCAGCTTCCAACAACGCATCTTTGAGAGCCGACGACCATGTCGAGAGCCTATCTGGTTCGAATGCATTTATTTCCTCCACCCATTCATACGACTTATTAACAAGTTTCTCGTTCCATCCCATGTCCTGAATATATTCAATGCTTGCTCTGCTGTAAAAGCCAGCATTAAGAGCCGTTCCGCCCCCGAGAACTCTGGCTCTGGCCAATTGCACTCCATCCTCGGTAAGAAATCCCTGTGCAACGGAAGTGTAGTTATTGGTTTCCTGCAACGGTTTTCCAAAATTTTTGGCGTTCTCAATATCGGGAACTCCGTAAGGAGAGCCTCCTCTCTCTAAAACCAAAACCGAGAACTTTTGTGACAGCGTTGCCGCGAGGGGGCATCCGGCGGTACCTCCTCCAACGATAATGTAATCGTAGGTTCTTGCAGTTGCCTTTTCAGCATCCGTGGTCATAAATGAATATGGAAACGATGGAACATCTGCACATTTTGCCACCAATCCATGAAACTTCATGATCAAGGTGAAATCAATCATGATCATTTAATATGTAAATTTGTAATCTGAAAACCAGGATTGTAATTTGATGTAATTGCGCTAAAATAGTCACAGTTATACGAAAAATCTTGAAATTAAAATTTCTATGCTGAAGAAATCTACTGACCTGATGTGGATATGGCTGCCTCTGAAGAGGAGAATAGCTGACCACTGCTGGAGATAAGTAGCCATGGAACCACCACAAGTGCAAGCTCCATCCTCACACAACAAACCCCAAAGTTTTTTTTCTTCATCGTGGCACTCTAATGCAATCCTTTATGTTAAATTATATTTTGGTCTACCTCAAATATAACGGTGCCTGTTTGTCCTAATGTTCCAAGGTCGCGAAACGAAAATGTTATGAACCGCACTCATTCATGGTAGTTGAGGATGATGGATGGGATGTCGGTACAGTCTACTTATATGCTAATCACGCAAAAATGATGACAGGCTTGTAACATCTAGAAGTTATTTACACGCAAAAATGACGACAGGCTTGTTACATCTAGAAGTAATAATATCGGAAAAGGTAATACTGTGGAAATGTATAGATTCATGAGCTTTAAAAAAAAAAAAAAGCAGGTTGGATAAAACAAAATGTTTATTTTTTAAAATAAAACATGCCATTGTAAAATGAAAAGGCAAATAGAATAATATTACTGGATTGTTAAGTTTTTTAATAATTTTTGTGTTTATGTATTATTCTTTGTTAATTGGTTTATTTATCTATGTATTTTAATGAGTGTATAATTAAATTAAATTGTATTGTATGGAGTGAAAAAAAGATGATGACAGTTGTGTAATAAAGAATATTATTTAGAGAAAGTTAAATTGCAACAAATCAATTATAATAATTATTAATTTAATAGAATAACTAAATAGTGTGCTTGTACTTAAATTAAACCTAATTTTGTATTGTATAAAGACACTGTATGTTGTGATTTAAATTGATGGAACCATGAAATTATATGAGATAATTTGTATGTTTATACAATGTTTAATATAACAATAAATTGATTATCAAAATATTTAACATTGACATTTGGTATCATAGTCAAAACTAGGAGTAAACTAAAAGCTAAAAGTTTTAAACACTCATATAATGATTTGAGGGGGATGTTGGTATGAGTAGCAACAATCTTACATCTCAATTGCATGCTGGTTCAAGAAGGGATCATAAACTAATTAACACTTGAAATCCTAGATTCAAGTTGTAGTTGGTCCATATAAGTTGAAGTAAAGAAATTGAGATGAATACAAGTAACAACAAGAATAGCCTTAAAATAGAAAAGGTGTATCAAATGTATCCTCAATAATTAAAAAATACAAAACAAAAAGTGTCCTGGAAGGCCAGGCACTTACCAAGTGGACACTCACATTAAAAAAAAAAGTGCCCTTGAGGGTCAGGCACTTACCGAGAGTCAGGCACTTACCAAGAGGACACTCACATTCAAACCTCGTGAGGCAGCCTATTTGCAAAGATAGTTATATGATCTGAATCCTTTGAGTGGTGCTAGACTGATGGTACTAATAGTGTGGTTGTGACCAACTTTTTTATGTAATAGAAAAAAAAAACATTTGAACTTTGCTTAGTTATTTATCATCCACAGTTTAATTAAATTATATGAAGTGGAATAAAATAACAACAAAACATATTATATAATAAAAAATATATTTTTAAGTTCTAATAACATTAAATGTGTCATAATAACTATTGATTGAATGATATATATTATTTTCAGTAGGGTAGGTCTTGAAAGGGCATCCTTTCTCCTTTACATAAACTTAGTCACGTCAAATTGTATAACCTATTTGATGTTGTGAACCACATAACCCATATATCTCAATTATTAAACCATAATCTCATTAAAAACTAAATAAAATAATATAATTATAATCAAATTTAATATACATTATAATATAAATTAATAAGATAATTAATATACTCAATTATTAGAGTATACCATCCTCAATAGGGTCACCAATCTTGCCGCCGACGATGAGCAAACATTGCCCTCCCGCTACAGTTGTCATCGCTACCGAATCTTTTCCCCTTCATTTTAAAAGTATCGGTGACTTCAGACTTCGGCATTCCCCAACGCAGGGAAAATGGTAATCCTATACGTGAACGCAATATTTTCTTGTTACGTGACATTCAAAAGAACTGTCCACTGAAAGTTTGTCAGTATCTTCACGTTACGCAACGTAGGAAAGAAACCGTTTACTACACGACATTCCCAAATATTGTTTTCACGTCACGGTAGGTTAGAGGGGCCCCCAAAGTTGTGTAAAACGAAATAGCTGTAAATGAAAGCCAAGGTCGTTGGCCCATGCAACTACAAAGATTTCCTGAAAATTAGTAGTAATGTGGTGCTCACACAGGCACTACATTAAGACCCTATTTATTTTTGAATAATGCCCAATAAAACCTTATTTATTCTTGAATAAGGCACGGTAGTATGGATTTTGCTTTGCTTTTCTCTTTCAAACCACAATAAAGTGTGCGAGTATATATACAAGTTACCAAAAAAAAATTATAAATCAGAATTCATCTCTTTCCACCACCTAATAAAGAATAAAGGAAGGGAGAATTTTTGTTAATACTTTAACACGAAAAGCATTTTTATAAGATTTTTTATTTCAATGTAAAAAATGTTTATGAGTTTTATATAATATGAAAAAAAGAGTATGTTTAATATTAAAATTTAATTATACCATAATATATTTATTTAGTGCACTTTTTAATAAGATTTAGGTATATTAAATTTTAATCTTTATTGTAAATTATTGTATAATTTAGAAAAATGATCTTCAAAAAAATAGTTAGTCTTGTTCATTTTAAAAAATAATATCTTTTCGTTACAACTAAAATCATAAATTAGGAAAGAGGCGGTGGATTTTTTCAGTTTGTTGCTGTGTTCTCTGCCCCCCATGATCAAGTGGCCGAGGTTAAAATGTTGGAGGCCATTCCCTGTATGGTCACGAGTGAAATGAATGATTCCCTTCTTGCCCAGCTCTTCTTTCTGCGACTAAGTCTTTGGGCTCATTAAAGGCCCCTAGTCCTGATGGTTTTCCGCCTGTTTTATTCCAGAAATACTGGCACATTTGTGGGAAGGATGTGTGTGAGGCCATTAGACATATCCAATCCTCGAAGAATTTTTCTAAGGTGTAGAATTATACCTTTTTGGCTTTGATCCCCAATAAGGAGTCTTCATATTCATTAAATGACTTTAGTCCTATTAGTCTGTGCAACACTATTTATAAAATCTTCTCTAAGGCTATGGTAAACAAACTAAAACCTATTTTGTCATCCATTATTGATGCTTCTCAGAGCGGCTTTGTCTTGGGAAGACAGATTTTGGATGGGGCGATTGTTATCCATGAGCTTCTTCATTCGGCTTAGAACAGTGGTCGAGCGGTGTTCTTTCTCAAATTGGATGTTAATAAGGCTTATGATAGGGTTTCTTGGCCCTTTTTATTTTTGGTCCTCAGGAAGTTTGGCTTCAGCGATGCATGGATTAGTTTAATGGAGGCCGCTATTTCATCTGCTTGGTTTTCGGTCCTGATAAATGGGTCCCCGACTGGTTTTTTCAACTCACAAAGAGGATTATGCCAGGGTGACCCAATTTCTCCTTTTCTCTTCATCATTATGGCGGAGGCTCTCAGACGTGCCATCAAGGTGAGAAGTGTGGAGTTTGGTGTTAGGCCGGCTTTACATACCCCCCCTATTTCGCACCAACAATTTGCTGATGACACGATGATTTCCTGTCTGGCATCTATTTTCCATGCTAGAGACATTAAAAGAATTTTGGATTGCTATGGGAGAGCGTCTAGTCAGTTGATCAACTTCCTCAAAAGTAGCATTTTCTTCACTAATACTCCTGAAATTCACCAAAATAGGATTACCTCCTTATTGGGTTACCGAATTGTTTCTCTCCCAGTTACGTATTTGGGTCTACCCTTGTTTACTAGGCATTTGAAAACTAAATTATGGAATCCGATTGTGGAAAGGGTCCAAAAGAAGCTTTCTTCATGGAAGGGTGCTCTATTAAGTCAGGTTGGTAAAGTTACTCTCATTCAGGGCACTCTTCAAAGCATTTCGATCTATTTTATGTCCATTTTTAATGTTCCTGCTAAAGTAGCGACAAAGTTTGACAGTATTTGTAAGGCTTTCTTATGGGCGGGTCCGAAGCTAAAAGGTAAGATCCATCTTTGTTCCTGGGAACAAGTTTGTCTTCAAAAAAAATATGGGGGTCTCAATTTGAAGAATGCCTCACTTATGAACAGGGCCCTGGTATCTAAACAAGCATGGAGAGTCGCTTCCGGGGTGGATAGTCTTTGGTGTCGTATTTTGGCTACCAAATACCAATTCACAAATTTTCTTTCTGATCCTCTCTCATTAGATGGTTCTGCTTTCTGGAAAAGCATTAGCAAACACAGGGAGTTCATCAATTTAAACAGTTCATGGGTGGTTGGAAATGGCAGATCAGTTTTATTCTGGGATGATCAATGGCTTAGGGATCGACCGTTGGTGGAGGATCAATGTTACGGTGAAATATGTGCGCTTTCTAAAGAATTTGGTTTTGTTAGAGTGGAGGATTTCATTATTTTCCAAGACAATCGAAGGACCTGGTTGATGGACCCTCCGTTTATTCAAACGAGTCAGAATCACAGGGATTGGAGTTCTATTCTGGAGGAGCTCCATCGCTATGTGCTATGTAGAGAGGAAAGGGAAGATAGGTTGGTCTAGAACAATGATAGTGAGGGCAATTTTACTGTGAGATCTGCTTATTCTATTTTATGCCCTCAAGGAAATGACTCTTGGCCATGGAATAAAATCTGGGTGAAGCATCTGACGCGCAAAATCAATATATTTTTTGGCTTGTCCAAAATAAAATTTTAACGATTGACAATCTTCTTAAATGGGGATTCCACTTGATCAATCGTTGTTTTTTATGTAAACAGGAATGGGAATATATTACTCATTTGCTTCTCATATGCAGGGTGTTTCAGAAAATGTTATATCTATGCCTTCATCATATGGGGTTATCTTGGGTGCTTCCCAATTCGATCATTGATTTGTTCAATCAGTGGTCATCTCCTTTTTGGTCTCCTCATATGAAATGTTTTTGGAATTTTTTATTGCCTCATCTTTTATGGGGAGTGTGGAAGGAACGAAATGCCAAAGTGTTTAAAAACGTTGAGGGAGACCTGAATCATATTTGCTATAGAATTCTTTGGAAGGTTAAGGAGAACGTTACTGCTGCTCTAAAGGAGACCCTCCCTTCGATTCCAAAGGACCATCCTGACTATTCCGTGGAGTTGAATTTGGGCTTTTTTTCTAGACCTGAGACCTCCCCCGATGCCCAATATTCGTAATTCCATTAAGTGGTCCCCACCCCCTCCTAGGTGGCTAAAGCTAAATTTCGATGGTGCATCGAAGGGAAATCCTGGCAGAGCCGATGCGGGTGGTCTTATTAGAGATCATCTTGGTGAAATTATTTTGGCCTTCTCTGAATACTTAGGCATGCAGTCCTCCCATTTTGCTGAGTGTAGAGCTGCCTATAAGGGTATTTTTTTATTAAAGGATTTGGGAGGTCGTAGGGTTATCATTGAAGGAGATTCGTTGAATGCTGTGAATTTGTTGAAGGGTGTGTGTTGTTCGGGATGGTATCTTTCTAATATCATTGATGAAGCCAAGGCCCACATTTATTCGTTCGATGAATTTTCCATTTTCCATGTGTACCGGGAAGGTAACGCGACGGCAAATTTTTTGGCTAACTTGGTCATTGGTAGTCAGGGGTTTAAGATTTGGCGCTCAAATTTTTTGATGGAATTGGTCAATCTAGTTAATGATGATAAGCCACCAAGTTGATTGCTATTGTCAGGGGTCTCTGTTGGAGGTATGGCATTCATTGAAGATATCGGGTGAGAAGATCGAAGGTGCGGTCTGTGGGCTATCGTTGCTTTGTTTTATGGCCTCTCTTCTCTTACTGGTTTTCAAATTTCAAATTCAAATTTCTAATGAGTGCCTTGGATGGGGATGTTTAGTGGCCTCATTTAATGCTGCTTTAATGGGGGAGATATTCGATTCAAATTTCAAATACTGTCCCATTCTTAATCCTGCGAAGATTTGGTGGTTGGTCCTATACGCTGTGATGATCACTTCCATTTATGATGTTAGGTGGCAGAAGTGGTGTAGCCTGCTGAAAGGTCCCATATGGAGGGGTTGCTTTTTAAATTCTTGTTCCTCTTCACTCTGTTCTTGGCTCATTGGAGATTGGAGTTCTCCGGGTGATGTGTTGATGATGGTTGTTCAGGGTACTTTGGGGGAATTTAGTCCTTCCTATGTCATACGGAGCCAAGGTTATGGAATGTGTGTTCGGATTGTCCATGTCAGATGGTTTTATGGGCCCCCTCTTAGGTGTTTTCTACCCATGCGCTTCTCGAATTTAGGGATTGATGATCTGCCTTCTGGAACGTTCGAAAGTATGGGTTCGAGGTTTGGTAATCAACACCCCCTTTTTGAATTGGGTGCCTCGTGGTCTGTGTTGTATGATGGTTCCTTCTTCATTATTGTTGTTGGTGATTCTCCCGAGCTCGAATGGAGGTGGCGATTGGGAACTTTCTTAATGACCAGAATTTTCATTATTTTTCTCACATCTATCCCTCTTTTTCTTTGGGATATGATAGTTGGTCTCTATAGTTCTCAGAGACTTATTGCTTATTGATGTTAATCAGCGTAAAATTTGGAGCACGCTGAAACTTGCCCTTGATTTAATGGAGAATGTTTCTAGTCTGGCGGCCAATGTCTCTCAAGGTGTGCATAAGTTAGGGTAGAACCTCCTCAGTTCTCTCTTCTTTGTCACCTTTTGGTCTGGTTTCCTCCTTTTTTCTGGTTTGCCTTTGGTTTTTCCAGGCTTGTTGGGTTTTCACCCATTTGTTTTTTCCTTGTAGTGGTTGTGGGATCCCGTTAAAACCCTTTGCTTTTAATAGTACCAAAAAAAAATCATAAATAATTATAGAATAGATATTTAAACTCTATTATCATCTCATACCTTTAATCCATTTTAATAATAAATATATAAAAATCCACAATCTATTGACTCAAATACTTTTTTTAATAACAAGAATACAAATGAATTCAAATTATAATCTATTATTAGTATTTAGTCAGATTTTGTGTTTTAGATACATGGTGGATAAAGACATTGGATACATGCTAATGTAACCTCTACATCTTAGATTAGGTTTGAGTCTTAGTTTAGAATATGAGTAATATTTTATGTAAGTGTGTATATGCAAGAAATGTACAAGTGTCATGTGAGTCAATGTATAAATGTAAGTTGAGTATATATGCAAAGTATATGATATGTAAGAGTGCAAATATGTAATGTAAATATGTTCACAAGTATCTTAGATTAGAATATGCAAAGTGAAGTTCAAAATTCATGTCTAGGTGTGCATACAATATAGATTCATGTGTTCATCAAGTTTACAAGTGTCATATAGAGAAGTCAATAGTCATGATACTTGTAATATAGAAAGGAATAGTCAAGAATCCAAAGAGTCATTCTACTATGGCTATATAGTACTCCATAAAGAAGCATTAGATTGGATATTTTTGCAATACATTGTGTTTCACGTAACACGATACAAAAATAAGTAAAAGAAGCATAACTTTAGCAAACTTTTATTCTTATGAAAATGATGGAAAGGGATGGGTATTTATAGAAGTTTGGAAGGGCTAGGGGGAGGTGACAAGGCATTTAGGTGGAATGACTTGGAAACCATGTGGTAATGTTAGGTGGGTGGAGATTTCTAGGGTATCCTATGTGTAAGGGGAGTACACCTTCCCCCATGAATGCCCTTGGGTGGAGGGATTTCTCATCCACCCAAGACCATAAATGAGCCTAGGGCAAAGGGTCGAAAGGAATTAAAAATTCCTTTTAGGTGCACATTGGGTAAAGGGTAAGGGAATTAAAAATTCTCAAAAATGTGATGTGGAAGGTTGGGATATATGTAGGATTATATGGGTGGGTTGACTAAGGGAGTGTAGAAGAAATTTTAAATTCATAAAATTACATGGGGATGTGTGGGAGGATGTACGAGAATTTGTGAGTTGAATAAGGGAGAATTATCATGGTATTTCTTAGGGTTTGAGGGGGATTTACCTTGGATTTTGAGGATTAGATTTGAAATTTAAAATTCCTTTTGTCTTCTCCTTAGGATTGGATTGCGGGTTAGAAGGGTGGGTAGGGCCTAATGGGGGTTTAGTGGGGGGATTAGGTAGATAAGATGAGTTATGGGGATTTTCAGGGGAGAAGGAGAAACAAATGAGGGGGAATTAGGTAGAAGTTAGGAGATTAAAAATAAGATAAGAATGATTAGGAGGACTAAATAGAGTAGGAGAGGATTAAGAAAAAAATAGAAAAAAATGAAGAATTAAGAATTTTTAGGGGAAAAGGGAAAATTAGAAGAAAATAAAGATTTAGGGGAACCTTAGAAGAATTTTAGGAATTGAAAGAAAGAAAAGAAACTAAAAATGCCAAGTAAATTTAGAGGAAATTAGGCAAAATTGCTAGAAATTAGGGAAAATTTGATGAATTAGATAGAAAAGGAGCAATTTTGAGGAATTTGAACAAAATTTGGAGTTTTGGGGCAATTTGGGGATTTTGGAAAATTTGTACAATTTAATTGCAAATGACTAAAATTTGGTGTCTACATAATCAAATCAAAAGGAAGTGAAGTGAAGCATCAAGTATCAATGGAGTAATAAATATTACAATAGTTTGTTGTGTTACATGCTTTGTATATGTATGATTCAAGCTATTTGCATTCATATTGTTGTTTATTAATGAATGTTATTTGATATATTATAAGTCTTGATATACATATTATTTTACTCACATCATTATCTTGATCTTACTATATTGTGGTTATATTAAATTTTATTCCGTGGTATTTATCATATAACTTTTACGTTAGTCTTAAGACTTAAAAATCCATCAGTGGTATGAGAGCTACTGCGAGTAGTTTCTTGCATAGGTTGATAAAATATTTTTAGCTACATAGAAAAATCAATATTATCCACTTTAAAGGTAGTGAGATTCATATTCTATAGCAATTTCAAAGTGAGTACAAATGCTAGATTTTTTCCATGGTTGAAGAATAACTAGTGAAGAATAGGACTTAGTTATAGAGTCTTTTCACAGTTGAAGAATAACCAGTGAAGACTAAGACTCATATATATCGAAAGGTGAATCAACTTTAATATAGTTGATCATTTCAAATATATAGCCAACACTTGATAATGATTCCAAGAATCAGGGATATTCAAGTCACCTTGACAAGATAGAAGAAAGAGTTGCAACAAAGATTGATTTTCAAAAGTATGAGAAGCTTCCTACAATAAATAAAAAATAATTTCATTTTCTATTTGCAAGAGATAGCTAAACAAGAGAAGGATATATCAAGGAATATGTATCAATCTAAAAGTAAGCTTTCATAAAGCAAATATTAATTAAAGTTGTAAGATATTGAAGTTTTAGGTCACAAATAAATTGACCTTGACATTGGAATTACAGGTCAAAAATAAATTGACCTTAACAAAATAGATAGAGCATTTAGGTATTGAAGACAGAACTTAACATAAGAGATAGAGGATTTAGGTCTTGAAGATAGACCTTGACATACAAAGGATTTAGAAGATTTTAGATCACTTAGAATTTCATATTGATATCAAGAAAGAACAAAATAGAAGCAACAATAACAATAGAAGATTGAGGTTACCTATTTTGAAAGAGTTATTCAAAATAGATGTAGTCGATAATAAGATAGACTCAAGTCATATTGACCTTGATGAGATACAAGAAGGTTTGATAGAGACAACAAGATATAGAATAGTTCCATCCCTGGAAAAGGATTCTAAAGTTCAGTCTTAAACAGAAAGTGCTTAGGCTTAAAGCAAAGCAATAAAGACAACATGATTTAACTCAAGGAAGGTAACCTCATTAGATTTGAGAGGTAGCATTCAGCTTTAGTAGACAAAGGCATTCAAATATTGAATGTAGCATCATTTGGCTCTAGTAAATAACAATATTTGCTCAAATCACTATTTTTTTTAACATATATTTAAAGAGAATCATACAAATGTCAACATAACACATTGAGTTAAGTGCAAGAAAGAGCAATAAAGAATATAAAGCAACAATGTAAGGAGATTAGCATTCAAGAGTTGGAAAATACCCAAAATATTATTCAATGCCCAAAGTTTGAAGAGCACCTAGAAGGTTAGATAACACCCTGAGATATGATAGCATTCAAAGTTTGAATAGATCTTGAAAGATTGATCAAGCACTTTGAGTAATTGGTAGTGCTTACTCTAGAAGCATCTATCTTATTGGCAGCACTCATAACAAGAAGTATCCTACATCGAGTGACATTGAAGCGGTAGAGAACAATGTTGAGCAACACTTAGGATCAGAGCATAGTGAGGAAGATGAAATTTTTTTTTCCAGGAAAAAAACTTCACAACTAGAATGTTGAACATTAGCCTAAGGATGTGAAATGAAATTGAAATGTTTAGTTTGCACTAGAGTCTTACTTGAGTGCCAACTGTAATTCAACATCCTTTGTAATGCTCAAAATATAATATAGGAAGAATGATAGCGATTAAGATAATTAATGCCACAGTATCGAGTAATGCAAGAAGTAACACTTCTAATCTAATGCATGCAATCCACTTGGAAGTAAATTCATTACAAGGTAATTGGAAATGAAATGCTGGAAAGTGTAATGTTCAACTCTACACACTAGAATTTGAATATTAAAAAATGAATCGACTTAGTTGCTCGTAGTGCTTAGTCAAGTTGGTTAAAAGTAGTTTGCATAAGTCTTTCATGTAGCAGCATTGAAAGTTTTTACAAGAGGATAAGGTGGAATGGTGTGCATGAGGTAAAATTTGAGTTATTAGGTTTCTTCAAGTTTGTAATATTAGGAGTGATATGGATAAAATATTTATTAAAGTTACATTTTTTATTAAGGTTGAATAAAGGAATAATAAGTAGTAATATGTTTATTATTATTAGATTTTGTTGTTGGAGTAATAAGTAGTATAAAATTTATTCAATTTTATTTAGAAAAATATTAAATATTTGCAAAACTAATTATCTGGGAGATAAAGGTACTTCCACATCAAACTTAGAAAAATAAAATTTGCAAAATTAATTTTAAAAATTAGGGAGACATAACAATTACTACTTCATAGGATTTAATTTAGAAACTTTGAAATCCTTAAATTATCCTAATCTAGAAGCTATAAGGTTGTCAACTTCAAAGCATACAGAAATGGATAATTTATCAAGAGGAACTTTTCAACTTAGAAGATATTATCAAAATATAAAACCATATTTTTCAAAAGGAAAAGTTCAAGAAAAAAATTCACTATATTCTTCAAAACTCTTGTCAACAATCCAAAATAGTCTCAATTAAATCCAAACAAGTAATTAAAATAGAAAAGGATGTTTGGTATATAGAATCAGGAGCCAGACATCATATGACTGGTAAT
Organism: Wollemia nobilis; assembly: GCA_028583015.1. Taxonomy (NCBI): domain Eukaryota; kingdom Viridiplantae; phylum Streptophyta; class Pinopsida; order Araucariales; family Araucariaceae; genus Wollemia; species Wollemia nobilis. The sequence continues at coordinate 8,895,672 of JAQPPZ010017101.1, read as the reverse complement.
TTGTGATGGTTTTATTGTCTAAAGTTCAAAGTAATTTCTATTTGAAGGTTGATAATGATAAGATATACCTAGTTCATGAAAGTGGCAGTGTAACACCTAGTGCACCATTTTTAGATTTTGTATTGAAATTTGTTATGTATGTTCCAAGATTGTCAATTGATCTCATTTCAGTTACTAAATTAGTTGAAAGTGGAATATCGATTGAATTCAAATGTATAAATGAGTACAATAAATAAATTATCAAAAATCAAAATATAACAAAGGCTATACGATCAATTATGAATGGGATATATGCTTTAGATTCAATTGGATTTTATCAAGAGCTTATCTTATTTTAAAATAACATTGTTGAATATTTTGAAATATAAAATACAAGAAATGGAATTCAATAACATTTCTACCAATGCAAGAATTGGGTGAATCCAAAGTTCAAGTTGATGAAACAAATGTGAGAAAATTAGAAGATTACATGCATTGCAAAGTCACTTGAAGATGAAGACTATGATTGAAGACTAAAGTCTTCAATAACCAATTAATGTAATACAAGAAGGTGTTGGAGTATATTATATTATTTGGTACATGCTAATATACGATATTGGGTACATATTTATATTAGGAGTGTGTTAGATTAGGGTTTAAGTATTTACTTTATGCAATGTAATAAATGCACAACTATTGTTAAAATGTGCAATGATGTAAATGTGCATGTTGTCCATGTGTACATGATTCTATAGAATAGGAAGATAAGAGTCATGGGAAGTTAAAATTCCAAGAGTCACATCCCATTATATATAGGCCTTTGAGAGAGAGTTGTAGAGGAGGAGTATAGAGAAAGGTAGATACAATGTAGAGCATGTATGAAATATGGAATGAGTCTTAGTTTAGATTGTGGGTATGTGCAAGAAATATACAAGTGTCATGTGAGTGAGTGGGCAAATATAAGTTGAGTATATGTGCACAAGTGTCTTATATGTAAGAGCACAAATATGCAATATAAAGATGTGCACAATTATCTTAGATTATAATATGCAAAGTGAAGGTCAAGAGTCATGTCTAGGTGTGCATATAATATAGGTTCATGTGTTCATCAAGTATGTAAGTGTCATATAGAGAAGCCAAGAGTCATGAGACTTGGCATATGGAAATAAATAGTCAAGTATCTAGAAAGTCATTCTACTATGGTTATATAGTACTCCATAGGAAAGCATTAGATTGGATCAAATAAAAATGAAATGAAGTGAAGCATCAAGTATTATATTTGTAAGGGAAAGTGGAGTAATAAAGATTAAACACATTTTGAGAAATTAATATTGTAAGTTATGTTGCTTTGTACATGTATGATTCAAACTATTTACATTCATATTGTTGTTTATTAATGAATTTTATTTGATATATTATAAGCCTTGATATACATATTAATTTGCTCATATTATTCTACTCATCATTATCTTGATTTTACTGTATTGTGGCTATATTATATTTGATCCTATGAGTTTTGTGTTATTATTAAGTCTTAAAAACCCATGAAATAATATTATTATAAAAGATAGGAAAATTCATTTAGCACTCTTTGTTATTGGGTCCAAGGTATTATAACAACAAAATAAGATGTTCTTATTGTTTTAACAAATGAGAAGGATAAAAATAATTAAATTATTACAAAATTCTAGCAAATAATGGCCATGGTCTAAATTTTTTAGCTAGGCATATGTGATTAGTTTTATTAAACAAGACCAAATCCTTTTAAGGACTAGTTTCCTAGCAAGACATTATGGATAGGACTTAAAAGAGATATCCTTATTTCAAACTAAGTAAAAACTATTGTTGGGATATACACAAATTTATTATATAAAATCATGTAATTATATTTTATTTCTATGATAATCTTGCACATATATATTAGTAATACTAATATGGGTCTTTTAAATTTTGAGAATACAATGAGATAGGTTTGCATTATGGAAAAAATATGGTATATAGGTGCTTGTCAATAAAGATAACAAAAGCATTCCCCACTATTCATAAATTAGAGAATACATTATGAATTTTATTGTGTAAATGTTGAGAAAAAAATTTCATAGTTTTCATCCACTTAAGCCCATAAGCATATGAAGACTGCATTGCAATATTTGAATAGAATCACATACAATAGTTTAATCCCATCCATGGATGAAAAATAATTCATTTTTAATTAGTTACTAAAATTAAAATTTATTAGTGTTATTTTGTATCATCAACATATTTGTGCTCTTATATGACAAGATCATATGGATTTGTTAATTATTATGTAGGTACTTTGTGATGACTTCCATACTCATATTTTACAAAGAAAATGGTGTTATTCTTCTTTCCCACAATAGTTTATGATGAAGAGATATTGTGCTATGGATGCTTGTAAGTGGGGACTTCTAAGAGCTTCTAAAAATAGAGTGAAACACCTGCACACAACCAAAAAAGAAGATGTTAGGAGATAGATAGGACCACCTAAGTTGGGCCTTATTTTAAACAAGATAAAACCACAGTAAATTAAAGAAAACTGCTACTCAAAGACATCAAAATGTAGGAAAAACAGTAAGATACACCTTTTAATGTGCAAAACCATCACCAAAAATGTTGTTGTAGTTGTTATTTATGTCGCAAGTGAGACCATCTCTAGGAAGATGGTAAACAGTGGTCAGGACCATATCAAGGGAGGTGGTCTCGATATTGTAATAGTAGACTAAAAAATAACAGAGCCATGAGCCTGTAAACACATAAAATAAAATAGAGGTAATATCACGACAATGTTAGAGGGTGCGTAGGATGGTAGGTGAACTAAGGCAAGTGTTGGGGAATGATTTTGGTAGCATATACTTAGCACAAAATGGGCTCTCCTCCCTTGTCCATGGCCAAGGATATTTATAGGAATTTTAGGGTTGGATGAGTGGGATGCCACATAGGCTCCACTTGGTCTCCACATGGGCAGGGTAGGTGAGGGAAAAGTCTAGAAGGGGATGAGGTGGAGGGGTTCATTTAAGTGCTTTGGAAAGGGGTAGCCTAGGGAAAATAAAACTAATTTTTAATTAGTTTCCCAAGGCACATGGGGGAGTGTGGAGGTATTTTAAAATTGCTAAAAATGATGAGGTGTAAGGGTAGGGAGTTGGCATATTAAATGGTTTTGGGGGAGATGTCCTAGGGGGATGGGAAACTAATATAAAATTAGTTTTCCAAGGGGCATGGGAGAATGGGAAAGAACTTAAAATTATAAAAATGATGATGTGGCTTGTCATATGGACCAAGTAGATTTAATGCATCTTTTTGACCATTATTATTTAAAATTTAAAATTTAAAATTTCCTTTTATAGTATGAAGAGGGGAGGGAACAATATTAATGTTAGGGATTTTAAATATTTGGAGGGGCAAATTTTTCCATCTTCTATAATATTAATATTAAATGCATTGCCTTGGATTTCTCTTAACCTTTGATTAATTAGCAAAAATGGGGCTCTAGTAATGTATTTAATTAATGTTAATTTGCATTGCTATTATTTTATTTATTTTTTTGTTTTCTATGTGGGAAGATCCATAAATAGGGCTTATGATGGTGATGTTAATTATACTTAATTAGCCTAATCTAGGTTTAATTAGTTATTAATGGTGTAGGGAAATGATTAGGAATTATGGTTATTTTTATATTAGTGTTTTGTTATTTTTATTATTTTTGTAAGTGTAGGAAATGTATCAAAAATTAGATTTATTATTTATTTTTAATTTTTGTGGTATGTTTCTAAGGTTTTATTAGGAAATATTAGGGAATTTAGATTAATTTTAATTTTCTAAAGCTTATTTAGGTATTTTTATTTTTAATTTATTATATTAGCAAAATTGTTAATTTTCGATGTCTACAAATACCCCTTTTTGCAATGTGTTGTTTGTAAAAACAACATAGTGCAAAAACTTTTGTTAAAATTTAGTGTGTTGCCCCAATGAGATGATTATCCCTATGTAAGTATACTTGGCAACCCCGTCAAGTGGTGAGTGTGAGGTAAGGTCACAAGGCCAAGGACAAACCACTTGATAAAATTGGGAATGAGAATAGGAAGTGGTGAGTGAAGGTGATTAGTGGGGGAAGTCTGGGAAGGAAAATTAAAAGGAGAAATGGGGAGGGAGGGAGGGAGGATGGGGTTGCAGGGGAAAATTTGTTGAAAGGGGTCGTGTTGTGATCATTTCACAACTTATCCTAAAATTGGGGACCCACTTTAAAATTTTGGTTTTTTTAATTTTTGGTTGTCTTTGAGTAGCAATTTTGTCGAACGGTTCCTACCCATGTGTGTGCTTTGTAGTGGCTCGGTTATTGGTTAGTGTCACTTTTCATTTTGTATGCAAGTGTTTGATTAAAATATTTGAAAGTATTGTAATTTAATCCAATGAAAATATATATATATATATATGGTATAATAATATATATAGATATATATTCATATAATAAAAAGGAATAATAATATAATAAAAATAATAACAATCAAACAAAACAAAAAAACAGAGAGTAAGTGATAATCTATATGTATACGTGGCCTTTAATATTTATAAACCATCGCTAATGTTCATTATCCTCACGAATGTGCAGATTTGGTGACGAACACACGACGACAGACAACAAGCATGTCGCGCCGCTGACTCAGCGAGGATGGGTTTGGAGATGACCTACATGGTCGTGGACCAACATGGACAATGTGTCGACATGAACTAGGACTGGTTATCTAGACATGGTGACGCAACATTGGACCAGCGACTAGCTTGGTGATAACCTATGCAGACGTGAATATAGTCTCTCGGACGACGCTTAGGGGAGCCTTGGACTGGATGATGTGGGTGACGCGGATTGACCACGGCAAACTGCATGGCACGAAAACAAATAACGTGGATGCCCGATGTAGATTTCATCTACGACAATGATGATGATACATAGATCTATACAGTGGATGATCGGGTACACCAAGTGAGTGCAGGGACATCGATTTACGCTAGCCTAACAGAACTAGCGCTGCCAAATAGATTTTACAGTCGAGGCAGCAAGATGTGTGTGAGAAAAATTTTGGACAGGGGCCACGACAATTTAGCTTTCTGGTTCATCCCGCTGTACGTCCCGATTGGGTTGGACGATGTATCTTAGAGTACCGGGCGTTGGAGGACTTTTTTTACAGTCAGTCTCCCCACGCCGATGGTGGCATTTAGACATGTGTCCTATCATAAATGTGCAAAGAGAATTGCATAGCGAGGTGAAATAATCAAGTAGGTGGTCAAGTAAATCTATCCCCATCATACTTAGGGGCCTGGACGCTACGCAATTGACCAAAGCAACCGTACATGCATATGAGGTATGTTGTAATGAAAATTGAGTTCAACAGATTGATGGAAGAATTGCCAGCGTGGCTCTTCAATGGGGGTGCGCTACAGGCTGAAGGATAGGACCACGAAGACAACGCGATGATGAGACCTTTTAGTGCATCACATATACGTAAATGTATCCGCTCATTGAGTCTCAAATTTCAATCAATAAAATAGCTAGAGGATGAGTGTGTGTTTGGTAAGATTCCATCAATTGATTACCATTCAAACGGATTATGAATGAACATTGTTAAAATGATGATAATAAAATAAATGCATTAGGAATAAGAAACGAAGAGTTATTCAACAAAGTAAAGGTAACCCAAGCGGCATGCGTTTGATTTCAGTCTATCTAAAGCTTTTATTTGTAGCGACCGTTACGAGATAAACGAAGCCGAGCGGAAGCGTTACGAAGACAGGCTCGTGGTTTGCTTTAGTTGTCTACAATTGAAAAGGAGATGTGTATGGTGATACGGACATATGAGCATTATCTATAGAATTTGTAGATCACTAAGCAAATCCCTAAGAACTTAAAACTCATAGTTCATATCAAAATATGTAGATCAATTATGTAAGAGGAAGGCATCTTGTGAATAGTCAATTTGTATGAGGGAGTTAAAGATTCAACAATAATGAGTGATATTGGGAGTGTATAGAGGGTTAAAGGTTAATAAAATATTAAGAATTAAAAAAATAATATGTTTTAATTTAGAGGAATAATATAATATTTGTAGAAACTATAAAAGATGGACAAAACTTTATAAATATTTGGAGATTATTTTAATCTCATGTAACTAATTAAAAATAATAAGATTAAACCAATTAGAAATACCATTTAAAATTTTTGAATCAAGTCGATAAAATGGTTTCAAATTAAACTTATCATCTTATTAGAAGTGTACAATATTGTCAACGTAGAGAAGTTGAATTTGTTCATCCCTTACTATTATATAAATATTTAGAAAAGAATGTAATACCATATATTGAAGATATATAATAAAATATTTAAACCTAATTAGTGGAAGGTATGGTCCCATAAAGATAGAATCACACCACCCACCAAGGATTTTTATTGATTGGGAGGAAATCTTAACTATTTGACAAATCAAAATGGTCTCATAAGTATAAAGTAGTAGAATTATGCCCTCATTTGGTTAAAAAATGAAGACTTTGAGGACCAACAATCCTCTAATTTAAAAGGTAGATAGTCCATAGTTTATCTTCCAACTAAATTTCAAAAGATCCAAAATGATAACTTTACCCGATATTATGTGATTAAAAAAGGAGGGTCATTTTGGAAATAACTCCCATAAATGATACCAAAACATGATGAAAACTTGTGCAAATGTTCTTCATGGCAGGATGAATGGATCCAATATATTTGGGCAAAAATATTTCAATTGATCCCCAAATATAATATAGAACTATACAAACTCAAAGGTGATATTCTTGGAATATTTCAATCAAATAGAGTTCAAATTATGTTATTCTTGTTTGTATAGAGGTAGGCCTTCATCTATATGCATTGTATAATTTTGATGCATAATCTAATTATTTGAATCCTCAAAACAACAATAATCAGTTCACTATATGATGTTTTTACACCCAACATAGATAGAAATGAGGTAAATATTATTTAGGATATTGTGTTGTAATTACCTATATGCACACCAATTTTTAGGTACTCTTTTAAATATGAAAGTATAACTACTTTGGAAAAATAACTAAAGTGGTTATAGTTAATTATCAAAAAATAGAAATTATATATGGATTTAACTGACCCACATTATATCAGTATGTCTTAATCATCATGTAGACATCTAAAATATGTTATTTTAAGGAGACTACCTATAGGGACACCTTTTCAGGCCATATGACCCATATTAGGTAGCCTTAGGGTTTAACAGTGGTTCTCACCACTCAAATAGGGGCAAATTGTCTTTTACAACCTAGACCATCCTACTCAAGGATGGCCTCCAAAAATCGTCCTACCCTGATATGGTCAACAGTCACGAATACCCTACCCTAGGATGGTCATGTCTATAACAATAAAAATTCAAGTATCGAGTAACGATTTAGGCAGTTACCAACACCAACTGTAAGCAATTATACAACAATTATAAAGAGGTAGTTATATTTCTTGGTTTCCAACTTCTTCTTGGATTATCAAGGAAGCCTTGGAATCCCATTGAAAAGTCTACTTAAAGGTACCTTACCTTCTTTCAAAACCATGTTTGTTCTTATATAATGAACTGCTACCAAATTTTTCCTAAGTGATATATCAATTGAACATAATGAAGTGTTACTGGATCGAAGATAAAGGAGCTTGCAATATTCAAATCAACGAAGTGCTACTGGATTTTTACCACAAAGCTTCAAATAATATTTTACATTCTTTCACAATGGAAAGTATGCCAATGGATTCCCTTGGATTTTGAAGATCACATTCATATCCTTTGTTCCACCCAACAACCTTGTTTCAATAATAATTCCTACAATTAAGTTGTTCTTCAAGAGCACAACCTTGAAAATCAATTTCCTAGATTAACCCTAGAATTGCCTAGCATTAGTTACAATAATTTCATTCATAGCTAAATGGTCGTCTCACCCTTAGACGGCTCATAGATGCCACCGTAATACCTAGGGACAGTCAGCAGGCTAGACTGCTCTGCATAAGGACAACCTCTTAGAAATATTTATTTTCTTTATTTTCTTAAGTTCAATAGATTTAGCAACATTCAATTATTGTTTTAGCATAGCTTAATTTTATTTTCATGCATATATATTATCAAATTTTAGTTTCTTTAATGCTTTCCTTTATCATGGATATGGGCCTCATCATGAAAGGCTTTTCAAATGCTACTAATATCTTTTGAATATTCTATGTGTACATATTTCAGGTCTCTTATAAGGAAGAACAACATAAAGACTCGTCACATCTTCATCATACATAGCGATTGTCTCAAGAACCTATCTAATCAATTTATGGAATACTAAAAAGATCTTGTGTAGTACATCCACATGGTTTATGTGTAATTCAATGTATCAAATATTGGTATTGAATCCCTTAGAGGGGATCTCTTTGTAACCCTCATTGTAAAGGACATGATTTATCAAGTTAAAAGGGAACCTTAATAAATTCTTTAACTTATTATCTTCATCTGTATGGTTACATTTGATTATGCTCTTTAAATTTGTATTATCATCATATGGATGTATGATCACTTTAGCTATACTATAGTGGCGATCACGGTGTGGACTCTTTCCACATTTCACAATATCATTGCTAATTACCTATTTTCTTGGTGTTTTTGAATTGCAGGTACCACCATCCTTGACTGAGTACGGTCAATAGGTGCAATCGTCTCACCCTAGGATGATCCACATTCAAAGTCATCCTACCCAGAGATGGCCCCAAAGTAGAAGCTAAAAAAGGGTAGAAACTAAATATTCAGTAGATATAATCTTCACATGTAAGTCATTTTGTACCTATTATCTTACTTTTAGTAGAGAATGTTAAGAATATTTACTTTAGTAGGAAAATTATAGAAGAATTTTCAATTTCAAATAGCCTATTTGTGACCGTCCTTAGGTCAAATGACCTCTATTTTTGGCCATGTCCCTATCTTAGATGGCCCCCTATTTTTGACCATCCCTATGTCAGATGACCTCTATTGTAGATCATCCTTCACATAGATATTACCTCTATCTACTTGTTGTGTGGACTATGTGCTTATTGCCTACTTAAAGGTTGATATCATCTTAGGGTTCTACATTTTTAGATTTATAAAATTGAAATGTTTATTACTTAGGAATCTGAAAATCAAACGTCATTTTTTATGCATTAGTAAAAAGATATTGAATGCTCTATGCTTGCATTTACTTTTGCATAAAATAAAATGAACCCCCACACACCACACACTATCTTAAACATCGATGAGTTGGATTTCATCACCAACCATCGATCAAGACCAATGAAGGTGGGTTTCATCTCCACCTCGTTGGCTTGCATGTTGTTATTTCATACCCCATTTTTGGCCAAGGCCAGTCCAAGAACCTTCATAAGGTGAGGACTGGTAGGACTTGGGCTCCCTCATCGGGTTTGGATTTCATCACCAAGCCCTAGTGGGTTTCACGACTTGGACTTCATCACCAAGTTAGTGTGTGAGAGCATACAGGTGAAAACCCTTAAACTGAGTTAATATCATCAACAAAAAAAAGCAAAAACATGAACAAGAAAGAAAGAGCAACAACACATCAAAACACACAAGATAGTGTAGGAACTCACAAAGAAAAACTTAAAAGAGATAAACACCTTGTATGCTTTGATTATTTTCTTTCTATTTTGTGTAATCAAGACAACATGGTAACTATGCATAGCCGAGCTCAACCACGAGTCGATGAGGTAGAAAACTTACAAGGAGATCCTGAACATCTCCGCTATAGTCCTAAGGACCTACTCCTTCCCCCATAGTGCCCTAATAGTCATCGTGAGGCTAACTCCTCACATAGAGGATAAGACCACCAAGGTACCTCTACCAAGGGAACACCTATAGGTTCTTTGCATGATCAAATAGATGATCTTGTTAGCCAACACTAATCTCATGCTATGGCTAGACATGATCTCCCCATTGAGGGACTCACTAGGGAAGTAGCAAAAATTTGTGTCCCCACTTGATCTACACACCCATATGAACATGAGCCAGATTACATGCCTTTACCTAGCTCGGATGGGTGAGCTACCCCACTTGATCGGCCTTGGGCAAGTTAAAAGTTTAACCACTTAGATATGTATGGCCCACATTGTACTAATAGAGTGGCCTCTTTCGTTCACACTCATTTTGAGGATGAGGAAGATGAAGACCTAGTTCATCCCAATCCCACTCATGGAGAGTGTTCCATGCGAACATGTCATACCCTACTCTGTCTCAGTGTGAAGATCTCACTCCTAGATTTGAACATCATGTTAACACGGCTTCCCTTGATCGAGAGAAATGGGTTGCTACTTTTGTCACCTATAGAATGGTCCAAATCCCCTCGTATCAATATAAGAGCTTGACGACCTGACACTACCGATCAGGTAGACCCAACACCTAGGCCAAACATGAGTCAACGAGAGCAACTACACCAACAACGGTTGGATAGGTTGTAAAGAGACCAAGAGCGCCTAGAGCAAGAGTGAGAGTGCCTAGAATAGGAGCGAGAATGCTTAGAATAGGATCACGTAAAACAACAAAGAAGGCACCACCAAAGGTTGCATGAGCAAATATTGCATGAGAAAAAATTTGCATGAGCAAATATTACGTGAGGAGCAATCGCATAGGGTAGCTTATGATGAAGTCCCTACACCTAGTACTTATAGGCCACAAACCAATCAAAGGTGCCCTATGCAACATCATGAATTGCCTCCTAGGCCAACAAAAAATCACCCTCCTCATGCGTCCATCCATCATTCTAGGCCACGACAACATCCACTGCTAGATCATCAAGACTATGAAACCTATGAGGACCTAGAACCTGAGTACCAGGATCAAAGATACCTTGAGTTACTCTACGAAGATGTGGTTGATGAATATGTTCAACCACCTCAGTCTAACAGGAACCTTCCACCTCTTCCTTCGCGAATACCAATCCAAGAAGATGAGATCATATCATCTCAGGCTTACAAGATCCTCACAGAGCATATCAAATCACTAGAGAAGCAAGGGGTAGGCTATCAAAAGCCTACATTGTTTCAACTATGCAATCATCCCCTCCACCCATTAGTTCTGTGTCCTCCCTATCCCAAGCATTTTGAGATGCCAAAACTAGACAAGTTTAAGGGAGATGAAGATGCACAAGAGCATGTGACAGGTTTCATGAACCTGTATTTCCAGCTACAAGAGGATGATGTCTTGCTTCTAAGAACCTTCTTGATTACACTCTCGGGCCTAGCCTTAGAGTGGTATAATCACTTACCTAGGCATAGCATCTACAACTTTGAGTAACTAGAAAATGCTTTCTTAGAATGCTTCTCATTCGACATCAAGAAGAAGGCTAATTTGACTAACTTATCCAACCTGAGACAATTCGATGATGAGCCAATCACCGATTACGATAACAGATGGAGGAAGGTAATGTCTAAATTACCCTTCACTATACCTGTATCCAAACTAACTCAAATGTTTACGAAAAATTATTCAAAACAAATATTGCTTCTCCTACAATTATAGTAGTATCAAACATTCGAAGAGGCTTTGGTGCAAGCCAAAGTCATAGAGGACATAAAGGTCCAAGAGGGGGATATCAAACTCCAAAAGGAGTGGACCAAAAACCCTAGAGGAAACCAAACATAGCAAAAATTAGCTTCAATTAATCAGGTTGTCCTTAGTGTCCCTCAGCCTAAAAAGTAAGTAGCGCCATAATAGCCTAACTATCAGGCACAACCCCTTCCTACACAATACAATACTCAACACCAGTGCAATCAGACATAAAATCGATAACATCGCATGCCTCGCACCTATATACCATTGCCTGAACCTATGGCAACCCTCTTCAACCGACTATGCAAGGCAAAGGCCATTACCTTACCAAAGATTCACAACCCAAACCCTAATAAACCAAAACCTAAAGGGTATAGAGAGGATCAATATTGTGCATATCATCAACAAAAGGGTCATGATATCCAAGTGTGCTACGCATTCAAAAATCTAGTACAAGATATGTTGGATAAAAATAAATTACAAATTGACAATCCTCTCACCCTTGACAATCAATAGATGGGTATTTTCAAGGATCCCTTGCCCACCCATGAGGTCAAGGATGATCAAATCAGGCAAGTGAATGAAGTCCATATGGCCCCACCCGATCAGGGTTTCATTGGAATGGTTAACATTGTGATGAGAAATCATAGATATGAGCAAGTTGCACCACCTACAATTCTCATTAACACTCCCTCTACATCACAACCCTTACCATCCCAAAACCTAGTTCAAGGTCCACCACCTCAGCTAGTGGTGACAATTAGAAGTAGGCTTACTCAAAGCTTACGCATGACATCTACCAAAATATCCATTTACGAGCTCATATAGCAATCGTCGAGACATCGCGAAGCTCTAATGGAAATTTTAAAATCAATTGAGCTACAACCCCAAGACCCAAATGCTTTCACCAACTTTATGGGGCATATCCGAACATCCAACGATCCTGTTATAACATTTTAGGATCATAAGATCAAACTCGTGCTCACCAATATACCAGATCCTCCCCTACACATCATTGCGTGCATTAATAGGATTCCCTACAAGTGGGTATTGATCAACACGGGCTCATCAATAAATATCATTACCATAGTCACCCTTAATCATATCCATCTCTTAGAGTCACACATCATCATATCCACCTTTACCTTGAGAGCATTCAATGATGCTCTTTGCTCTACAATTGACACCATAGTCCTCCCAATCCAGGTTGGACTAAAAACAATCTCAATCTTGTGCCATGTCATACAAGGTGTGATGCAATATAATATATTGCTAGGGTGACCCTGGATCCGAGATATGAGATGTGTTCCATCAATACTACATCGATGTATTAAGTATATCCATGAGGGATAGGTTCACGTAGTCCCTTTGGATCACGAACCTATTTAAATATGTCAACTTGGTCAGTAATCTACAAGACTTAGTCTTGCCTTCCACACACCTAGATATTCAACCTAATGGCCCTACCAAAAATCTAGGAACTTCATCAAAATCATCACCTTCATCCCTTGATCCATCCACATCATCATCACCGCCATCTCAACCCTCACCACTAGCTTCATCTTACGTCCCTTCTTCATCATCGGGTCCACCGAGTGAGAAGGAATTGGAAGTGCCAAGTGAGGAAGCTCAACCATCCATCCCCACTATCTCCACAATGGATATTCCAACCCCCATGGAGGAGGATGGATTATCTACTGTGATAGATGAACCACTTCATGCCACACCTCTTTCACCTCCATCTTCTCCATTGCCTTCACCACAAGTCACAATCCACTTGGCCAACCCTAGTCTCGGTGAGTACTTGGTGTAAAATGTTACATTTATGCCACTCATAGAGACCACCTAGGACATGGGTCAATCTCATGTCCCATATTTACCCATTGATACCATTGTACCCTTGGGGGTCCCCCCAAATCAAACGAATTTCATTTATGGGGGCTTTGATGATCCTACAGAGCAATTTCCCATGAGAAGTCATGATGATGAACCATTCTCAGGAAATATAGGATATATGTCCAATCCAAAATTTGCCTTGAGGTACTTCTATCATTGCCATTGGCATGGCAATGGTTTAGGCCTATATGAACAAGGTCTCTACACACCCTTCCTACCATAGTACCAACTCCCAATGGATAAATTTGGTTTAGGGTACTCCATATGCATGCTAGATGAGCTCCTAGCTGATTCCCTCCAATGCCTGGACCCTAGGCTTTGGTGAGGATATTGATGAGAATGAGTATGTCAATCCAGGCTATCCTCATTTATTAAGGGATCATCTCTCTATAACAACAATTTCTATCTAATATTTCTAACTTTTACAATATTGCACAGAAGAGTGCGAGGATGAGCTAGGACCATCATACCTCGATCCACACCATAATTAGCAACCTCCTCATTTCATCAATGAGGTGCCAAACAAATATAAGGATGTGATAGAGCTCACTTACCTCGGTCCTCACCACATGCGATAGGATCATAACTTAGTCAAAATGATATTCAAATAATATGAAGATGAGGCCGAGCTTGCCTATCTAGGTTTGTGCCACCTTCAGCGAGAAAATAATAAGCAAATAAAGTTCAACATTATAAACCTAGATGTACTGATGAGCCACAAAATTGCTCATTTTTTTTTACTCTTTTCCTCATAATGTGTGGCATATATTCTTGTAGATATAAATATTTTATGGAAATTATATATATAATTGACAGTTTATTTTGCATGTTCTCTAATATTTGTCTTTGAGTGTAATGTGTGTAGATTTAGTAGAAATTGTTGCATTTTGGTATGTTTTTATCGAGGTCCAACTTGGACCTCGCACTTACAAATTAATGAAGTAAAAATATATATAGAATATCGGTAAATAAGTATGAATTTAGGTGCCCAAGTCCTTTGAAGCACCTGACTTCCGTTCGATACCAAACTGTTACGTGCCTGATTTTCGTTAGGCGCCTGCTTCCTGTTGAATGGTGGAAGGCACCTGTTTCCCGTTGTACAATGGAAGGTGCCTGCTTCTTGTAATACAATGAAAGGTACCTTCTTTCCATTGTACAGTGGAAGGTGCTCGCTTCCTGTTATGTGATAGAAGGTACCTTCTTCCTGACTTCTTCAACCATAGTGCCTGAGTCCTATTAATGTCAAACTTCAGCACGACTCTATGGTCGGTATAACAGAGCAAACACTTCGGCAACCAACATGAAAGGATTTCCAATATCACAATAAAAAATGGGATGATGTCAAAGGTGACTCGTCACCTATTTTTCAACTGAAACATAAATTAATTTTGTAAGTTGGGTAAATCAAATATCAACGTATTCTAGAAATAAAATACGCTAAAATATCATGATATTTTGCCCAACTCATTTAATTGAGCAAATGGTTGTAACATGGTTGGCTGCATATCTTATAAATATGCAGTCTACCCCTGAAGAAGATACCCTAGACTTTTTATATAAATTTCTCTATTGCAAACTATTAATAAAATTTATGCATTATTCTGGTAAAAATATTTTCTAAGCATCCAGTGATCATTCTACCACGGGAAGAACATACTGGAAGTCTGGGCCCACATACAAAATATTTCTTCCCTATTTCCCCTATTTTCTATAATTATTTTAATAGATTAATTTATTTCTAGTTATTTTCCTTGTTTTCTGTAATTTCCAACAAGATAGTTATTTAGATTTTGAATGTTTTTAGTCCTATTTCTTAGACTTAGCATGATATTATTGGTTTAAACATAAACTTCAACGAACACCAAACACCCCCCAAACCATAATCTAAGGGACTCATCTCTAAAGGAGAAATTACAAGCATAGATTTTGCATAGTTGCTCACAAGACTATGAGCTATCCTAGGTTCACAATTAAATGAAGACAATTAATTGAACCATAGAAAAACTAACCAATATTTTGCCCAAAATTTTGGTTTCATTGTTGGAGAGTAGCCATTGTAATTTCTTGTTATGAATAAAGCGTAGTTATAGTAGCATATCATAGTTACATTAGCCATTGTAATTTCTTATTTTGAAACTTTGTATGAGTCCACCTAAGAATAGGGGGCTAGACGGTTGTTTTGTCAAAAATAAATAAGTTGTTTCTCAAAATCCTTCTGCTTCAGGAGAACCTCAACCTAATACTGAACTCTCACCATCTAAATGACCACCTATGCATTGGTGGCAACACCAATTATTTGCATAGGATCCCTCTAAAACAATCCAGCAGAATCCTATAGCAGGATCAAAGATAAGTAGATTTCAATCCAAGGAGGATCTACTGAATGCTAAATGTTTGCAAGAAGTGTTATAAGGAACAATCTCAAATGATGACTTATCCATCCTTCTGAAGGATAAAATAAATGAAATAGAAGCATTGACAGCTTCTTTGAATGAAGTAGGGGTAGAAACACCAGTAGTAGGTAGGATGGTAGAGAATCCAAAGGAAACATCCACTAGTTTCATTTTCCTATAGTAGAGGCAGGAGGAGATCACAAGATGAAACACATCTCTCCTGCCTACATTCCAACTTTTAGAGGACTACCAACAGAAGATCTAAACCTATTGCTATTCAAATTTTATGTTTTATGTATATCTAGGGATTACACCATAGATCCTCAAAAACTAAAAGTATTCCCTCCCACACTTGATGATTTAACTTTGCACTAGTTCATCAGCTTGGGGATAAAAAAATAACTACCTGGAAATAGTTGAAGAAACTTTTCCTGGATCAGTATCAGGATTTTGGTAGAGAAAGAGATGCAAGAGAGGAAGTCCTTGACATGACCCAAAAGGAAGGGGAATCTATAGAAGAATACTGGGATAGATTCAACTTCAATTTACAAAGATCACCCCATTCAAAACTAGGAGATAGGTCCCTAAGAAGCATTTTTTAGAAAGGACTAACAAATGAATCCTTGGAAGCTTTAACATGATCTCTAGGGGAGATATTTACCAACACCAAATGGATGATATTCGACAGTTGTGTCAAAATTTCTCAATAATAAAGGGTAAATTAACCTCTAGAAATGTTAAGCAATTAGCCACTATCACTAAAACAAAAATAGGTAACATGTTAGAAGACCTTAAGAGCAATATGTTATCATCTCTGGATCTTCAAATGGATACTCTTCTACTTTAGAGAAATAATTAATATATTGAGGTAGCATTTGCCTACTTCTATCCTAAATTCAGAGGCAAACATCCCAAAAATGAGTGCCCAAAAAATAAATTTTGTGTATGTGATGTTTGTAAGAAGGATCATAAAATGAAATTGTATCTACAATTAATTAAATCTAAAGAGGAACCTGAAGTAGTTGAGGCATACTTCATGGGTAATAGGAGGAACTGGCAATAGTCTAAATCTGGACTAGGTGGATACCCATTAATCTTAGGTAGACCTTGGTTGATAATAGTTGATGTCTATATAAGCTATAGATATGGATAAATGACCATTTTAGATGGTCATAATATAAATAAATTAATCATACATCCACCTACATAGTCTACAGATTTTTTGGGAGAACCTGAGAATGAAAATCAAAATGTTGATGATCTATCAAAGATCCAACCTGTGATAACACTTGAGGATTTGGAAGATGAAAATGATGATGATAAGATGATATCCCACTTTTTTCATGGAGAACCTTCATGTCCTCCTCCTGAGTTACCATTGGTAGGGTGAATAGACCATCATATTTAGAAAATAGAAGTTGCATTGGTAGAATGTTGAATGTGGATAACAATTTGTGAAAAAAAAACCAAACTAAAACATACATTGAAAAAATATCAAGATGCATTTTCTTGGGAGTATTATGACATGATAGGAATAACTCCTGAGACCTATACATATAGAATATATCTAGAATACTATGTCAGACCAATAAGAAAACCATAAAGTAGAATGAACCCAGTCATGAAATAAATTGTTAAAACAAATTTACAAAAACTCCTCACAGTTGGATTCATCTACCCCATTTCAGATAGTGAGTAGGTATCACCATTAGTGGTGGTGCCCAAGAAAAATGGAAAATAAATAATTTTTTTTTATTACAGGTTTCTGAATAAAGTAACTAAAAAGGACCACTTCCCCTTACCATTTATAGATCAGGTCCTTGATACCCTAGCAGGAAAGAAGTACTTTTCTTTCTTGGATGGGTTTATTTGATACAATCATATCCAAATAGGGGAGGAAGATCAAGATAAAATCACCTTCACTTGTCCATGGGGAACATTTGCTTACAGAGTCTTACCATTTGGTCTATGCAATGCACCTACCACCTTTCAGAGGTTAGTTCTTAGCATTTTTTAGATATGATTGGAGATACTATGGAAGTATACATGGATTATTTCACTGTATATGGTGAGACTTTTGAAACTGCCATAGAGAATCTAGAAAATATACTTAAATGTTGTGAGGAAACTAACCTATCCTTAAGCAATGAGAAATACTATATGTTGATGCAGGAAGGGATAGTTTTAGGAAATCATCTTTCTGCAGAAGGGATCAAAGTAGATAGAAAGAAAATTGAAGTCATCCAAACTCTGCCTACTCTCAAAAAACAAAAGGACATTTGTAGTTTCCTAGGATCAATCAGTTATTATAGGAGGTTTATATCAAAGTTTAGAAAAACTGCTAAACCTCTTACCACATTTTTAAAAAAAGATGCAGAGTTTGTATGGACTAAAGAATGTGAACAAGCATTCAACACCCTAAAGAAAAAACTGATTACTGCACCAGTGTTGAGAGGTCCAAATTGGACCATATCTTTTTACATATATGTTGATGCATCTAACAATGCAATAGGCTCAGTACTAGGACAGAAATATGGT
This sequence comes from Wollemia nobilis, assembly GCA_028583015.1. Taxonomy (NCBI): domain Eukaryota; kingdom Viridiplantae; phylum Streptophyta; class Pinopsida; order Araucariales; family Araucariaceae; genus Wollemia; species Wollemia nobilis. The sequence goes on along the minus strand of JAQPPZ010017101.1, from coordinate 8,877,236 downwards.
AATGATTTTTATGCCATCTATTAGTTAGTAAAAACCTTATAGATGCTGAACTAAATTATAGTGTCATAGAGAAGGAGTTTCTTGCAGTAATACATGCTCTTAAAAAATTTCATCATTATAGTATAGGTTATCGGGTATCTATACACATTGACCACTCAGTAATCAGATACTTGACAAACAAACCTAGGATTAGTGGTAGAATTATCAGATGGCTATTGCTCTTGTAGGAATTTGATGTGATAATAGTAGACAAGCCAAGAAAGGACAATGTGGTAGATGATTTCTTGTCCGTATTGACACATCCAGACTATGCAACTATAGAAGACCAATTTCTAGATGAGCATTTGTTTGCTCTAAATGATCAAAAACCTTGGTATGTAGATATAGCTAATTATTTAACCACTGGTAGAGTATCCCCTGCACTTTTATCTCATAAAAAATAGACTTTAATTGAGAAAAGTGCATATTTATCATGGATTGATGGGTGCCTGTTCCAAATAGGACCTGATAAAATCATGAGAAGATGTATTGTTGGAGAAGAAATAATTGAGATACTAAAGCCTTGCCATGATGAACCTTGTGGTGGTCATTTTAGAGGAAAAAATACTACATATAAAGTGTTGCAGGATGGTTATTATTGGCCTTCACTATTCAAATATGCAGCCAAGAATGTGAGCTAGTGTAATCAATGTCAGAGGATGGGCAAACTTAGTCTCATAGATGAGATTCCACTCCAACCACATGTTCACATTGAACCATTTTATAAATGAGGGATGGACTTCATAGGACCTATTAATCCATAGTTAGGAGGTAACAGGTATATCCTAGTTTGTAATGACTATGTGACAAAGTGGGTTGATATATAGGCTTTGCATGATTCAAAGGAGAAAACTATAGCAGATTTCTTGTATTCAACAATTTTTACAATATTTGGGGTCCCAAGAGAGATCACAATAGATCAAAGACCTCGGTTTACTTCAAGGATGATCCAAGAACTCATGCAACAATACAAAATCAGGCATAACAAAACCACTCCGTACCATCCACAGGAAAATGGACAAGTTGAGGTGACTAATAGAGAATTAGAAAATATCCTGACAAAAATAGTGCAGCAACACAGGAAGGACTGGGCTACTATATTACTAGTAGTGTGGACCTATAGGACCACCTGGAAGACTACTACTAGTTTCACACCATTTTAGTTAGTTTATGAGAAAACAACCATGATGTCTATAGAGTTTGAAGTTAAAACACTTAGGACTATTGTAGAATTGAATATTAATCTAGATGATACTTAAAAATATATAATTGAGTATCTTAAGAAGCTGGATGAATATCGCCTTGAGGCTCTGCAAAAAATGGAGTTTATTCATAAACAAAACGCCAAGTGGCATGATCGCTACACTAGGCCAAAGTAACTTAAAGTGGGATAATGGGAATTACTCTATGATTCCCAGTTCTAGGAAAGAAAAGGCAAGATCATGCAACACTGGGTAGGGCCATATAAAGAAATTGAAATCATCAATAATGGGGTTGTAAGATTTAGAATAATAGATTGCAGCAACATTACATTAACAGTCAATGGCCACCGCTTGCATCCATACTATGTGTTTGAAGCATATATGATTGAGTCAAGATTAGGCATGGGGGAGACCCCAGTTGATTCTGATTTTATCTTGATTCAATGAGATGTGGACCTAGTCCACACAGTCCCAAAGACAATTATTCTTTTAAAATTTTCTTTTTTTTAGTTGTGTTTTTGTTTTGCAAGTACAATACCCTTTGTGTAGTTGTTAGGCATCCTGGGAGACCTAGGCCTAACAAGCACAAGATCCATGAACCTGTGCTTTCCAATATTTTTAGGATAATTTGCTTAGGATTAGTTTGTTCCCATTCAAAGAGAGGAATAGTAAACCTAAACTTGCACAAGAGTGTTTGGATTGGTCTTTCTGGACAATAAACCACTTAACTACTGGTTTATATGCATATGTTGATTTTGTACCTATTTTCAATCAGAAGCACTAAAAGGCTTGATCAACCTAACAGTGCATATACAAGGACAAGTAAAAAAAAATTGAATAAAATAAAAGCACCATATTTTTTTATTTTAAGGGGAGGCACCTACTTCCCATTATTATAAAAGACGCCTTCTTCCCATTGTACAATGAAAGAATCATGCTTCATGTTGTATGGTGGAAGGCACCTGCTTCCTATTGTATAGTGGAAGGTGTATGCTTCCCATTGTATGCTTCATGGTGCTTGACTCCCAGTATGTTATGAATATGGAACCTGTGTCTCATTTTCTGGCATCTCAATGCCTGACTCCCAATTTTTCAAGAGAACGGTCGACTGCCAGTTTTTGGGAAATTGACACCAAATATTATTAGAATATATGTAGAAAAAAGGTTTGTATAAAGTTTGTTGTATAAGTATGGCACCCGATAGTTAGCAAAAAGGCACCTGCTTCCCATGATAGACATAAGCACCTGATTTGTAAGGTGTTTGCTTCTTGTGTTAAGTAGAGCACCTGACTGCTAAGGCACCTACTTACCATGTAAGCAAAGTGCTCGATTCCTATAGTGCCTATTTCCAATTTACAAGGCACCTATGTGTTGTAATTTGAAAATAAGGCATCTGATTTCCATACAAAAAAGGTGCCTAATTTTTGTCTATTGCGGCCGTTTTCTACCTTGACAAAATAACACATCAGCCTTGGGATGTGGCTCGAGCCACGTTAGCACCCCATACATGTGCAAAGTCAACTCCATTACGAAAAAAATTAAAATTTGATGTCAACCAATTTCTAAGGAGGGGATTTTTGTCATCCCAAGGTGATACATTTTTCTAATGTTTGTTTTTAATTTTTGTAGGATTTTCTTAAATAACCCATAGTGCAGCTACCAATAACCAATCACGTCAAATGAAATTCATTGCATGGGAACCATGGCCATCATTTTCTATTACAATTTTCTCCATCATCAAATGCCAACCAATAGCAATGCACCATAGACATTTATACAAATGCACCCATGGAACAAATTTACGTGCATGTTTAAATTTTTGTTTCTTGTCTATATTATTTTCATGAACATGTGTGTGTATGGAAATGTGTCGGTACGACCCTCCATTATTACCTTAACCACTTGAACAAATCCACTTAGAATGATGCTACGTGGCATACCTCTCATTGGTCGATAGTTTATGGTTATCACCTACGCATAATCGGGTACATGCTCAAAGGAAATTTATTACGGATAACCATAATCACTATTGATTATGGTAATTAACTACCTATGTGCATGAACGCAATTGTTTTAAAAGGTTTTTTACTAGTTTTTGTGTAGCCAAATTCAGTAAGAAAAACATAGAGCAATGAAGCATAGTGGTAATTCACAGAGGAGACAGTAAGATTATTGAGTGAATTGTGAACTAGAGGCAAAGCATGGGGGGAAGTCAAAAAAGCATGACCTCAAGAAGAGTGAGTCGATCGATTGCTCAAGAATTTTTGCAGACATCAAATATAGTTGAATGCTACAAAATGGTTGGACTACTATCGACTTGCCATTCAAGGCCAGGATGTGGTAGTAGCAAATGAATTTGCAGTGTCGATGAGCGATGGGGTCATGTGCATACATTATCTGGAGATCCTAATCACTGAGGAATACATCGCCAGAGTTATTGGTATCCCTCTTATAGGGGAGCACATGTACAAGGAGGATAACCTTATCCTTTATGCGCAGAGAATTTTTGGAGCACCAACTGAGTACCTGACGCACACTGACTTGCCAAAATGGTATATTCTTGAGCTTTGGAGGGCCATTTTTGAACAAATCGCCCATTTATTTACATGCTCTGGTAGGTACTCCTACCTGAATTCCAATCATTTTTGTTTTCTCAATCATATTCCACATGGGTATAAAATCAGCATCCCCCACTACCTTGTATACACCTTGAAATACGAGGTAGGTGATACCAGGTAGGAACCACCTCTACCATAGCTCACCATGGCCTGATTTTTGCCTTAGTGAGATATGTAGAGTCACATAGAAATGTGAAAATTAACGAATCTATGGGTACTAATGTAGTGGTAGGGGCACAAGTAGAGGAGGAGGTACCCATTCAAAATGAACAGTCGACCTAGGAGGAAACAGAATGAGAAATGATGGTGCCTGCGTCCCAATCTATAGGAAATATAGGGGAAGTAGGATAGACCTCATTCCCTAATTTTATCCAATTTGAGGAGGAATAAGGGCAGATTTTGTCCCCTTATACACCCTAATTTGAGGATGAGGTAGTGCAGGATTCTATGTCTATCTCTCCCAGGATGTGAAGCAGAAGAATAAGGGCATCGAGGGTGGTTTCAAGCTCATCTGACAAGAAGACATCCATCGATGAGCTCAACAAGGAGGAGTATTTGTCCCATATTTTACAAGATATTTCCTACGGGCCAACTCCTCAACAGGAGGTTTCTATGGTAGATGTGCCACCAGAAGGCTAGGAAGAGGATCTGCAGTAGTAGCTGCAAGTTTTGAAAGAACAAGCTTCCACCTAGGAAGCCAAATTTAAAGAGGAACGATCTCTATTTGAAGAGTCTAGAAAGGATGCCACCTTAAAACGCATGAATTGTATCAAACAATTTGGCAACTCTATAGACAATTGTAGTTGTAGGATGGACCAGGAGGAGCCAAGTAGCCGACCAGAGTTGATGCAATAGTACAAACTGATGGGGCAACAAAATTACCCCCTACTGATAAGGAAATAGAATAAGGAGACATTGATGCAATGGAAGTAGAGCAGCATTGCTCTACACCCCCCTCTTTAGATTAGGTAATTCAAGAGGATGAGGTTGAAATTGAAGAACCTCAAAATGCAGAGCAACCTACAAAGGGGGGAGAAGATGGAGAAAAGGATATGGAGGCCAAAGAGCCTCAAATTACAGGTAGAGAGGGAGAGGCAGAGTGCTAGGGGTCGATCAGCCTCAAGAAGAAGTAGCAGTCCCTGATGTGCAAAAATAATCTATAGAGGAAAAAGCACTTCCTAATGTTTAGTAAGTAGCTGCAGAGGACAGGGAGGCTCAATAGCCTGCATCCCCTGTACACCAAGAAACAATAGTGGTATCAACACACCTCGGGGTATAGAGTATCAATCTGAGATCAAAATAAAAAGCCATAAGGCCATCTCAACGATGACCCAGGACCAGAGAAAGAGTCGTAGAGTTGAAGACCTTGGGTGTTGAATCTGATAAGGAATCAAAATCTAGATTTTTATGAGGAATGGGAGGCAACAAAGAATCTGTTTGCTACCCAAAAATAGAAATTTGAGGAGCTCAAGGAGGAAATTAAGGTAAACAAGAAGGACTAGAAGAAGACCTCCAAGAAAACCCTAAAGGAAGCAAAAAAAGAGGCCATAATATAATCTAGTAGATCTTGCAAGAAGATTCCAGTTACTCAACCTAAGTAGTTTTGGTATTTATATGGGTCAAAATATGGAAAACTTTCAATATTATAGGTATGTTTCAAGCGGATGGGATTTCTAGGCCCTATGCAAAAGGAGGATCTGGCATCAAGCAATAGAACTCCCCCTATGTCAAAAGTAGAGGTCAAATTTGAACCTGAGCTTGATCCAACAAGGGCATATTTTCCCACAGCTAGGGTTGCTAAGGAATCTAGCATCTCATTTGGAGATAAGGAATCAGTACATGTGGGTGATAAGTTGCCACTTCACCATGATTACTGGAAAATTATTGAGCCTGCATTCTATAAGGATGCCACCAAATTCTCTGATTTTTATCTAAATGTTGATAAGGGCAAGGTGGCCTAGACCATAGAACCACCCAAGAAAAGGGTAGGGCCTAGTGAACCACTTTGACACAGCAAACGCCAAAAGTAGCAGGGATAGGAGACAGTAGCTCCCACAAAATCAAATGGGTGAAATCCCTAAGACAAAGAGAAAGCCAAGGCTACTAGAGGTGAAATCCCTAAGACAAAGAGAAAGCCAAGGCTACTAAAAGAGGGAACAGAACAACTGGGCATATTGGGATGATGTGAATAGAATTGGTAATTACCAGTTCAAAGTGGCACAAGGACGTGCCACCCCTTAAGCATGGGGGGATGTTGAGCCATAGAATTACTCTTTTTTTTTAATTTTTTCCCCATAATGTGCGGCATATATTCTTGTAGATATAATTTTTTTATGGAAATTATATATATAGTTGATAGTTTATTTTGCATGTACTCTAATATTTGTCTTTAAATGTAATGTGTGTAGATTTAGTGGAAATTGTTGTATTTTGGCATGTTTTCATCGAGGTCCAACTCGTACCTGGAACTTACAAATTAATGAAGGAAAAAAATCTCCTAAATATGGTAAAGAAGTACGAATTCAGGTGCCCAAGTCCTTTGAAGTGCCTGACTTTCATTCGACACCTAACTGTTAGGCGCTTGATTTCCATTAGGTGTCTACTTCTCATTGAATAACAGAAGGCGTATACTTCCCATTGTATGGTGGAAGGCACCTACTTCCCATTATGCAATGAAAGACACTATTTCCTGTTGTACGATAGAAGACACATGCTTCTCGTTATGCGATAGAAGGTGCCTGCTTCCAGACTTCTTCAATAGCAATGCCTGATTCTTGTTAATGCCAAACTTTAGTATAACTCTATGGTCAGAAAAATAGAGCGAACACTTCAGCAATCAACGTGAAGGGATTTCCATTATCACAACCAAACATGGGATAATGTCAAAGGTGACTTGTCACCTATTTTTCAGCTGAAACATAAATTAATTTTGTAAGTTGGGCAAATCAAATATCAGCGTATTCTGGAAATAGAATATGCTGAAATATCATGATATTTTTCCTGACTCCTTTAATTTAGCAAACGGTTGTAACAGGGTTGGTCGTATATCTTATAAATATGCAGGTCACCCCTGAAGAAGATACCCCAAACTTTTTATGTAAATTTATCTACTGCAAAATGTTAATAAAAATTTTGCATTGTTACTATAAAAACATCTTTTAAGCGTCTGATGATCATTCTACCACGGGAAGAACCTTCTGGAAGCATGGGCCCACTTTCAATAGATTTCTTCCCTATTTCCCCTATTTTCTATAATTATTTTAATATATTAATTTATTTCCAATTATTTTCCCTATTTTTTGTAATTTCCAGCAAGATAGTTATTTATATTTTGAATGTTTTCAGTCTTGTTTCTTAGACTTAGCATGAGATTATTGGTTTAAACATAAACTTCAATGAACACAAAACACCTCCCAAACCATGATCTAAGGGACTCATATCTGAAGGAGAAATTACAAGCATATATTTTGCACGGTTGCTCACAAGACTATGAGCTACCCCAAGTTGACAATTAAATGGAGGCAATTAATTGAACCATAGAAAAACTAACCAATATTTTACCCAACATGTACTATATCATAGGGTTTTTTTACCACACTAGCCTACTGGGAAGGACCTTATACCTCCATAGGAACCCATCATCCTAGCTCCTCACAAGCCCAATCCAGTTATCTCATTTCCACATGAGGCACACCAAGTGTATTCAAGGCCACACATCATTGACACATCCCTCACATCCATGAATGGATATTATTTATCCATACATATGGTCTCCATTAACTTGATCGTACCACTTCACAATCCTAGTGATACTTCAAAACCTTTGCACCTCAACCTTGAGGCCATCAATTTTTATCGCGCTGCATCATCCCCATCATTGGAAGAATTCTTCCCTTGTGAGAAAATGTTACAACCATTTCATTTCTCACAAGGGTCATTTGAATATGTCTATTAGGTTAAGGTTAAACTGGATTCGATCGACTATCCAAACCCAGTTGATGATATCCATTTGATACCTATGCCTCATAATCTTAAGGAGGGATCTCATATGTTAATAGAAGAGACCTTCCATGTTAATATTTGCAATGATCTTGAAGATCCCATATATGTGAAATTGGAGGAAATGTTATCCCTAAAAGAGTGAGCCATTATAACATATCTATTGATATAGAAGAAAGAAATTTTTGCCTAGTCATACAAGGACATGTCGAGTCTTGACCAAAAGCTAGTTACGCACAATCTTACACTAGACCCTAACATAAAGCTGATCAAGCAAAAATTTTGTAAGATGCATCCAAAAATCACCTTGATGGTTAAGTATGAATAGTAAAAATTGTTGGATATAGAATTCATCTAGCTCATAGATTATCCTCCACGGATATCCAATACGATACCTATGAGTAAACTAGATGAGATAATTTGCATATGTACATACTTTAGAGATCTCAACAAAGTGGCTGCCAAGGATGAATTTCCTCTTCCTAGCATCGACTCGCTAGTTGACACCATCGTAGGTCATGATATGTTGTCCCTCATGGATGGTTTTTTCTAGTTATAATCAGATCTAGTTCAAACCTGAGAATCAACTAAAAACAACCTTTACCACTCCTTGGGAAATATTCTACTACAAGGTAATGTTATTTGGCCTTAAAAATGCTGGTGCAGCCTATCAGCATGCCATGACTTACATATTCCATACTATATGCATAAAATATTAGAGGATTGCATAGATGATTTGCTAGCCAAATCTCTATTGTATCGTGAGCATGCTAACATGCTTATAAAAGTCTTTTATTTCATCATCAAGCACAATGTCATGTTGAACCTCAAAAAGTGTGTCTTCAAAGTTACATATGAAAAAAAATTGGGCTTCATGGTCTCCAAGCAAGGGATCGAGGTTGATCCTGTAAAGGACAAGTCTATACTCGACATGCTTCCTCCTGCCAACCTTAAGTAGCTTTGTAGCTTATAAGCTAAAGTAGCATCTATTTGATGCTTCATAGCATAATTGTCAGATAAATGTCAACCCATGAATTAACTGCTATAAAAGGAGGTTCCATTTTATTGGGATGAGGAGTACCAAAAGGTCTTTGATGATATTAAGAAATACTTGACATCGTCATTGGTCCTAACCCCATACATACCAAGCGTGTCATTCCTGTTATATATTTCAACCACCAACTTTGCCTTAGGGACCATGTTGATCCAAAATAATAAGGGAAACAAGGAACATGTGATATATTATATTAGTCACACCTTGGTGAGCTACGAGCTCAAATATGCATACGTCGAGAAGCTTTGCCTAGTAGTGGTATTCGCAACTAAGAATCTTCACCATTATATGTTAAATAATATGATATATGTCATATCTAAAGAAAATCCTTTATGGTACATAATGAGTCACACATATCATAACACTCGTACCATAAAATGGATTATGCTGCTGACTAAATTCGACCTTGAGTTTATAAGTCAAAAATTAGTCAAAGGTCAAGTTATTGCAAATCAGCTAGCAGAGGATCTTCTACAAGATGAAAAGTCTCTCACAATCGAGTTGCCTAATGATACAGTCTTTGCATTATTTGAATTACCAAAACCTGAAGAGCCTAAAAATAAAGCAAACATAAAATTTTTCTTCGATGATTCCAAATGCGAGCAAGGGGGGTGTTGGAGTCATGTTTTTCACACCACATGGAGCTCCTATGCCCTTGTCATTCAAATGTGACTTCCCATGCACCAATAACAATGTTGAATACGAGGCTCTCCTTTTGGATCTCCAAACAACCATCATCATGAAGATCAAAAGACTTAATATCTTTGGTGACTCCTTGCTCATAGTCAACCAAGTAAAGAAAATATATCAATGTTGATGTCCAATCTTGAAATCCTACAAGGATCTTGTGGATAAGCTATTGACCAAATTGGAATGGTATAGTATTGAGGTAATCCCTCGCTCAATAAATAATTTCTCAGATACAATAGCTTCTTTGGGTTCCTTAATATCGTAGAACCCCTCTAATAACATTACAACCATCCAAGTCAAAACATTTATGAAATTATTGACTTCACGTGAAGCTTAAACTAAAAAAGAAGATGTCCACATGATCCATATTGAACCACCTCAAATCACTTCCAATCCTCCTCTATAAGTTTATCTCGTACTCTTTCAAATAACTTTAGGACTCTATGGCGGGCCTTCAATATCTAAATCCCAGTAGGTACAAAAATCAACAAACAATCCAAAAAAAAAAGATAAAAAAAATTCAACCAAAACTCAATAATTTATAGTTGTTCTAGATTGAGACGATATGCAAGCGTGACCGCCTCACCCTAGGAAGGCCACCCCAATGGCCATAATTTTGATCATTGGATTTCAAATGAGGTTGCACCACCCCAAGATGACCCTCAAACTGCCAAAGAGGAACCATCCCTCCTTAAGACGACCCCATAGTGGCACCAAAACAAGGGTCCCACTCCATGCAAAATTTAAAAATCCACATGGTTTATGTGTAATTCAATGTATCAAATATTGGTAGTGATCCTTCGAAGGGGATCTTATTTGTAACCTCATTGTAAAAGAACATGATATTATCAATAAAATGGCACCTTGATCAATTATTTATTTTGTTCTTCATTTGTATGGTTACATTTGATTTGCTATATTTCAATATTGCATTTCTTTCTATGGATGTATGATCGTTTTAGCTATCTACACATCAAGTAACTCCTTAAGAGAGAAAAAATCCTATTGCATACTCAAAATGCAAATTAATAATGGAAAAAGGGGCATCTTGTGACACATAAACTTGCATGATGGATTTGAAGATTAAGAAAGAATAAGTGATCTAGAGGTATATTAAAATTAAAGAACAACAAAAATAATAATTAGAAATAAAATAAAAAATATATTTTTACATAGATTATTTCATTATTATATATAATATAAAAATACACAAAATACAAAGCTAATTTTTACTTTTTATCATGTAGTTCATTTCTTAGAGGTATAATCATGTAAATTTGGGTGAAATTCATGTTTTTATATTATTTCTTATTTTCCTCCATTTCTCCATGGATGCAATAATATACAATAGTTAAGGAAGCAAACATACAAATTTATAGGTAAAATAAATGGCTTCTATAGTTGTGTATTTGTTAAGGAAGCAAACATACATATATATACATACATACACACACACAAATATATATATATATATATATATATATATATATATATATGTGTGTGTGTGTGTGTGTGTGTGTGTGTGTGTGTGTATATATATATATGTATGTATGTATGTATATATGTATATGTATATGTGTGTGTATGTATGTATGTATGTATGTGTGTGTGTGTAATTCATATTTTTATATGTATTATTTATTATTTTATATATTTTTTTATTTTCCTCCATTTATCCATGGATGCAATAATATACAATATTTAAGGAAGCAAACATACAAATTTATAGGTAAAACAAATGGTGTACGTAGTTGTTTGTTTATTTTCTTTATAGTAGAAGATATATATATAATAATAAGCTATGTGTGGCTTCTATTAGGGGCCACTCCCATTATAAAAACAAAATATTACATTTCTCTCATTACATTTCTAACAAGTTAATTAAAGCATATCCAACTTTACCTTTTGATCAAAGATATTCTTCATTTGCCTTTCTATCAATCTCCATCTTCCTCAAACTCCTAAAGATTCCATAATCAAATATTTTTATATCAATTGCCTTTTGAAATTTATGTTTTGCCAAGATGAAATTCAACATTGCTAATGGCTAAAACATTTGATGTCCAACTTCTATATCTATAAATATCTAGTCTATAACAAACTCACAATTTCTTAATACCTTTTTTAGGGTTCTTATCCATTCTCCTAATATTCCAAGATATTATTTTTATTATTATTTTTTATTTTATTTGTGGGTTTATCCCTATTTATTGTTAGCACTTGTGATATTTGCTTTTTTTTTCCCACATCAATATCCCTCTGACTTTCTTTTTCTCTTTATTTTTTCGTCTTGGGTCTTTTTTTTTTTTTTTTTGTTTCTAACAATCCTTTCATATTCATCAATATCTTTAATATTACCACACTACTCATATTAAGACTTATCATATTTAGGTTTACCTTGTTCTAAATGATATGAAGTGCAAGGAATAACCTTAACATCATAATCTTCTATATGTTTCCCTAGAAATCCTAAAGTGCATGGATGCTCTTCTGTAGCAATTACCTTCTTATTATGCTCTAAAAACCTAAATTTTTATGGGTTTCCTCCATACTTATTTCTTTATTATGTTGCTCTTGAAACCTTGAAGTGCAAAAGATAACATATTTATCCCTTTTGCTCTTATTACTTGGAGGGGATTCTATACTACTTGAGGAAAATGAAGATGATTTACCTAGAATAAACTTAACCTCTTTTGTTGTCTTTGTTTTAGGATTTCTCTCCACGTCTTATTTAGCACTTTTAATTCATTCTAAAATTGCTAAATGATAATGTAGATAGGCTTTCTTTGCTTCTTATTTCAAAGTGGACTATATTGAAACCTATGTAGTTTCTAATATTGTATGATTTCCTTTCTTTGTCTTGAATTTTATCTCATGGCTAAAATTTTTTATCTCTTTCTTCATAGTTTTTACTATGCAAATTCTTTCCATGTGTCCAATATCATAAAAAATATGCCAATAAAATGTGATATTTTTATATTCTACTTCTTGATCCCATTTTCTTGATTCAAATTTTATCTTAATGGATTGTGGCAAAGGTTTTAAAATATCCATAGCAACATATATTCAAGTATATATAGCATGTTTTTGCTCCTTAGTAGTTAGTCCTTCCTTGATGAATTCCCCTAGGGTATTTCCAATATTCTTTAGAACATCCTTATTTATAAGTTCCTATGGAAGTCCAAAAAATCTAGCCCATATTGAAAGCTTCTTAATAGTTTTTGTCTCAACAAAAAAATTGATTCTATGGTCTCAAATAAAGTGTATCTCTTCCCCTAAAGTATGGGCCACCAACCATTATTTTATCCCTAATTTCTAAACTAGAAAAGATGATAAGAAAAATACATTTAGGAATAAAAGTCATTGAGTAATTTGAATTTAAGCCCCACTTCCACTCAATCCAATTTTGAAGCTCCAAAAACCCTGGCCATGATCTATGTAACTTACATATTAACCCTCTATTTTTAAGAACCATTATATCATGCTCAATCATCCTATCCTTGAAATTCACTTCTAGTATAAAATTTGCTACCTGGATCAAACTTGCCATGTATTCCTTCTTTTTATTATCTCCAACTTGGGCCTCCATACTTCCAACTAAGGCATCCTAACTTCCCATTAGGGCTTTCAAATATGACTTTCCTTCCATACTAGCTAATGTGTCTTGTTCTTGGCTTGCATTCCCTCTTGGTTCACCTTCCCTCTCAGCTTACACTCACTCTCAGATTGCACTCTCTGCTACCTTGCACTCGCTTTTGGCTCCCTCTTGGTTCGTAATAGCCCTTATCTCTTTTTTTTTGACATTCCTTTGCTTCACCAATTTTTGGAAACAATATTCAATGCATTTGTGGTAAGGATTTGAAGAATTTATGCTCTTTGTATGAACCCGTTGCTCTTTCACCATGATTAAATCTTGGCTTACACTCTCTCTTAGATCACACTTCCTCTCGGCTTGCACTGAATTTTCTTCAAATAGATCACACTTTGCTTTCTACTTCCTCCTAATTATTGGTTTGTGCTTGCTCTCACTTTTGGCTAAACTTACTCTCGGCTCATGCTTACACTTGCTTTCGGTTGCACTCACTCCTAGCTCATGCTCATACTTGCTATTGCACTCCCTCCTGCCTCGCACTTGCACTCATTGTTATAATCCCTCCCAACTCCTGCTTGCACTTGTTGCTTTGTAGTAGAATATATTAATATATCCATCAGATGGAATTTTAATATTATACTTTGAATTCAAAACAAAATGTAAATTCAGTAAATTTATTGAAATGATCTCTAGCCATATATATATAATTTCAATACAAACAATAAGAATTATGTGTATCACAAATACATTGGAATCATCTTGAATGAATATGAACGCTTGAATTATGTCTATTATTTATTAATTGTATATACATTTGAGGAACAAGAATGTATGACTTTATCATTTGACAATGCTTACATAAAAAATCATAGACCTTTAATTAATTATGCAATATTAACTATAAAATTGGATTGTGCTATTGTTGTTAAATGTTTTTAAATCAAAAAACTTTGATTATTTAACTAATATTGTGATAATATAATTATCTTATAATATAAAAATATATTTTATTAAAATAATTAAAAAATATGATAATATTTTAAATATAATAAAACAATCTATTACAAATATATAATTTCTTTTAATATATTGTTTTAATTAATTAAAAAGTATAAAATTTGACACATAATAATACTTTTAAAAAAAATAATTAATTTTCTTTCCATCAACAAATATATGTCTTGGTATTATTTTAATAAATCGTATTGATGATTTGTTCATATACAAAATGTTTGTTTACACGCCAAATGTTCGTTTACATTGTTCGAAAATCATAAAACCACCTTCCAGCGTATGACTCTTTTTTTTTTTTAAATCACAATATCTTGTTCATACAGCACCCTGCACATTATTAATTAATAGATATATTACAATGCAGTAACGAACTGTTCTCCTCTTTTTCCTTCAATGCTTATTGAACATGTCAGAGTTCCATATGGTGCCCCTCCTCTCCTGCTGAAGAATAACCGCGCTCGTGGAGAATCTTCATTCCTATGTACCTATAATCCCACAAACAAATGCCCACTGTCAAGTTTTAAAGACCAAATGACGTGGAATTGAACGAAATTTAACAGAACGAAAAATTCATACCTTCCAAGCATCATGGTGGTTGCTTGTGGGTTCGTTCCGGGACCATCCTTGAAAGTGGAACCATCCACCACCCTCAGACCATTAACACCCTTCACCCGATAACTCTTGTCGATCACATCACCCACATGACACCCTCCATGAAAATGCCACATGGTGTTCACCGTATCTTTGCAGAACTTGGCCAGCTCTACATAGTCCGATTTATTTTTGGGCAACGGTGTCCCGATGAAACGAAGCCCTGTATCACGAGATTTATCAGTATACGCGAAATTGTGCAGTGAAGCCGTCTGGCAAATGTCGCTCATAACCTTGACGCCCTGCACACATGTATCCAAGTCCGCAGGGTGAGAATAGTAGTTGTACCGAACAGAAGGGTTCTCTCGAGGATCCTTGCTTCGTAGACGGAGCTCTCCCCTCGACAGGGGGAATGCCACTTTCTCAAATATTACTCCACCGTATGTGGTGCGGTTAGAGGGCTGCTGCTGGACAAAGCTGCTCGAAAAGATGTAGAGTTGAGAGTTATTAAGGATGCCAACCGCCTGTATGCTCGAGATGTTCAGCGGTATAGGGGATTGCACCACTATAGTTGCACGGGGATTGTCTTGAACCCCTTGGCCTACTTGGGGTAAATCCACGAGAACGGGAATGTTGAGTTGCTTCAGATGTTGGGAGGCGCCGATTCCGCTTAAGAGGAGCAGTTGGGGGCTGCCTATGCTTCCTGTTGACAGGATGACTTCATTGTAGCATGATGTTTTGCTCAACATTACTTTATAAGATCGACCGACGTTGATGGAGTGGATGAATTCCACGCCACGAGCTTTCGGTTTGTCTGCAGATTGTCATAGCAGTCATCAAATGCGAGAATTTTAAGAATTTTAGATATGATAACAGATCTAGACGCTAATTATGGGCTGTTGGATGATGAGTATGGGCTTTTTTCTGGTTCCTTTAAAGCATATAAAAACAAAACAGTTTTGAAAGTAACTTTGTACTATAGGTGAACTCAATTCATGGCCTGCACTTTTATATTGGAAAACCATAAAGAAGGGAGAATTGTGAGCTAAATTTTTTAATTTTGACAACGATCGACCAACATGGGAAAACATTGCTTAGAAACCACTCCATGCTTTCTATGGCCTCAACGTAAGCCTACTCCTGCCTTATTCAATGATTTTGAGTTAGGTGAAATGCAAGGGTTAAAGCCAACACAATTTTAAAAAGCAAGAAATAGATAATAAAATTAAAGCATAGTCTACTGCTACCTATTTCAAAGTAAATTATTACATTGTGAAAAGAGAACTAACTTCAAAAGTTTTCCAAAGTTTGAATTAACAAAGTAAAACTTTTATTATTAAACAAAAGTATTAATTAAATAAAATAAAAACAGAGATAAGTTACCTTAATTAAAATTATTGGGAAAAAAAAAATCATCTCTGTGTAGTACCAGAAGTTCGAATGTGCGTACCTTAAAAGATTCTAATTGCATTTAAAATATCGAATAAATTCTCATGTCATAATCAAAATTCATCTAAATTTTGTTATCTATGAATTAAGAAAAAAATTGACTGATCTAAACCGAGGGCTGTGTCGAATTCTGAACCTGGTCCGGAATTGAAGAGAATTCTTCTGGCAGTTGCATTGAGAAGAACTACGATGTTGTTCGGGTTTGCATACTTGAGAAGATCAGCGGCCGTATGTCTCTTGCCATTGTTATCGAAGGTGGAAGCGCTAATCTTGGTCCCCTCCATATGGTTCACAGTGTACCCATTGTAAGGAAGGACGCCAGCTTCCAACAGCGCATCTTTCAGAGCTAACGACCATCTCGTTAGCCTATCCGGTTTGTAGGCATTCATTTTCTCCACCCATTCATACGACTGATTAACCAGTTTTTCGTCCCATCCCATATTACGAATATATTTCATGCTTGCTCTACTGTAAAAACCAGCATTAAGAGCCGTTCCTCCTCCCAGAACTCTGGCTCTGTCCAACTGCACTCCATCCTCAGTAAGAAATCCCTGGGCAATGGAAGTGTAATTATCGGTTTCCTGCAACGGCTTTCCGAAAGCGTTGGCGTTCTCGATTTCGGGATTTCCGTAAGGAGAGCCTCCCCTCTCTAAAACCAAAACTGAATACTTCTGTGACAGCGTTGCCGCGAGGGGACATCCGGCGGTACCTCCTCCAACGATAATGTAATCGTAGGTTCTTGCAGATGCCTTTTCAGCATCCGTGGTCATAAATGGATACGGAAACGATGAAACTTCTGCACATCGCCATCAAACCATCAAATTTCACTATCATGCCGACTTTTATCATGAACAATAATTATTTAAATTTAAAAACTGGAATTGTAATCTGACACTCATCCGTAAAATATTGAAATTAAATTCCTATACTAAAGAATTCTGCTGACCCGATGTGGGCATCGCTGCCTCTGAACAGAAGAATAGCTGACCACTGCTGAAGATAAGTAGCCATCGAACCACCATGAATAGAAGCTCCATCCTCGCCCAACAAACCCAATACTTTCTTTGTCACTGTAATGAAATCCTTAAGCTTTCTTGATGTTGGCACTCTAATTCAATCCTTTTATAAGCAGAGAAGTACCCAATGCCCATGATGAATTTAATTTTAGGCTGCCTCAAATATGCCATAACTATCGATTGGCGTGGGCCACGCAGAAATACAAGAAGTTACGATTGGTTCATTAAAGTATATTCCCTAATGTCTGTGCCCGCTTGTCCGAATGTTCAAATGTCATGAAATGACAATGTTAGCTTCCTGAATGTTGAGGGTGATCGATGAGGTGGCGGTACAGTTGCACTCAAGTCATATGCTAATAATTAAATAACGCCAAAATGACCCCCACGCTTCGTACATTTTATGACGCAAAAATGACCGCACGTTATTTGGTATTGGCTTCTAACTTGCCTTCCTGAGTGTTGGGTCACAGACTATGTTACCACCCTTACCGTCTAAGATAAGCTAAGATTGCCCTCCTGCTACTCTTCCCATAACTTGCGACAATTTAAAACAGTCTGTGACTTTAGATTTCCGCATTCCCAACTCGCAAGACATGGAAAACGGTGTCAGTTAAGCAACGTACCTGAAGAGTTTATTTCACAATAAGAATAATGACGACGACGATGACGACGGGTTGAAATTAAGGGGACATTTTCGAGTGTGAGAGAGGAACCTTTGAATTCTTTGATACGATATTTTTATAACTTTGTTCAATCAAAATTTGCATGTCGCAAAATACTTATTTTTCTTGGAACCAAGAATTAAAAAATAAGAGAGTTGGAAATAAGGCCATCTAAACAATCAATATTGCAGAGACATGAAGCTCAAAAAAAAAACCAACTTTTAAAAGGGTAAATAAACAGAATAACTAAATAAAGGGAGCCACTCCAAGAGGAGACCAAGCCCTCCTCTAGGCATTGACAAAACAATTGATGTTAAAAAATGTCACCTCCTCAATCTGTTACACCGAGGCCTCAAAGAAACAGAGGGACCTTAAGGCGGAAGGAGGTTAGATGAAGCCATGTTGATAGTGCACGGAGCCTCGCACCAAAACTTGACAAGATTTATCAAATGCACCAACTCATGAGTCAACTTGGAAGCTTGCAAATGGAGTTGAATAGTAACAATAGAAAATACTATAATCTTTTCATGCAAGGAAAATTGACTAGAAATTGAATCTCCATAATAGACAACAACATTCCTAGCTTTCCAAAGTTGAAATAAAATAATAGCACGGAAGAAATTCCACAGAGCAACAATATAGGCAAGCCAACAACTGTTATCTCCAAAAAATATCATCTGCCATCTGAAAAATTCAGGATGAAAGGGCTTAAACAATGAGTGAATCCAGGACCAAGAAGACTGAGCACGAGGGCAAAACCAAAACAAATGTTTGTAAACGACCACAAGCTGGACACTTAAGATTAGGAATACCAACCCTACTAATTCTCTCTCCCATAGGAAGCCCTTGATAAATAAGAGACTAAAGAAAAAAGATAATCTTGGGTTCAAGTTTAGACTTCCAAATATGGTTCAGAAGAGCAATCAAAGTATATGAGGTAGAATGAGTTTGCCATATCTCATTAATTTTATCAACACCAGGGAAAACAGGACTAAGTAGCTGATAAATCAAGGAATAAGAGTAGTTCTTGAAAGGAGTATCCACATTCCAGTGCCAATCCCTCCACCAGGAACTTGGGGGTTGAAGGTTGAGCTTATGAAGCATGATATCAGGTATGAGCTCTTGAATATTAAGAATAGAAGGAAGATCTAAATTTTGAAGATTAAATTTTTGTTTGAGATCAGGCCAAGGAATCCAATCTTGAGAGTGCACTAAATCATTAATATAGCAGATGCCTTTGCGAAACAACCTCAAAGCTTTAATCCCTAGCGTATCAGCAAGATGAACTGAAGAGTTAGACAAAATAGGAGACCACCAGATATTCTAATAATTGAATGAAATACCATTACAAAAACCATCACCAATCCAATGAATATGAGGTTTCACCGCCTCAAAAGCTTACCAAATACTTTTAACAACAAAGGAACCTTGAATCTTAACTGGAGCAGAAGTAATGATGAGAGTATGGAGGCCAATATTAACACAAAAGGAATCAATTGCACTTTTTAAATAGAAGTAGTTTGGAATATAAAAATTTCTTAAATTTTTATAATTACATCTAGTTTCAATAAAAAAAAGGTGTCTATCCTAATCTTAGGAAAATCATTCAACTTGTTAAATTTTTAGACATGATTAGTCCTATATGTTTTGTTTTAGTAGTAGTTGTTTAATGTTAGTTAAGGTTTAAAAATAAGACCTTTTTTATTGAAATAAGAAGTTATGGAACTTACCATTATTGAAACTATTCATAATTAGGTCTCCAATAGTAAGAATAAAAAAAAAACTTATATGACAATCCTATGTCACTCTAGAGTAAGAGGATTTACCCTAACCCATATATTAGAGTCCTTCCCCTTTAACCTTATTTTGGCCTATCAATGGAAGAACCTACTACCCTTGGCTATGCTATCACAATCCCAAGACTTTAGGAGACTAATTCAATACTATTTGTATCCTCAAAGAAAAGGGTTTACCCTACTTATATATAGGGTGTTAGAACAAAATATTATTATTTTTTTAAAGCAAACTATACTAATAAGTTAGTACTAAATTACGAAAACCAATAGTATGTTTTTTTCTTTCTTTTTTTGTATAATTTTATGTAGATTTTGATTGGACAATAAAATTAAAAACTACCTCAAATTTACCAAACAAAAAAACTTAATAAGATTTTCAATATTAGATCTGATAGGAATGTCATTATTAAGAGGGAGTGATGGGAGAGAGTGGAGCTGGGAATAAGGAATATTTAATTTTAAACCAAAACTAGGAGTAATGATCTATGTATTTTCAAGAAAGAATAGATGTGGATCTATTGCAACATGCTAACTACACTTTGGTGGGTAGGAAAGAGAAGAAAGTTGTGGGCTTGGCCTTCTTTGAAAAAAGCAAGGCCCCTTTCGTGAATACAGTGTGTGGAAAAACCTTTGTTTTATGATAAATGTACCAATTGCCAAAGTCCACCCTATGGATCCAAGAGAGCATGTGTTGAGCATCCCAGATGCTCTGGTTGACCAAAACTTATAAAATATATTAGACTATCTTATTTATAAATTCTTAGGGACTTGACCAGGTTTTGTAGTTTTACAAAATTATATTAAGACAAATGGAAAACCAAAAGAACAATAATCACCTTTACCTATTAAAAAAACTTTTAAAAGGCTCTACTAGGTGGCCTGTGGTTTTTGGGAATGGTGGTGATGCAGCAACAAGGTAAGGGAAATTCGTTATCTTACTTAAGGTGGACAGCAAACAAAATTTGATAACAAACTTTAAGCTTTGATGATAAACTAATTTTCCACTCAAGACAACATGCAAGCTTTAGGATGATAAACCTCTCATCGACTACTCTATGATGGCACCAAATAGATAATGGAATACCTGACGACACATTCTAAGATTATTTTCTTCAACAATGATGACAATTTGGTAGAACCCTGAAGGTTCTAGCACAATTTTAATAAATAAATAATTAAAATAGCATCTAAATTAAAAGAATCGCTTTTAGATATGAATCGCCTTTTGCATTGGTTTGGGAAATCCCTCCAATGGGTCTAAATAATATATATTCTTCTTGTTGGATGATTTGATATGGATGACCAACCTAATATATATATCTACCCTAAAGCTACGTTGGTGAAGAGACATGATGGTTCACGTATGAAGAGACGTGATGGTTCACGTTATGAAGGGTTGTGATGGTTCACTTTATAAGTTAATAATATAATAATTAAATGATTAATAATACTAACTAATACTAACTAATAATGTTAGTATTGAGGATCCTAACACAATTCAACACTCACCACAAAAATATCAACATCTTGAACAACTCAAATTAGCAACCTCAAGTCGATAATTCCTTCGATGATGTTGATAACACTTGGATAGTAGTTCCCTAATGATGTGCACTTTTGTGATGGCACTTCCCTAATGGAACTTTCATGATGACACTTCCTTTGATGGCATACACTCTAGATGACACTTCACTTGATGGTGTGCACTTCCTTGATGACACTTCCCTTGACAATGTGTACTTCTCCAATGGCTCTTCCCTTCACAATGTGTGCTTCCCAATGATAGTTTTGCATGACAATAGATATCTTTACTTGGTAAGATGGTAAGGGGTAAGGGGTAATTTATTTTCTCTCTAGGTATGATACACTACTACAGCCTACCACTTCACAAAATGCTAATGAAAGCATGTCTACAGAAGCACAGGCACATCGGGTGCAATGTTTAACAAAAGCAGTTGTATTAACGAAATGCTAAGTGCATGAAAAAGGGAAAGCGAAGCATGAATGAAATGAGATGTAAAGAAAAAATAAAGGTGCAACCTATTTTATTAATTTTTCTTATGATTAGGTTACAATACGTCTCACCCATTTTCAGGGGCTCGAAGCGTTCGATACAATTTTGTTACACCAACGGATGGTGCGCTTCCCTTCGGGATCTTCCACGTGCCCACATTCGAAATGAGGGGGCCAAACGTCGTCACCGCTTGTGTGAATAAATTTTTGGTTCCTTTCTGCCACTCCGGTGTCGAGATCCTATGTACAGAGAAATAGAAAATTATTAATAGCACATGCAGATGGAGGGAAACATGCAATCCCCAAGGCCTCCGGTTAATGCATACATGAAATAACTAAAATAGTGATCAAAAATTATTAGAACAGAATGAAATTTAAATAGAAGCATGTAAACATCATCAGGAACACATTGCAAAAATAACAATCGAGAAATATGCTGTAGATTTCTAATCGCTTTGGCATGGGACGATTAGGACTATCATAAAATGTTCGAAAGCGACCTCCCAAATGTCCCATCTAGGGGCCTCCAAAACACTTGTAAAGTTGGGGTTAGGAAAAATGTGGCATTTTGAGACGACCCAAAAGGTCGGATTTGGAATATTCTACCCCAATCACCCTGTATCTGAAGGTGCTCCCTATATGTTAGTAAAAGCATAAAACAATGAAAACACAATCAAAACAAGTCAGAATGCATTGAAATTTGAACTACAAAATATATGAAACACACAAAACATGATGCAAAATAAATAGTGAAGAAATCTACTATAGATTTCTAATCGCTCTGGGGTGGGGTGATTAGGACTGCAACAGTGCGTGGGGCTCCCGGGGGCAGGACGCCCACCGTTTGGGGCTTGGTTTTGACACCAATCCACTTGGGATGGGTCCAAAACCTCCTAGGGGGTTGTGTTGGAAAATTGGGTGTGGTATTGTGGCCAATTGTTTGGGTTTTGGGTCCGTATTGCACTCCTAGTATTCACCCGATAACCGCCCTTCCAAAAGAGAGATCAAGGGTGTAGGAAGCACAATGAGGAGTGAGGATATAATTCGGCAGCACTCCGTTGCTCCAAATGCTCCTACTCTATCCTTTTTTGGAGTGAGAAGACTCACAATTTTATATACCTGAAGGTCTGCTTTGAATGTGCATGCAAGGGTGCCACTTGGCCATCATGCCTTGTCAGGGGAGAGAAGATTCCTCCCTGATTAAGGGCTCCATGACTGCCTCTTTGAGCTTTGAAATGCTTACTCGCACTCCTATGCATTGAAGGTGGAGTTGAGTGGTAGATCTGGGCTTCCATTTTTCAAGGTTTGACTTTTTTCCTATCAAACCTACTATTCGCCCCACCCTGGAGCGATTGCTGCTAATCATCTTGGGGTGGGGCGAATAGCATTCTAATCATCCCAGGGTGGAACGAATAAGGAGCAGGGTTCTTGAAAGGTGCCAAATTGACCTCTAACCTTCCAAAATTGTTTTGGGAGTGGTTAGGACCACTATTTAACCTCTAGGGGCTGCCCTAGGGGCTATTTATGCCAATTTTGTCAGTGCTTGTAGCCACATAATCGGGTTGGTGCTATTTTGGTGTCTATAGATGCCCCTTTTTGGGATGCATTGTGCGTGGCGCAGTGCTAAGAAAAAATAGATAACCAAAGCACTTAATGATTAGGGTTTCTCAGTAACCTAACCAACTTTTGATATCCCAAGTATGGAAATGGCACGCATTCTTGAATCCTTGCTTCTGACGAGCTAAGGAGCTTAATTCAAATGTTAACCTTTTTCGGTGAGGTGTTACTTGATTTTGGGCATTATTCAGTCATGAATAGGCAAAGTGCGCAACCTTTTGTCTATGGGAACCTTGAGTTCATGATTCTAGAATGCAAAGTGTTTGATCAGCTTGTGATTATTGCTTGTTTGCTGCCCCAAGCAGGAGTGTGATTGTATTTGTCAATGATTCTTTGAATGCATGCCATTTTCTTGATTGGGTGTGTATTTGTTGATTGGTGACTAAGTGTGACTAACCCCTCAAGCGAAAAATCGATGAGGGAATGACCGACATGAGAAAATCGACGAGTCACTTGACCCAATATGACTTTTGTAAGGGTGCCTTTAGTTGTTTTTCATTGATCGCTTATGCAGTTTCTCAAGAATTGGACCTGTTTTTGGTGGGTTTTGACCCTTTTTTGTGACGCTTATTGGGGCTGAAATTGTCAAAAATTCGTCCTCCCGTGGAGTGTTCCGGCTATGGTAGCCTTCTTAGGGAGTAGGATATTGATAATTTGTGGCCTCGACATCAGTTTTGTATGCCAAGAATGTCAGGTGCAAAGGCGCCTTTGTTCGGCAATTTTATTATTATTTTTTGGTGGGTTTTAACCCTTTTTTGTGACGCCTATTGGGGTTGAAATTGTCAAAAATTCGTCCTCCCATGGAGCGGTCCGGCTATGGTAGCCTTCTTAGGGAGTAGGATAGTGAGGATTTGTGACCCCAACGTCAATTTTGGATGCCATGAATCATAGGCGCAAAGGTGCCTTTGTTCGGCAGTTTTATTATTGTTTTTTGGTGGGTTTTGACCCTTTTTTGTGATGCCTTTTGAGGATGAAATTGTCAAAAATTCGTCCTCCCGTAGAGCGGTCCAGCTATGGTAGCCTTATTAGGGAGTAGGATATTGATAATTTGTGGCCCTGATATCAGTTTTGTATGCCAAGAATTTCAGGCACAAAGACGCCTTTGTTAGGCAATTTTATTATTGTTTTTTGGTGGGTTTTGACCCTTTTTTTTTGTAATCATCCCAATGTGGGACGAATACCAGTTTTGTAATCGTCCCAAGATGGGACGAACGCTAACTAGAGCGCTCATCCCAGGGTGGAACGATTATAGGCCTAAGAGCCTATAAGGGCCAAAACTAGGTTTTGGGCTCATTTGCAATTTTTTTTTCTAGCGATTTGGAGCTGTGGGGAGGAGGAGTGTGAGTTTGCGTAGCGGAGCACTATCAAAATTTCATGGATACCATGAGTGCAAGGACTGGATATTTGAGTATCGGAGCCGAGGCAAGACCGGTAGGTGCTCCTTTCTTTTGCTTGTTATTTGTTTGTTTTTATATGAATTTTTAAAACTCGCATTTTATCATTGTTTTTTTGTCACATTAAGGTTAAAACCCTAGATGAATGTTGTGGTTTTATTTGTTTTGTTTTGTTCATAATAAGGTTAAAAAAACCTTAGATGATTTTTGTGTTTTAATTTGTTTTTGTTTACACTTAAGGTTAAAAACCCTAGTATAGTTTTAATGTTTTTGTTTGATTTTTTTGTCCACACTTAAGGTTAAAAACCCTAGTATGATTTTGTTTGTTTTATTTGATTTTTTGTTCACACTTAAGGTTAAAAACCCTAGGATGAATTTGTTGTTTTATTTTGTTTTTTTTTTTGTTTAGACTAAGATTAAAAACCCTAGTTTAAAATTTGTATTTTTTGTGTTGTTTATTTGATTTTTTTGAATGTTTTTTTTGTTTAGTATTTGTGTTCAGACTAAGGTGAAAACCCTAGTTTAAAATTTGTTTTTTGTATTATTTTTTTTGTTTTTCGTTTAGACTAATGCTAAGCCCTAGTTAATTTTTTTTTTTTTGTATACATTGTTTTACATTCGTTTTATTACTGTACAATTTTTTTGTTGTCATGTTTTAATGTTTTTGTGTTGTTTTTATTTTTCAGGTTGTGAAGAGTCGATACCATTAGCTGAAGGTATTTTTTGATGCATGGGATGCGTTGACTGTGGCGGATTGGGATTGGCTTGATGCCCTTGGGCTTCAAGCAAGTGATGCAACTAGAGCCTATGGTGGGGGATCGGGCATATCTGACTGCCCTGATCAATTTGTGGGATCCTCGCACCAACACCTTTCATCTCCCAATAGGGGAGATGACGGTGACTCTGGAGGACGTGTATCAAATTCTGTAGATTTTGATAGACGGGCTACCCATTCGGACGATTCCTTGTGATCAGTGAATGGTGGTGCTGACATGGTGCTTTGGGCATGTAACAAAGATTGGGGTGGATAGGGCGGTGGAGAGGGTAGATGGGGACTGCTTGATTAGCGAGATTCTGGTGCGGTGGTGGCTAGAGAAGGGCGTGTGGGGGGTGAGGCATGCGTTACTCATGACCCTCATCTCCAACATGCTGCTTCCTGACTCCTCAGGTGTGAGGTTCCCTTAGAACCTACTTGAGGTAGTGTTCAGACTAGTGGAGTGTTCGATGGTAGCACCACTGATTATGAGGTGGGGTCAGATGCTATTGGCACAGCTTTATGATGAGCTGTACGAGGTCTGCTACTAGAGACAGAAGGGGATTGGGTGTAGCTATCTATTGCAGTGTTGGGGGTGGTAGCACATAGTTATGGAGCGGCCATAGGGGTTGCCTTGGACCACTCAGGGAGAGATGGTGGATAGGGAGATTGGATATGCTGCTCTACGATGGAGGTCAGAGGATCAGGGGTAGAGTCGACGATGGGCAGGGGTCGTAGGGTACTATACTGATGCCTTCTCTCTTCTTGCTCTAGGGGAGGTGTTTTGGCGACCATATCGAGACTGTCCAACATGGCATGAGGCTGGAGAGTGGCTTTGGTGGGTGCGCAGGGGGAGGTGGTTGATTGGGTGACACGGGATCGAGTATGAGAACTTCTCGTACATCTGGGTGACTCGATAGTTTGGTGTGCGCTAGGGAATGCCTAGTGAGCCCTTGATCTATCGACATCGGGGCGACGAGAGGACTCTGGCCTAGCCGATCATTGAGCTGCTGGGTGAGGAGTCGAATGTAGTGATTGATATCCCCGACATGGACAATGTTGGGGTGACTGCAGAGTATGACCAGTGGTGGACGATGCTGCGATGGTGGGGTGAGGGGCCTCTAGGAGGTCCGAATGTAGCAACAGCAGGTGGTGGGGTTGCGGAGGCACCGGGGGAGGGTTGGGGGGCTCCGCTCGATGATGCGGATATGGTGGAGGTAGATGACTTGACTGGGGATGATTTAGGGGTTTTAGAGTAGCCAGATACATAGGACATCCTAGAGTAGTGGGTGCCGAAGCAGCATGCCATCCTGAAGATGCCCATGCCTCAAGCAGTCCCAGGGGATATGAAGGCTAGGCTTTGTGCTGAGATAGCATGATTGGAGGACCTACTACAGAGATGGGATGAGGAGCACAACATTGAGAGGGATCGCCTGTGGACTTAGTTGGTGCAATGGGATGACGCATTAGTTGTGTACCATCGACGGGATGTGGAGTGGGGTTGGTGCCAGGTGGAGTTAGAGACCAAGATTATCCGCCTCGGGGGACAATTACCTAAGCTCATTGGAGGTGGATCATCACGTCGTACGAGAGGTGGCAAGACTGACCAGTCAGCATACTCTCATCACAAGTGACTGGGTGAGGGTAGCACTAGTAGGCATGATGCGAGGGCTGGCAGTAGTCGCCCTAAGAGGTCCCATAGGACCCACACCACTAGGGGTAGTTCTAGTCACATCGATCCTGCATGATCATGGTGGCCAACTCCTTAGGTTTGGGTTTTTGAGTTTTTGATTTTTTTGTGAGGTCATAGGACCGACTTATTGTAGCCTACGGGTATTTTTGACCTAATATATACATAACTCTCTTTTTTATTATACACTTGTCATGATTTATCATTTATTTTATGCACATTTATTTACGTTGATGTATGCATGTGTTATTGTGAATGCGAATGTTTCTACTATATGATATATGCATATGGAAGGGATGAAATGGTTTGTTGATAACTTGGCGGTGGCACCATAGACTGTATAGGATTTACTGGCTTTCTATACTATGTGATTGCTTTGTGGAATGACTTTGCATGTGTAATATTTTTTTGTTTGTATTTTCTGATGGTGATGTAAGAATGGAATGTACCACAGGTGTTCTAGAATGTAGTTAAGGTTTTTTTGAGACTCATATGTTTTAACTAACTATCCAAGACTGTATATTTATCTCATAAGACTTTTGAACAAGGTAAGAATCAGACTTGAGTTTGACCAAGTTATTTCACATCCCTGTGTGTGCGATTGAATTTATTTATGTGGTAGTTGTCAGGATACCGCCAGTTCCAGATAGGCTGTCAACCAAACCTATACTGAGGATCACCTAATTAGCTCCACTAACTCCTTTGTTATATTTAATAATATTAATCTGCGGTGCAATCTAGGAGACCATAAGCTAGCTCATCCACATGCAAACATTGATCTGTACATAGTTTAATGTGATAGATATATCGTCATGCAGGAGGTTTACCTCCAGTGACCAGCAGGCTATCCACCAAACCGATACTAAGGATCACCTCATGACCTTTCGAATGCTGAGAGTTCTAGGGATTCAAGTTCAACTCCCTTATTTTCTTTACTTTTATTGGGATACTTGCTCGCGTATGTAGTGATAAAAATCACTGTTTATTTTTATTCTTTTCTTTTGAGCAAGGGATTGGAATTTTGAGTGATGAGAATCACTATTTCTTGTGCATTTTGATGTATGCACTGTGTGGGTTTTGATGTCAAACTTTGGAGTTTGTACTTTGACTTTTTGCAATTTTTTTGAATATTTACAACTTTTTGAGAATTTGGGATGCTTGGGGAATTGGGTAGGGAAGATGCTTGTCCTTTTTCCAACTCTTAGCATTCTTGGGGTCATTCGCACAGGGGGATGAGCGAGATAACCTTTTCACTATATGGTATCCTAGATTGCTTTGCAGGTTTCATATTTCGTTCATACAACTTGGGAATTTTTTATGTGTTTTAAATTGTGTTGGGATGCGATGTAACAAGGTGTGATCCAAGTAAAACTCTACCTTTGTAAAATCTGTCTGAATTTGTATAGTTTTTGGCTAGAAATCTAAAGACAATTGAATGATGAAAGCCCTGGATACATTAGAAGACAACTGATTATGATATGGTGAAAAATGTGGATGGAGTTTATTTTTTCTAGACTATTTACAAAGTGGAAAAATGCGAGAAATTATGGAATTGTCGAGTAATTATAGTCTATGGTGCATTTGACCTGTATGACCAACAAATATGCAATGTATGTTTGCGATGCCTAATGCAACTTATTGTTTTTTTTTGTGTGTTTTTATTTTTAAGAGTATGCATGGAAGTGAGATGTAATTTTTTTGTTATTTTTGATTATTTCATTGTTTTTGAAAATTCATTATGGTTGGTTTATCCCGAGTGGGTGCAGACAAAGTGATTCTTTTGGATCCTTGGAGGTTTTGACCAAAGGGATTATAGATACCTTTGGGGAATTTTGGGTGACCAAGCGGTTGTGGGAACCCTTGGGGCTTTTGTTTTGACCAAAGGGTTTATAAATACCTTTGGGGGATTTTGGTGTGACCAAGTGATTGCGGGAATCCTTGGAGCTTTTGGTTTGACCAAAGGGATTATGGGTACCTTTGGGGCATTTTGGGTTGACCAAACGATGATGGCAATCCTTGGAGCGTTTGGTTTGACCAAAGGGATTATGGGCACCTTTGGGGCATTTTAGGGTTGACCAAGCGATTATGGGAATCCTTGGAGATTTTGGTTTGACCAAAGGGATTATGGACATCTTTGGGGCATTTGTGGGTTGACCAAGCGATTGTGGGAATCCTTGGAGCATTTTGGGGTGACCAAAGGGATTATGGGCACCTTTGGGGCATTTTTGGGTTGACCAAGTGATTGTGGGAATCCTTGGAGCTTTTTGGGGTGGGCCATGGCTCTTTTAAATGTGGAATGGCCTCAAATGACTGATGTTCAAAGGTTCTAGTTCCTTGATTCCTTCAATAGAGGCGATCCAAAATGTTCCAGGTCCTATTTTACTGTCGATGACATAAGGACCTAACCAATTTATCGTGAACTTGTCCCTTAAATGGGGTAGCAAGTTAGAATTTTGTTGGTTCTCTTTTAATACCAAGTCACCAACCTGAAAGTCCCTCAGGTGAACTTTCATGTTATATGCTTTCTTAAGTAGCTCTTGATAGATACGTAAATGCTCGAGAGCATTGATGCGTCATTTGTGGAGCAACGTAAGCTGGTCTAACCGAGCTAACATTTCGTACAGTTCGCTCTATCATGTTTATATGATAGAGGCTCCACAACGTAAGCTGGTCTAACATTGTTATATGGTAGAGCCTCTATCATATAAACATGATAGAGCGAATTGTCGAGCAACGTAAGCTGGTCTAACATTGTTATTGGTGCATGGGGCTCCACGCAGATGGCAAACTGTGCATCCAAAAACTTTTTTAGCTCGTATTTGACCATTAAGGCTAATTTTGGGTGCATCTTACATAGTTTTTGCTTGACTAGCTTGACTGTCGGATCAAGCATTATATTATGCATGAGTAGCTACGGGTCTAGCCCCGACATGTCTTTGTAGGACTATGCAAAAATCTCCTTCTTCTATTTGAGAAGGGTAATGTAATCGGCTTGCTCTTCGAGGGATATACTTACCC
Source organism: Wollemia nobilis (assembly GCA_028583015.1). Lineage (NCBI taxonomy): Eukaryota > Viridiplantae > Streptophyta > Pinopsida > Araucariales > Araucariaceae > Wollemia > Wollemia nobilis. The sequence goes on along the minus strand of JAQPPZ010017101.1, from coordinate 8,847,028 downwards.
CTAGCTTGATGATTTGTAGATTCATTGGATCAAAGTTGATGTCTACGTCAGTCGTCTCTTCGACTGACATGTGGGACCTGTCCTCCAACTGGTGTGGAGTTGGGATTAGGTGGATATAATTTGTTGAATTTAGATCTACGTTTGGAACGTCGGGTTCCTCTTCAGCATGGAAGATATCCTGAGTTGGTCTTGGGGTGAAATGAAGCATCTCACCGCAAGGCTAGTACTCTGATGGGGATGGTGGCGAGTTAGCGCAATCCCAGTCTATGGCATCTAGGTTTAGATACAATGGTTGTGCTAGATCGGCTAGATTACGGATGGGGGTGGTTAAGTCAATATAGGTCTTCCCTATATCCCTTGGGTTTTGGTGTATTGGGGTCTATGGGTCAACTTTCTAGTAGGTTTATCAAGTTTACCATGGATAAGTGGTCAAACAAGGAGTCTTTAGACTCTATGAAGGGTGTGAATTGTTGCCTAGGGTGACGCTGTTGATTTTTCTCTTACCTATGATTTTCCTTCTCATAGATGCCAAGAGGAATTACCTCATTTGGAGGCTGTGTTGTCTGTGCAGGCTTTGGTATGCTTATGGCAACCTGATTGACCGCAGCGGGTTTTTGTTGCATGGACCCAGTTTTGGCATTTTTGGGCCACTCTTTCTTGCGTGGCTTGGCAATCTCACCATATTGTATCTTGATTTCCTCAATTATTTTGGCTTGCACCAGGGCTTCCTCGAGAGTGTTATATTGTTGCAGCTGCAATAGCACAGAGATCGACCTTAGGCAACTTTTCAAGAATATTTGGGTCAGGTCGGCCATGGGAGGGAGGTAAGGAAGCTTTGAAAGCAACGTTCTCCACCAATTTTCATAGGCCACCATGATCTCCTCATCATACTATCTGAGGCTAGCTAGGTCGCTTAATGATGCCTTCTTGGTGTTGAAGGTGAAATGTTCAAGGAATGCATCCACTAGTTGGTCCAGATTACAGATGCTATGCTTCAGCAACTGGGTAAACCAATCTGATGTAGCGCCTGTGAACGTGGTTATAAAAATTCTTAGAAGCAATGCATCACTGTCCTGAATGCCAAAGGATTGGCTCAGGAATCTTGTCATGTGCTCTTGGGCATCTTCATCCCCTTTAAATATTGCCAATTGAGGCATTTTGAAGTGTTCAGGGTATGGGGGTGCCGGCACTGAAGGATGCATAGTGTGACTATGGAGCTGGCGTAAAGTATGCTTTTGGGGCCCAGAATTCTTAGTCTCCATAGACTCTAAGTGCTCTAGCAACGTCTTGTATGCATCAGAGGATTTGATCTCTTCCTCCTTGGTTTGTTCCTATTGCAAATTGTGAGGAACTTGAGGCCTATGGAGGGGTAGCCGAATGGCGCCCCCTACCTTGGTAGGGCATTTCATTTGGCTCTTCTTCTTGCTATAATTCCTCATAGGCTTCTTGAGGAGTTCCTGGGCGTGACCTATAAACATGGGTGGGTTCCCGAGGAGGGTGCCCATCATTGGCTCTAGGGGTGGCCTCCTGCTCATGTCTAGGAGGTCTTGGAGGCAACGCTTGACAAGGTCATGGGGACCTATCTCGTACCAAGGTGTTATACCTCTCATAAAGCCCTGTCTTATGTGTGCAAGGGGTTGGAATCCTCTCATGCATAGTGTTCTAGAGAAACTCATCCGTCTGACACTAAATGTGCTCTTTGCTAAGATGGTAGAGGTGCTCTAACTATTTTTGATCTTGCTCAAGCTACATGATTTGTGCTTGGCAGGTGGCATGTTTGGAAAATTCCAAGTCGATTTGTTTCACCGTCTTAGGTCTAGGGGGCTTAGATGCTTCCCCTACATGTCTTTCTCGGTCATGGTGATTCAAGATCTCTATAGGTTGCTTTCCTTAGTTAGCAACATTCACCCGAGGCTCTAGCCTCAGTAAGTGATCCTGATAAATAGCAGGTGCGGAGGCGCATTGCTCTCACACTGTGTATTGCTCTTGAGGAATATAGTGGTTTTCCTCATACTCCCTTTCATATATGTGAAAGGTGCAGGAAGAGTTGGCTCACCCTGTCTGAAGAGCTTGCGCTCTAGGTTTGGCCTATTGTTTTTTACAGTAATTAGGGGTAGGGGAGGGGTTATATAATCATGTGGCCCCTCCTTATGCACCCTATGTGGTTATAACACTTTATCGCACGGTGGCAACTCATAATGAGTGTCTAATGGGGCCTTCCTATGTATGTACTCCTAAAAGGGACTGTGTTGAATGGGAGTGCCCCTCAAAGAGGTGCCTCGATCGTCCTATTTCGTCGTGGTATGATGTGGACTATTTTGCGGGTCATCCCACCAAGGTGGTATAACCAAGTCCTTGGGGCTATAACGGAGGCGACTTGTGCCCCCTTGTACACTTTTCGTAGCTTCTGCCCGTGATTGGGCTTGGCTACAGGTGTACACCATGGTTGTGGTTTTATAAGGGATACATATGTTTTTATCTTCTTTACGATTTTTTATGCTACACTAAACAAAAAAGTGGTCACACAAACAAAGAAGTGATTATCTCATTTACAGATTAAATGTGTGCCCTAAATCTGGTTCAATGTGTTTTGATTTTTGTTTTGAAAGCCTTGTAAAGAAAATTTTGTTGTACATGCAATATAAGGGCTCTTATGTCTCCAAAAATGGTCACCCCTTCAATATATCATTGCTAGGCCGTTATACCGAACCTCTCAATATACCTGCCATTACGTGAGGGAAACTATTGGTATGCGAGAGCATAAAAATACATGGAACATAGGCGATACGGAAGGGGAATCGCTCTTTTTTTGACACCTACCATAGAAGACTTATCCTCATGCGCTGGGAATCACCCCAGCTACACTTGTTTAGCTTTCATCAGGATTTACATCTAGCAACAGTCACGATCGGGGTTATGTATGCAAAATTCAAGCCAAGGTGGTGATGAAATCCATCGTTGGTCTTGATCAAGTGTTGGGGTTTTACGACAAACTCCTTGATGTTTATATTATCACGTTGTGTGCGTGGTTCTTTTTACTTGCGCAAAGAAATAAAACATGCAGCAACTTCTCTATGCAAGCAAAGAAAGTAGAAAAATCATAGAAATAGAGACAAAAAATTACAAAGGAAAAACCTACCTCTTCTCTACCCAAACCAGATGCCCCTGATTTTCTGCTCAGAAAATGCACAAAGAGTTAATAATCTCGGGGTGGGAAGAATAGTATATTTGTATTCATCATAGGGTGGGACAAATACCTATTCTTCCCTGGGTGAAATGAATACCAGCTCTGTATTCATCACAGGGTGGCACGAGCAACAGTCCAGCACCTGAAGGATTAACACCTACAAGCAAAAACCCAAAAATTTGATCAAAAAATTGATCCCAAAATAAAGGGACAGGGTCCCACCATGATCACCATTGAAAGCATGTCTACAGAAGCACAGGCGCACAGGGTGCGATGCAAACAAAAGCAGTTGTATTAACGAAATGCTAAGTGCATGAAAAATGGAAAGCGAAGCATGAATGAAACGAGATTTAAAGCAAAAACAAAGGTGCAGCCTCTTTTATTAATTTTTCTTATGATCAGGTTACAATACGTCTCCCCACCCATTTTCAAGGGCTTGGAACGTTCGATACAATTTTGTTATGCCAACGGATGGTGCGCTTCCCTTTGGGATCTTCCACATGCCCACATTCGAAATGGGCGGGCCAAACGTCATCGCTACTTGCGTGAATACATTCTTGGTTCATTTCTACCCCTCTGGTTTTGAGATCATGTGTACAAAGAAACAACAAATGATTAATAGCACATGCGAATGGAGGGAAACATGTAATCCCCAAGGCCTTCGGTTAATGCATACATGAAATAATTAAAATAGTATAAAAATTTATCAGAACATAATGAAATTTAAACAAAAGCATGTAAACACCATCAGGGACACATTGCAAAAATAACAGTCAAGAAATCTGCTGTAGATTTCTAATCACTCCGGGGTGGGACGATTAGGACTGTCATAAAACGTTTGAAAGTGACCTCCAAAATGTCCCATCTAGGGGCCTCAAAAACACCTAAAAACTTGGGTTTATGCAAAAAGGGGCATTTTGAGACGACCCAAAATTTCGGATTTGGTATATTCTACCCCAATAACCCTGTATTCGAAGGCACTCCCTGTATTTTAGTAAAAGTGTAAAACAATGAAACTTAGTCAAAACAAGTCAGAATGCATTGAAATTTGAACTGCAACATATATGAAACACACAAAACATGATGCAAAATAAACAGTGAAGAAATATACTACAAATTTCTAATTTCTCCAGGGTGGGGCGATTAGGACTGCAACAATGTGGGGGGAACCCGGGGGCAGGACACCCACCGTTTGGGGCTTGGTTTTGACACCAATCCACTTGGGATGGGTCCAAAACCTCCTAGGGGGTTGTGTCAAAAAATTTGGTGTGGGATTGTGGCCAATTGTTTAGGTTTTGGGTCCAGATTGCACTCCTGGTATTCACTTGATAACCTCCCTTCCAAAAGAGAGATCAAGGATGTAGGAAGCACAATGATGGGTGAGGATATAATTCGGCAGCACTCCATTGCTCCAAATGCTCCTACTTTGTTCTTTTTTAGGGTTAGAAGACTCACCATTTTATAGACCTGAAGGTCTGCATTGAATGTGCATGCAGGGGTGCCACTTGGCCATCATGCCTTGTCAGGGGAGATATGATTCCTCCTTGATTAAGGGCTCCATGACTGCCTCTTTGATCTTTGAAATGCTCACTCGCACTCCCATGCATTGAAGGTGGATTTCAGTGGTGGATCTGGACTGCCATTTTTCAAGGTTTGACATTTTTCCCATCAAACCTGCTATTCGCCCCACCTTAGAGCGATTGTTGCTAATCGTCTCAGGGTAGGGCGAATAGCATTCTAATCATCCCAAGGTGGAACAAATAAGGAGCAAGGTGCTCGAAATGTGCCAAATTGACCTCTGACCTTCCAAAACTACTTTGGGAGTAGTTAGGGTCACTTTTTAACCTCTGGGGGCTACCCTAGGGGCTATGCATGCCAATTTGGTCAGTGCTTGTAGCCACATAATCAGATTGGTGTTGTTTTGGTGTCTACATCTAACTCTAAGAAATTGTTAAAAAAAAAAGGAAATCAAAACATAAACATAGCACAAGGATCTTCTTTAAAGGAATATAAAGAATTTTGATTTATTTATTATTGAATTTTATAATTACATCTTTGCAGTCTAATCAATAACTTCCTTAGGGTTTAAGCTTTCATTATATGATGGATTTCTAACTTTGACTTCCTATCCATGTAAGAAATTGCTTGAATTAGTCTTTCTTTGAGATCTCCTTCTTGTCCTTCATTACAAGCTTTCAATTCATCTGCATTATCCTATTCATTGTCACTAACATATTCTACTTGAACGTCCATACTCTAGGTATTTTCAAGTGCATCTAATTGACTAATAATTCCTCTCATCATCTCAACTATGTCCACAACACAAGGGCCTTATGGTACTCTTCTTCCTCATTGCTCTATCATTTCTTTGGAATGTGTCATGTCTCAGATATCTTATGGCTCTAATAACAAAATTATGTAGTGGCAAGGTGGGGGTAATTCATTTTCTAAATCAAGGTGGACAACAAACCAATTCAAATAGTAAACTTGAAGCCTTGATGATAGACTAATTTTTTACTCAATACAACATGCACGATTTAATATGGGAAACCTCTCTTTGGCTACTCTTTGACAGTACCAAAATACATAGTAGACTGCCTAATGATAAATTCCAAGAATATTTCATTCAATTATGATGGCAAGCAGGAATTCTACACTTGCCACAAAAATTTCAACATCCCAAATAGCTCATGTCAATAATCTCAAATCAACAATTCCTTTGATGATGTTGGCAACACTTGGATGGTACTTCCCCTGATGGTGCATGCTTTCATGATGGTATTTCTCCTAAGGACACTTCTATGATGATAATTTTCTTTATAGTGCACACTCTCGATGGCTCTTCCCTTGAAAAAATACACTCTTAACTATACTTCCCTTTATGATCCACACTTCCTCAATAGCACTTCTCTAGATGATATGTACTTCCTCGATGACTCTTCTCTTCATGGTGCACACAACCCAATGATATTTTTGTGTGATGATAGATATATTTAGTTGGCAATATGGCAAGGGGTAAGGGATAATGTATTTCCTCTCCAAGTATGGCACACTAATACAACCTTCCTCTTCATCAAACAATGACTCCAAGCAATGGTTAAGAAAAAAGGTAATCAAAACATAAACATAGTGCAAGGATCTCCTTTAAAGGACGATAAATAAGTTTATTTTATTTATTATTGTATTTTAAAATTACATAGTCATAAAATGCATCAATATCTACAAACATTCATGTCATGCATACACCCAAACCTCACACACAAGTCTCTCTAGTCTCTTGTGCTTTTTCTCTTACCGAATCATCTCTTCTTCCACCTTGTTGATTTCTCTTCCTTGCTTCTGCCCCTTCTCTCTCTCTCTCTCTCATTTTCTCCTTTTTTATTTTCTATTCTAATCCCCTTTTATAAGCTCTAATAATAATTACTAAAAAACTATAGTCGTTTTATGGTTAATCTTCCAACTTATCGCATTGTCCAATAGTTGGTCTTCTAGCTTTCTACATGGATGCTCCTACATCATACTCATTGGGTAAGAGGAAATGTTCCATGAGCTCCAACTCATGAACATGAATTGTTCTTCTAAGCCATTTCCATTTTAGCTTGGTTGTATTTGTTAGAATATATATTATATCCTAAGTTGTTACTAGGATAAGTTTGAGTGGCTAAGATTAACTCAGTTATGATCCAATGGATCATATTGTATACCTTTGCTATTTAAGCAAGGTCACTTTCATTGAATAATATTAAGTCTTTTATTTTTCTAACATGGTATCAGAGCAGGCTTTCCCTGCCTTGTGAGCTTGAGGATATTTTCCTCATGGGGGGATTTCCCTCATTGAAATCCCCCTCGTTTTTTTTCTATTTTTTTCCTCCCAATTTTTTTTACTGAGAGAGTATGCACTCCATATTTTTGATGGATCAGAAACCAGATGGTTAAAAAATTATATGTAGTTTGGGAGGTTATTTTTTAGTTTTTTAGGGTTTGCAAAATGGTGCCATCATTTCCGACAAGCATGATGTCATTGTCTTTTTTACCTATAGATTTGTCTCTCTCTGTCATGCTAATTTTTTTGTTTGTTATGCAGTTGTGCACGAGAACTTGATGCAATTATTTTTTTAGAGCATATCTTCTTGTTTTCATGAGAAGAAAATCGGGGTTTTTTTTTTATGTTGAATTTTACCTCCACATAGCCGTGATTGCTCTTTAAAGGTAAAATTTTGGCCTACTAGTCACTGTCAAACGGTGGAAAAAGTGAAGCATTTGGATGTGGGCCATTGGCTGTTTATTTTTTACAAACCTATGAACCTATGGCAGCTTTGAATAGTGACTTTGAAAATGGTTTCTTTTTCGCTATGGGCAATCATGGTAGAGTTTCGACGAGATTTTCATCAATCTTCCCACGATAGTTTTCTCATATTTGAACCTATGCATTACAAACTTTAGTTTTTTTGTAGTGGTGGCATGTTTGAAAAGTTACCGCTTGGAGGGATCATCCTACCAGGGTCAGCGATGATGATAGGTTTTATTTTCTACTCCAGATAATAAGTATGTGGAGGAAAATTCTTTGTATGTGTATGTTATGTACATATGGTGTGTCATCGGTATGCAGTTGAATGTTTTACAGCTCTATCTAAATACGTGTGAGGGTGGCATCTTCCTACCCTTTGATATTTCTATGGGATTCGAATTGTTGTTGCTACTCTTCGAGTTAGATTAGGGCAATAATGCTTTGGGATCCATAAATTAGAATTTTTGGGCTTTCTAGCTTCCCATGATGGTGTATTTTATGTTTCTCTCTACTGTTGCTCCAGATCTATGTCAACGACTCAAACCACCACAAAATCTCATCGTTGCCCTATTTGATTTTTCACATTTGGCTTTGGCTCTTGTTCACATTCCATAGCCATGTCAAGCTATTTTTTTCCTCCTAGTGTTCTCGAGATATTTTTTAGGGAATCCTTTTCCCTCTTTACCTCTTGTTGCCTGATCAGTGAACATCGCTATGGCCATTACATTCCCATTTTAGAACCACACACCCAGCTCAGAGGTGCGAGTTGCCTTTTTTGGTACTCAAATGCACCAATTTTGTGGAGTGTAGTGGAGTGTAGTCGCAAGTTGTGCACAACAGACCAATGGTTGATTTTCTACAAGGACTAAACGATTGAGGTGGAGGTAATTTTTGAATTTGGGGTTTTTGTGCTAGCTTCCAGTACCAGAGCCTGCATTCAATTCAAAGTTATTAATGTGGAATATCCCAGCATATATGACTAGTTAGTACGATATCAGGTGTTCGTCGTTGACCATTTAGTGGTGAGAATTTGATCTCAATATATTGTGATAGTCTGCATAAAATAAATGTGCATTTGATGACTACCATGGTTATGGGATATGCATAGAATGAGCTTGTTGAGGAGGCGATGAGATTATTTGATAAAATTGTTGGACATGACTGCCTTTATAGAATGCGATGATTAGGGAAAAGGCCCTCAAGCTCTATAAAGAAATGAAGTTTTAAAAATTACGATGAGATGCAAAGGGGCTAGGGTGATGACCGAAGCTGAGGAGGAGCATGGCCATGGCATTTTTTGGTGATAGAAAGAAGTGGGAGAAGACCTAAAATTTTGCCAAAAATAGTTCCTGATTTTTCTATTATTTGATGCAAATTATCACCATCCCTCGATGCCCTAGTTTTTCACGGAGAAATGGACCTCATTTGAAAATCTGATTCAGCATTGAAGTTTTTTTTAAATATGAAAAACATCATATCCATTGAATAAATCATTGGTGGTGGCAGCTCACCAGGCGACGATGTGGCACATCAAGCAATAAAAGCACTGCATCTAGAAGTGTGACTCCCAAATGATCCTCGTATGACCAAAAAAAATGGTGATGGCGGTTGCTTCCATAGCGGTGGAAGATTGACATTGTGGGCATATGGGCACTCTTTCATTAGTATATTACATTTTGATTTATGGTTAATAAAAATTATAAAAGTGGACATATTATTAAAAATGCATGGCCCATTGTTGGCCACTTCATTTTTTTTATTATTATTTCCACGTGGGTATGGAGGGCCACATGGCATTTGTATTTTTCTTGGGAGGAAATTTTTTTTTTCCAATATTTTGGAATATTCCCTTATTGCAAAAAAGAAGAGGGCTATTTTTTTCCTGCAGATGAAGGCCAAAGTGACACCCAATCATAGGGGTGTTTATAGTCATCGAAAAGGTTTTTGAAATATGGGTACAATATTGGTGTCCAATTTCCATTTTTTATCATGGAGTGCACTCTCGGTTGAACTCAACACTCCCAAGCTTTGTAAGTGATCCTAGTATCTAGTCATCTCCTTTATATCACCTAGCGGTTGTAGCAGTTGGTTACCCATGCATTCCGATAGGATGAGGAGGTCACCATAAGGACACATTTGAGAGCTACATTGGTGCCCTTTCATTTTATGATCCCTTTGTTTTGTTGTTTGTCCACAAGTTTGGGACCTTGTTATTAGCCCATTGTGTTCATATAGGTGGTAACCACATACTTATGCTTGTGGAGTCATTTTGGACTACCCTTGCGATTCTTATGGTTATTTCTCTTTCCTATATTCTCACTCTCCTTTTGTGAGATACTTTGGTTTTAAAGGGTATATTTAGTGACTTATCATGGTTCATAGCCTTGTTCATGGTCACAAGCACCAATCTAGGAGTGATATTTCATTCAATTCGACGACGAGGCTTCTCTAATTTTTTGAGACATCTCATGGATTCTTTACAAGCTTCTTGATGTAATTTATCCTAGGGGGGTTAAAGAGGACATCTTCCTCTACATCCTCCTTGCACATCTTCCTCCTCTTTCTTCTTTCTATTTTGGAAGGTGGTTTTCTCCCTTGTATTTTTTTCATCATCTCTCTCGCAAATTTTTTTATGGATATATTATACATGAGTACCTTATCAAGCCTTCTTATTAAGACTCATTTCTGTGGATATGTCATTAGTTTGATTCTGTTATTTTTCACTGCCTCCTATTACCACTTAAGGGGGGTGTTAGTATATCCTAGTACCACATAAGGGGGGTGTTAGAATATATATTATATTCTAATTTGTTACTAGGATAAGTGTGAGTGGCTGATATTAAATCAATTAGTTATGATCCAATGGATCAGATTGTATACCTTTTGATATTTAAGCAAGGTCACTTTCATTGAATAATATCAAGTCTTTTATTTTTCCAATAGTATTCGCAAGGCCAACTTCATTGTATTTTCTTAGCCTTCCTCCAAGGATTAAATCTCCTCTAATAGAATTTACTCAACATTCATTTAACCTTATCCCATTGTGTTGCATCCATACAATCACATTTAACATGCACTTTGTTGGAAAATTCCTCTTGGTACCAACACTTTTGTATGGAGTGCACTTGGTTGGCTACTTCCTATTGGTGCCAACACTTTTATGTGGAGTGATTACATCCTCCAAAAATCTCAAAGGGATGTCAATTCCAACTACTAGTTGCAACATGTCCAAATATTCCACACTAACTCCAACAACCCATTCTTGAACCTTCATTCCCTATACTTATATCTCCTCTCACAACTTTAGTCCCTACACTAATTCTCTATGCATACCCAAGTACTTCCTTCCTTGGCCTTATTTCTAGCATTATGGCTATTTTCACACCTTACCCATACCTTTCCAATCCCTTTCCATTGTACCCTATTCTTCTCATCAACTTGGATCCAATTCTTTTGGTGTGTATTTCAAAGCACCCAAACTCTTTATCTCCACTTTGATCTCTATCATCATCATCATAATGTCTTTCATCAAATTTAACAATGTGGCCATTCTCTTGGCCATCAATGACCTGATGGGGTTCATCTTCCTTGACTATTTTTTTTCACTTCTTTTATTATTCTCTTTCTCCTTGTCTATAATAAGCTTTATTGCACTATCATCTTCATTGTCACTACTACTAGTGACCTAGGCCAATAGTTTCTTCCCCACGCATATTATCTTGCTTATGTCCACCTTTTTCTCCAATTTTTTACAATTTTTATCAATAATGGCTCTTCTACCTTCAACTTGATCTCATAACACATTGTCGGATTGTTTTCCACCTCTTTTTCTTTTTCCTTTGATGGACTTAATGTATACCCTTTTCCATCCTTCTCAATATTCTAGGTGTTCATCCTACCATCATGCATTGCTTTCCTATCAAAATTCCAAGGTTTTTTCAATAAGATATGACAAGCATACATAGGCATAACATCACATAGGACCTCATCCTCATAATATCTAATTTGAAAATTCATATGACACTATTCACTACCTAAAATTTTGTGTCCCTTTGCAATAAAGAGACCTTGTATGTATTGGGATGTTCTATATTCTTCAACCCAATATTTTCTACCATCTTCATAAATACTAGATTGGTCATACTCCTATTGTCTACAATCATCTTGCAATATTTACCTCTTAATTTACAAATTATTCTGAACAGGATCCTTCTTTGCTTAGGCTCATGCATCTCCTTTGTTGGTTTAAACAATACCCTTTCTATCATAAGAAATTATCCTTGTTTTGGTTCTTCCATGTGCTTTTGTGAAGCAATATTATCTTCATCTACTTGTACAACTTGATTATGAGCTTCCTTTCCATGCGTACTAGTTTATTGCACTCGAGGATATTCAAATGCTTTATGTCTAGCTTTTCCAAATCTATAACACTTTTTGGGGAATCAACTATTCCTTCCCCTGTAAAATGCACCTTGAACTCTTGAAAACTCACCATTTTCCTACGTACTGTGAATGGAATCACTTTTAGAAGTACTGAATTCTTCTTGCAAATGCTCTTCTCTACCATCACTTGATTTTTCTCTTCCTTAAGAATATTGTCCTCTTGATCTAGAATTATTGTGTTACCTTTTCAATATATTTTTGTAAGCCTTGAGTGCATATTGGTATACCTCATAATTTGTTTTGATTTGAATCACATTTTCATCTCGTATGGACAATCTTAGTCCATTTATATATATTTTCACCTTCTCCTCATCATCTTCAACTTGACTAGCTCTTATAGTCAATTTATAGAACTTATTTGTATATGGTTTTACTTCCAACTCCTTTTACTTGAGGTTTTGAATTCTTCTAAAAAACCCTATTTGGTAATCCAATGGGAGGAATTTGACCTTCAATTTCATGATAATTTTCTCCCATGTCTTAATATTTTTCTTTTCCTTTATTTGTCATTTTTTTGAACATGGTCCCACCACAAGTATGCATGCCCCTTCAATTTTTTACAAGTGAACTTCACCTTATTTGAGTCTTTTATTGCTTCAAAATAAAAATATTTCTCCATCTCTACAATCCAACAAATGAGTTCCTCAAGGTTTAATATTTGTTATATTATGGAGTTTGTAACTTCGGCTTCCTACCCATGTTAGAAATTATCCAAATTAATCCCTCTTCAAGATCTTCTTATTGTCCTTTATTGTAATATTTTGGTTCATATGTATTTTCCTCTTCATCATCACTTACATATTCTACTTGAATACCCCATCCTCTAGGTAATTTTGAGTACATCTAGTCAAGCAATAATTCCTCTCATCATCTCAACTATGTCCATGGCTCAAGGGCCTAATGGTCCTCTTCTTCCCCAATGTGTCATCATTCCTTTAGCACATGTCATGCCACAAAGATCTTCTGGATCTACTACCAAAATGATGCAACAACAATAAGGGGGCAATTTGTTTTCTAAGTCAAGTTGGATAGAAAACAAATTTAGATAGAAAATTTTAACCTTTGATGATAGAATAATTTTCCATTCAAGATGGCACACAAATTTTAGGATAAAAATGCTCTCATTGGATACTCTATTATGGTATCAAAATACATGGTGGACTATATAATGGTACATTTAAAAATAATTATCTTTCACTATGATGGCAAGCAGGAAGTCAACACTCGCCATAAAAATATCAGCATCACAAATTACTCAAGCTAGCAATATCAAATCAATAATTCCTTTAATGATGTCATCAACACATGGATGGTAGCTCCACTAATGGTTCACATTTTCACAATGGCACTTCCCCTAATGGCACTTATATGACAATACTTCCCTTGATGGCAAACACTCACGATGGCACTTCTCTTGACAACATGCACTCTTGATAATACTTCCCTTCATTATGCACACTTCCTTTATGGCACTTCCATAGATGGTATGTACTTTCTCAATGACTTTTCCCTTCATGGAACACACTTCCCAATGACAATTTTGCATGATGGAAAATATATTTAATTAACAAGATGACAAACAATAATGGGTACTTTTGTTTCTCTCTAATTCACCTTGTTATGACCTATCACTTCACTAGATGATGACTCCAAGAAATGGTTAAAAATAAAATACAATCAAAACATAAACATAGCATAAGGATATCCTTTAAAAGAATATAAAAAATTATATTTTATTTATTATTGCATTTTACAATTACACACTCATGATAGACATCAACGTATGCAAACATGTATATCATGCATACACCTAGACCTCACACATAGGTCTCTCCCCTCTCTTATACTTTTTTTCTCTTCCTCTTGTTAGATCATCTCTTATTTGACCTCCTTCCAATCTCTATTTCTTGTTTCTACCCCCTCTCTCTTGTCTACCCCTTATGTTTTGTTATTTTATATTTTAACCATGATTTTATAAGCTCCAATAATAGTTACTAAATATTACAATGGTCTGAAGTTTGGTCTTCCAAAATCCCACACAATTTGATTATTGGTCTTGCAACTTGCTACATGGATGTCGTCGCATCAAGTGGGGCTTTCTCTAATGTAAAATAGATGGATAAGGTGTCGATATGGGTGTGATTGTATGGTTTTCCTTTAGAATTGTTATCCTAAGATATATTTTAAATGATTGGAAATTACCTTGTGGATTTTTTTAACAATTTAACCATTTATGGTTGTTGAATCTATGGTAATATATGCTGAGTTTTGTATTCAATTTTCCTTGCAAAAAATACTTTTAAAATTCATTATTATATATTTAAAGCTAGGAGTGAATTTCTTGAAAGTCAACTATAAAAACTTCCCCTTTCGTTGTAGGTTTTACCATGGGTATGGTTATCTATCATAGGACTATTCTCATGGTGTCTCTCTTAGTGAGAAGTTTGAACAATGAAATCAAAGGGATAATGATCCTTCTTAGATGGGAGATCAAGGAGAGTTGATCGCTAGGAATTCTGAAGATCAAGACCCTAAAGTCCTTATAGAATCTCCACAAGAGTAGTTAAGAGTTATGGATACCCCTTAGTTAGAATAAAATGAGATAGAGATGAAGTAATATGCACTAAATAATGAGGACGAAGGATTTATGGCCAAGCAGTGGATCTAGTCTTGGTAAATCCTTCAACTAGAGAAGTAATAGAATCAAATCCTAAGTTAATTTCTTATTTATTACCTTTGCATTTTGAAGGGGAGGAAGTAGAGGGGAAAAGCATTTTGTCAACTCTTTATAGTAATAAAAAGAATACTAAATTAGAGCACCTTAAATTAGGAGTAGATCCAAAACAAAAGTGAAAACCCTTGGGTTTATAAACAAGAGATAGAGATATAGATAAAATACAGTAGATGGTAAACAACAAATATTGTTGGATATAAAATTAGAAGGGGTTAATCCCTTTAGAAATATGAGTAAATGAAGATACCTTCTTGTAATATTAGGGACTTAAATACCTCTAATAAGAGAAAGGATTTCCATAATGTGATTAAAAGGTATTAACTAGATTTTTTTCTCCTCTAAGAAACAAAAAAGTCAGTTAGAGACTTGGAGAAAAATAGGGCTTTTTATGGAATAATAGTAGAATGTTTTCAGTTGCATAAATATGCACTATAGGAGGTGTAGGGTTTTTAGAATCTAGAGGTTTTGAGGGAACTCTATAAGTTTAGTATGGTACTCTTATCTCAGTGGAGATCAAACACTTAGCTTCTAATATAATATACATTGTTACAAATGTCTATGCTCCCAACTTGAGAAGCTTTAGAAAGTAATTATGAGAAGAGTTGATTAATTTTAATAAAATGATAGATAATAATTAATGATTAATAATAGGAGACTCTCATACTACCCTCAAGTAAGAAGAGAAGAGAGGAGGAATAGCTAAAATACTATATTCTATAAATAAGCTTGGGGAATTTATTATTAATGTAAGTTTAGTAGAACTAGATCTGAAAGGATATAAGTTTATATGGACAAAAAGGAAATTGGAAAAGTAGAGCATCCAAGTAAATTTAGATAGAGCTTTTTACTCTACCTAATAGTTCTTAAAGGACTTTAATCCAATATTGATGGATTGTGTTAGGATAGGATATGATTATTCCTCTATAGTAGTCAAGCTTGAGATGGAAAAAAAAAGAGACTTGATTTATTTAGATTTGATCTAAAGTGGTTCAACATCCAGATTTTAAGTCTCTTTTAAAGTATTGGTGGAATAGTCGAGTTTGGGAAACTAGTATGTTTAAGATAGCTCAAAAACTCATACTAGTAAATAAATAGCTAGTAACATGGAATAAGCAATATTTTGGTAATAATTTTGAATAGAATAAATGTTGGAAAAAGTATTATGATATTTTTTAGGGTAGTTAGAGGTGGAAGATCAAATGCAGGATCTACTAATAAAAGATAATCAAGTGCTTAGTGAGAACCATAATGTATTAGCAATAGAAGAATATTATTGGAGGAAGAAATATAGGGTTACATATCTGACATAAGAGGATTTTAATACTAAGTATTTTTACATTACAACATTGACCCATAGAAATTAAAATAGCATCAAATAGATTGAGAACAACTAGAGTCAAAATCTTTAGGAAGGGAAGGATATCAGTGAAGATATTATGGATTACATCAAACACATTTTATAAAAACAAGGTGTGAGGGAATATGAAGTGGTTTCGGATATTATAGAGTTTATACCCAAGATAGTCATTAAATAAATGATTAAATGACCCCATATTCAATAAGGAAACTAAAAAATATAGGGGCATTTAATCATTTATTTAATGACTATCTTGGGTATAAACTCTATAATCTCCTAAACCACTTCATATTCCCTCTATAATCTATTTCGATGGTCAGGAATGATAATGAATCTGGTGAAACCATCCTACTTACAAATGTGTATGTTCCTATTGATTACAATGGTAAAGTGAATTTGTGGGAGCACATTTACTTTGTGAGAAGTTTGGTTCCCCTGTACCCATGGATTTTGGTTGGAGACTTCAACTCTATCACTTGTTTGGAGGAGAAACGTGGTGGGGTGGACCATCTCGAGCCTTTTTCTTCTTTATTCAATGCTCATATCCAAGCCCTAAACTTGGTTGACATCAAGCCAGATAATGGGATCTTTAATTTGCACAATAGAAGGTGTGGGGAAGCTTCCATCTCAGAGAGACTGGATAGGTTTTTGATATCCAATTATTGGATGGGTAATAATAGAAGTGCTAGTTCTATGATTCTGGAGGGTAGGGGATATGATCATTGGCCTATCAAAATCTCTTCTTTGGAGTTAGGGCTAAAAAATAATCTCTCCTTTAAGTTTCAACTTATGTGGCTTCGTGATCCTAAGCTTCATGATTTCATACGAGGTTGGTGGACCACTGGCAAACCTCCTCATGGCCCCGCTATGTATTCCTTTATGATGTGACTACAATTTGTAAAACATAAATTGAAGAGATGGAATAGACTAAATTTTGGGAATCTTTCCTTGGCTAAGCTAGCAGCTCTTAGGAGGATGGAAGAAGCTTCAAGGAAGATTAGAGATTAGGGATTCATGAAGGAGCTTCTTGTTGAGGAATCTGAGGCTACAAAAGACCTTGCTAAATGGGAACTAAGGGAAGAATTTTTTTGGAAACAAAAAGCTCAAGTAGATTGGCTTCAGGAAGGAGATAAGAACACAACCTTCTTTTATAACTCAGTTAAGGCTCACCATAATGGTAACCTGATTACCTCTCTTGTGAATTCTCAGGGTTCCCTGCTATCTTCTTTTAGGGATATTTCAGAAGAGACTACGAGGTATTTTCCCTCTCTCTTCAATGAGGACTCCCTATCAGATGATGATAATGAAAAGCTTATTCTAAACTATATTCCAATCATTTTTTCTAGAGATATGAAAGAGCACTTGATGGGTCCAATTTCCCTTGAGGAGTTGGAAAATATTGTATTCAAGATGAAAAAAGGAAAATCCCTAGGCCCAAATGGATTCTAGATTGAGTTTTATTAGGAGTTTTGGGATTTAATCAAATTTGATATTTTGGAGGTGGTCCATGAGTCCCAAAAGAACAAACAGATGATAAGGGCCCTAAATACTACCTTTGTGGTGCTTATACCCAAAAAATGGGGAGAAAATTCCTTGGATATGTTCAGGCCTATTGCTATCTGCAATGTTGTGTATAAGATCATCACAAAAATTATTGCTGAGAGGTTGAAGATATGGTTGAGAAAAATCATCTTTGAGGAGCAAGGAGGGTTTTTTGTTGGTCGACAAATCTTGGATGGGCTCGTTATTGCTACAGAAGATATTCACTCGATGGAAACTTCTAAGGAGAAAACTATGTTCATTAATTTGGACATGGCCAAAGCCTATGATCGGGTCAGATGGTCCTTTCTTCAGAAAGTTCTTGCTGCTTTTGGATTTGAGGAGGAATGGATTAGATGGGTGATGAGCTATGTTTCTTCTTTTTCATTATTTGTTCTTGTTAATAATGATCCATCAGATTTGTTTGAGGCCTCAAGGGGATTTATGCAAGGAGATCTTTTATCTCCTTATTTTTTTATAATTATGGTAGAAGGGTTGGGAAGATTGCTCAAGTCTCAAATCATGTAGGGTCTCATTCAGGGGTGGAAGTGGGATAGTAGTTTGCCACCTCTTTCCCACCTTCAATTTATTGATGATACTGCTTTGTTGGGAGTTGCCACTATCAAGGAAGCTGGTAATATTAGAAAGTATATTGAAATATATCTTGGTGCTTCTGGACAGTTGATTAATGAGTACAAGTCTTCTATTTTCTTCTTCAATACCCCTCCTCTTATTCAAGCCAGGATTGCTCGTATTCTAATATTTAAAGTTGGGACTCCCCCCTTCACTTATCTTGGTATTCCAATTTTATCTCATCCTCTACCTAGATCTTCTTGGCAGTCTATGCTTGATAATTTTAGAAGGAAGGTGAATCATTGGACTTTCATATGGCTATCCACTGTAGGTAGAGTGTTGCTTTTAAAATTTGTTGTTCAAGCTTTACCCATTTATAGATGTTTTGTACAAATAGCTCCCTCTCACTTCATAAAGGACATGGATGCTTCGTCAAGATAGTTTTTATGGTCTGGAAAACTTGATCAATCTAAATGGATTTTGGTTAGGTGGGATTCTATATGTAGGTCGGTGCAAGAGGGAGGCCTTGGGTTGTGACAAACAGCTCTTTTTGGGTAAGCTTTGGTTGTAAAAATTTATTGGAGATGGTGTACCTCTCAATATCATATTTGGGCTAAAATATTATCTTGTAAATACTTGAGAGGTATTTCTGAGGCTGAGATCCCTAGAGTCAGCTTGGTTGGGAAAGGTTTAGTTATCTGGGACAGTTTAATCAAGCAGGGTTTGTTCTGGATTTGCAATCAAGGATCAAATGCTCTTTTTTGGGAGGATTCTTGGGATGGCCACCCTCCTATATTGAATAAATATCCTAGGTTACGTTCCCTAAGCATTTATTTCTTGGAATCAGGTTGGTCTCGTGTGGAGGACTTTAGAAAAATCCAATATTTTGAAAATATGGAGATGTACAGGTAGAAAGATCCGCAAGAATGGCCCCAGGGGGGACTATCCAAGGATAGAGAGGTTATTTCTCTTATTCTTATGGGGAGGCATTGTTCTTCATTGAGGGGTAAATATATTTTGTATTGGAACCCTGATCCTAAGGGAACCTACTCTGTAGCCTATGGTTATCAGGTTCTTGATAAGCAAAAGTATGGGAGTCTTCCTGTCACTTGGTGGAAAAAGGTGTGGAACAAATTTTCCTGGCAAAAATGTAACTTCTTTCTCTGGTTGGTAGCTCTTAATAAATGCCTCACTTGGGATAATGTGAGGAATAGGGGATTTCAGGGTTCCTCTTTTTGTGTCCTTTGTAGTAATAATGAGGATGACTCTTCTCATTTATTTTTCCAATGCTCCTTTGCGAGAGACATCTGGCACCGTTGCTGGAGCGCCTGGAACCATTCATGTTTTCATGTGTTGTTCCTAGTGGATATTTGGAGTAGTCTAGGCAGACCTTTGACCAAGGCCCCCTTCCTTCGGGTGGCTTGGAATTTGGGCCCTTCTTGCATCATCTGGAAAATTTGGCTCGAACGAAACCGACGTATATTTCAGGGCAGTTATTTGGTTGTTCAAAAGATCTGGCAAAGGATCTTGTATATGGTTTAGGAAACCATCCATAGCAAATGTGATGTGCACCCTCTTTTGTATTCTATGGAGGATAAGGTACAACAAGCCCTTGGTCTCTTTGGGGATGGTGTGAACTCTTCTAGCCCTAGTAGGGTTCCTTAGCTCAGCAAGAAGGTTAGGAGAGATGGTAGGTGGAGGCCACCCCTTAGAGGAGTTTTAAAAATTAATATTGATGGATCGTCTAGGGGTAATCTTGGACATACTAGCATTGGCGGTGTTGGGAGAGATTCTACTGGTGGTGTCAATTTTTTATTTTCCATTTATAAAGGTGTTCACTCCAACAATTTCAAGGAAGTTCTTGTAATTCTTGATGCCTTGCGTAGGGGGTTTTCTCTTGGTTGGCATAGGATTATCTGTGAGTTTGACTCTCAAATTGTAGTTAATATTTTAAACAATAAAAGGGTGGAGAAAGTTAATTGGCAGTTGGCCTCTATAGTTGTTCAGATTATCAAAATGAGTGAAGAGTTTGAATTTATATCCTGTGTGCACATTCCAAGGGAATGGAATGTGGTTGCTGATTACCTTGCCAAAAGGGCTTCTGAGTTGTTGGATCCTTAGAGTATCGATAATTGTGAGAGTATCCCATCTAGGGACTCTCAACGCCTATGGGAGTTTATCCACAAGGATTTACAAACTTAATGTGGTTTGTTCTTGTTGTCTTTTTTGGGTGTCATTCTAGTCTAGTGGTTTTAGCATGTTTGGCTATTTATTTGAGTTCTCGTTGGAAGCTCAGTTGTACTCTGTAATCCAGAATTTTTATCAATAAATTTTTATCCCTTTATTTAAAAATAAGGAAACTAAGAAAGTAGTTTTCTCCTAGATGAGGGATAAGGTTCTAGGGCCTGATGGCTTTCCTATTGGTTTCTTCCAATAATATTGGGAATTTGTGGGGAAGGATGTGGTCTAAGCGGTCAATAAATCCCAAAGGAGTAGTATATTGAGATAATTAAACAACTTCATCATAGCCTTGACTCCTAAGAATCAATATCCTTGCACATGTTTACTTTAGACCTATAAGTCTATATAACTTAGTGTATAAATTCATTGCCAAAATTATATCTAGCAAATTAAAAACAAATTTTGTCCTACATCATTCATATCAATAGGGAGGTTTTGTTCAAGAAATTTTGATTATGGATGGTATAATTATAATGCATGAAATGACCCATTACATTTTTAGGAGCAACCAAGCAATAATGATGGTTAAATTAGCAACTTAAAATCCTATGATAAAATTAACTAGGGATTTCTCAATAGGGTATTGGAGAGGTTTGCTTTTGATAGAAAGTGGATAATTTCGATTATGGAGTGTGTCACTTCACCAATATTCTCAGTCCTAATTAATGGATCTCCATAAGGTTTTTCCAACAACTTCAGAGGTCTCCATAGGGGGTCCTCTTTGCTGCTACCTATTTATCATCTTAGTAGATGCTTTGGATATATGTATAGTGAACAATATATAGAATAGGGATCTAAAAGGTTTGATAGTCACTCATAACTTAAGTTTAATTACCCACCAATAATTTGTGGATGATACAATACTATAAGGGGAAGCTTTAATTAAGGAGGCTAAGATTGACATATACAAAAATATATTAAGAAAAATATTCAATAATGATAAGAGCAAGGTGTTCTTCTCAACACCCCTCATAGGACGTAGAGGATGATAATGAATATTCTAGGATGCAAGTGGGTAAATTACCTTCTACTTATTTGGAAGTTACCCTTTTTGATGAAATAAGGATTACAATATTATGAAATCCTTTAATGGAAATATTTTAGAGGAAGTTGGTCAATTAGAATACAAGCTTCTTTTGTAGACAATAAAGTTATAATTGATAAAATCCACACTTTAAACATTGTTTATCTACTTGATGGTAACCCGGTAATCCTGAGAATGATAACCAAAGTGTAGCATGATATAGAAAGGTGATGTTGATCTTTCTTATAGGTAGGGATTGGGCAAATACAAAGTACAAACATAGATCCCCTCCTATTCATCGATATCAAGAATGAAGACCAAAGAAAGGAGGACTAGTGATAACGTGTTTGAGAGAAGTGAATAAAGCCTTTGAGGGTAAATTATGGTAGACTTTTGAGTGGTAGAATACTTTTTGGATCCAAATTTGGAGAAGAAAATACTAGGGGTAATATGAAGAAAGAGAATAGACTATTAGCATAGGATCAAAGATATGAAATCACGTAGTTAAGAGACGAGATAATATAGAGATAAGTTGTTTGGAAGATTTGAGATAGAACCAAGGTCATGTTCTAGGATGATATGTGACTAGGCTCCAAATATCTAAATCAAGAGGAGAGTTTCTTTTAATTATATCTTATCCTAAGAAGAGCTTTAAAAAAAATATGAGTGACTACATCCAATTAAGAGGTGGTTTTGGAGACCTCTAAAAATGGAGAATAAATTTAGGGAGGCAATGGTCATTTAAGAGGAAATACTAAGAGCTTATTATAATCCTAAATTACCAATAAGTGATCAATTGTGATGGTAGTGGTCCAAAGATAGACAATACCAAGTTTGGATATCACGTGGCAAAAAGAGAAGAAGATCTAGATTTCCCTCAACTAAAGATTTGAATTAAGTGATCTCAAAAATGATCTTATTCCATTGGATACTTGTGCAAGGAAAAGCATTAACTATGGATAACCTTTGTAAAAAGGGATGTGTAGGACCTTCCTGATGTGAGATCTTCTTGGCTGAATAAGATACTCATAATTATCTCTTTATCCACTACCAATGCATGATAGAAATCTAGGATAATATTTTTGTTAAAACCAAAAATTCTTGGGTGCTTATGCTAAGTTTTATGGGACCATAACCAATACAATGGTTGAGGCAAGGGTAGTTTAGTTGGAATTAAGATAACTCAATCATTTGATTTTAACCGAATCCATGTGGAAGGTGACTTGTTGGTTATCATCAATAGCCTCAAAGAGGAAAAAAAAACTTAGGTGTTTTCTTCAAGATATTATCAATGACACCAAGAGGCTCTTAAATCATTTTGAGGAGGCGGAGTTATCCCATATTTATATAAAAATAAATAATTTGGTAGATTGAGAAACAAACCAAGGAATAATTAGTAAATGGGATAAAGGTTGGGACCAACAACAAATTTCCATGGACCTTTCTAGACTAAATAGGCAACACACATTGCAATGAGAAGAAAAATTTGAAGAAATGGAGAGGAGGAGAGAAGCCTTAGTGAGGGGCTTTCATGCTTGGTTGATATTGTTGCCAACATATCTAGGAGAGTGATTTGATGGTATATTATTTCATGGAGAATATAATCCATATCATCTTTGAATTTGACTTTGATGGTGATGATAAGTATAATCATTTATGTTTGTTTTATGGTTTCTTGTTTATTATTCCAAGTCTAAATTTTTAATCCAATTTTTAGTTTTGATGGCTTATAGCCATTAATAATACAGACATTTTTTAAAGTGGGATGGAGACCCACTCAAAACCCTATTTTTATCATTAAAAAATTTAGATCTAACAACTTTTCATTTACACATAAAAACATTCAAACATAACTTTTTTTTAAGCTTTTAAATATTAAATTTGAATATTTGATATTTAAAAAATAGTCATTCAAACATAAACCTTGATTATAATCAAATCATAATGAATATAGCATTCAAATTAGAAAAAATAACAATTAAAATTTAATTTTACAATTTTTATTCTAACTCTTCCAAACATAATTTTTTTTAAATTATATTTTTAAATTTTAATTAATCAAGATTTATATTTATTTTTAAATAAAATAAAATTGTAAGGCTAAACCTCTAAGCAGTCCTTGTTTCAATTTAGCAAGGTATATACTAGAACGGACTAATGTGGGTCGCGTTATAAGTTTTCATATTTATAAATCTTAATAATACATGCTCTGAACTAATAATATTTTTTAAATAAAATCATTTTAATATTTAAAATAGATGTAATGTTGACCAGATCTATATAACAATTAGATATTCAATCTCATTAAACTTTTTATATCTGCAATTCTTGTTCTTTTAAAAGTCTAGCCTACATTTCAACGTTTTAGTTTTCATGTATCAATTGAATACAACTTGGTATAGTTTTTTATCTTGGGAATGTTGTGGTCATTATATTCTTTATCGTAATTGAACCTTATCTATTTTGCTTTGGTTTTGTGCGTCAGAAACTTAACCTTTCACCCACCAAATTTATTGTCTATGCTGCTGTAAAGGTAAAATAGGTATGCGTCAGATGCGTTTTTTAATAGGTTATTTGTGATTTTTATTGGGCCTCTTCCATTGGGCCTCTTCCATGAAAAAATTACATTTATTGTAGCATATATTTTTATCAGGATTTTTTATTTTTTTATTTTCTTTTAAATATATTCTTGAACTTTTTTCAACCATTAAATTTATTGTGTTTACTACAGTAAAAGTAAAATAGGTATGTGTTCGGATGTGTTTTTTTAAATAGGTTATATGTGGCTTCTATTGGGACCTCTTCCATCATCAAAATATTGTTGTAGCATACATTTTTGTCATGGTTTTTTTATTTTTTATTTTCTTTTAAATATATTCTTTTTTCAAGTGTTATGTTTCCACAATCAACTATGTGACATCATTTTGATTACGACATAAAATCTCACTTGGTCAGTTACCTTCTAAAATTTGAAATTCACTAGGATGAAGATCAACACTGGTAGTCGATTTTCTTCTCTATAAATATGCTTACAATGCGAGGATATTGTCTCTAGTAATAGATGACGAACATCAACAATAATATTATTTTTATACAGTTTCCACATCCTTTTTCGTTAATAGCATTAATGATGATTTGTGAGTTCCCCTCAATTGAAATATATTCTATCTTTTTTCTACTCTAATTTTAATACCGGTAAGAAATGCTCTAGCCTTTGCATAGTCGCCTTTGCATAGTTGTTAGTTGAAGTTCTATATGATTCTGAATAAGTGAGGAGAATTTTGCCTTCACTATTTCTAAAAACACCACCTCCACCAACTTTTCTTGATTCGTTTAGAAGCATAATCAAAATTAATTTTGATAAACCCAAATTCTGGACATTTTTATTTTACCATAGATCAAAGTAGATCCTTTGTTTTAATTCCACATATGACTTTTCCATGTATGTTCAAATACTGTAGCCAAGTTATTAGCACCTCTTTTTCTACAATTGAGACTTCCCATGATAAGCACCATATTTGTAGATATTTTGCAAGAAAGACACTAATATGGTTCCAAACTTTGGGCATGATTTTGCTATTTATTTTTAAAAATTCTATTATTCCTTTCAAGCCATAAATTCCAACAAATAATGGCAGGATCAATCCTCTAAAGAATACATAATGCTTTAGATTTGAAATAATTTATCCAACATTTTATCAACTCTTTCAATGTTGATGGAGCTACCCAATATAATTTCATATTTTTTAAAAACAACCCTAAAGGGTGTGATCAAATGGACAATGAAGAAGTAAATGGTCTTACATTTCTAAATCCTTCTCACACAAGGCACATCTAAAGGGTCCATAATATCCTCTTCTTTGTAGACTCTCTCCCGTAAGAATCTTACTTTGAACTACTAACCAAAGAAATGTTGAGGCCTTAGGGAGAGCCTTTAATGACCAAAATTTCTTCTAAGGAAAATCTTTGGAAGAAGAAAATTTCAATTATTTTAAATCCTCATATCCCAACTTGATCGAGTATCCACCATCCTTTGATAAATTCCAGACCAACTCATCATTTTGTGTAAAAATTGGCAAATAAAACTCTCGAAGAATCTTTTGAAGTTCATCTACAATTTGTTTGAGTTTCTCTCATTCAACCAGGTTACTAAAATAAATCTATGATCTGGAGTTTTTTCTCATAATAATATAATCTTTGACCTTTGGACCTTTAAATTCTAGGCACGCTTGAGCCAATGGTTTCAATTTTGAGTAAGAGATAAGAGGTTAAAGCTTCAATCAAGCATCAAACCAAAAATTTGCATAACTCTCCTCATTATTTGACCATCTAATATGTTTCTTTATCAATTGCAAATTCTTTGATATAAATTTTCATGTTGATGATCCTTTGTGTAGAGTTCTTTTCCTAAACAATTTCATTGCATCAAGAGAACCTATATATTTTTGAAGTAATATTTTTACCCAATTCTTTTCTTGATCTCTGAATAATCTCCACCCAAGCTTTGCTCCTAATGCCAAATCCATAAGTCTATGATTTCGGAAGCTTGCTCCTCCAATATTCATTTCTTTGCAAACCCTATCCCACTTACAAAGAGGAAACCTAAATTTTTCCTCACAATCTTTTCATAGAAAGTCTCTTTGAATTTTATCAATTTTTGATGCAATACCTATTGGTAGTCTTGAAAGTGATATCATATAAATAGAAATGGATTGCAAAGTAGTCCTTATGAGTTTTAGTCTTTCTACCATGGTTAAGAACTTACCTTTCCAACTTGCCAAGCAAGCTTTCATTCTATCTATAAAAGAGATCCAAAGCTCCTTTTTATTTCCTTTATTAATTAGACAAAGGAATACCCAAATAGGTTGATGGAATTTTTTAATTTGAAACCCTAAAATATTCACAATAATTTGTTGTAAATCTATGGCAGTATTAATGAAAAATCTTGGATCTTGAAGTATTTACCAATTATCCGGTAGCCTTCTCATAACATGATAATATTGATTTAAACTCCATGGCCTCACTGACTAAGGGCTGACCCAAAATAAAAGTGTCATAAACAAATTGGAGATGTGATTCAAAGGGACCATTTTTTGCAATTTGAATACCCTTAATTGTGCCTTCCATTTTTACCTTTGAAAAGGCTCTCCCTAATGCTTTTGCCAAAATAATGAATAGATAAAGGAGAAAGAGGATCACCTTGATGAAGTCCACAAAATGACTTGAAGTACCTAGCACGTGTAGACAAGGAAAATTGACCCACTTTAGTGGGCAATCTTCCCTGAGCCCTCTGGGGATCCCTTAGACTTGCCTAAGGCAAGGATAAGGTCTTCCCACCTTTGTTTTTCCTATTTTCCTATTTGTGCGAAATCACGCCCGATCCTTGATGGGGCGTGATTTCACATTGTGATATCATGATCAGCTCGGGCGGGGCACGATTTTGCATTTTTAGGGTTAAAACCTTAATTTTTTTAGTGTTGGCATGCTTTATGTCGACCCTCCTTGGTTTTCCCACAATTTTCACCTTCAAATCCACTATATAAGGAGGGTTTCAATTCACTTTTTACACATAAAAATACACAAGTTAACACACGCTCACATAATTAGCATTTAATGATTTTATTACTCGCATTTGATTTCTTACAAAGTGTTTTATTCGGTCTACATATTTCTTCTTCTTCTCTTGCAATTTGAAGTTTTGAGTTTGATTGTTTATTGCATTGTTCTTCCTCGCTCTTGGTGGATTGTTGTTGGAGCTCTAAGGAGAGATTAACCATCCGAGAGATATAAAACCCTTCTATTTTCTTCTACACTCTCTTCCAGGTGAATTTGCTCTTCTGCATGCACATTTAGATTTTTTTAATGATGTAATTGAACTTCTGCATTCATATTTCATTTTTTGCATAGTTTATGTAAAATTGCACCCGATTTGCTACGGGGTGTGACTTCACCTAGCATTATCGTGGTCGCCCATTATGGGTTGTGATTTATATTGAGACCAAAATAGGGGTAATTTGTTGTCCCTATTTTCTCCATTGCATTCTAATTTGCATCTAGAGCATAGTGGCATAATTTATTTTATGATTTTTGCATTCCGTTTTGTTATATTGTATTAATTTTTGTTTTCCTCCAAAGGTCAATTTTCACTTTTAATTAGCAGAGGTCGGCTAAAAGAATTTATGGGGCTTGATTGTTACACCTCCAAGCACTGTTGTGCAATGGCCTAACCAGGTTCCCTAACACTTATTCTATTTTCAAGTGTTTCTTGATTTATCTTACGAGAACATGTATTATTAATATTGGACAATGGGATAAAAGCAAAGGATCAATCATCAAACAAGCTAAGTATTTAGAATAGTCTTTTAGGTTGTTTGTTGAGTGCTTTTATTTATGTTGTAAAAATCCTAGATCTAATTTAAAAGAAATATATTTTATTTAATTCTAGGTATTGAAAGGAAAACAACATATAGTGTGCACTTAGGGTTAATTCTATTTGTGCATCCCTTCTTGAGTCATTGCTTAAAGGTTGTTTGTTTAGAACCCTAGGTTAGAAAAATATACAAAGAAAAGAAACATTCTAGGGTTAGCTCTTGTATATTTGAATTTTGTATTTCTGCATTGTCCTTTATCTATTATAGCATAGATTTAGAGAGTCCAAATACAGGTGTTTATCTTGAATCAAATACATCAAATATTCTTGAAAATCTTGTGGACTTGGAGTGAGTCCTTAAATCTATTCCTGGTGAACCCATACCCCCCTAGCACCAAGTGTAGAGAACAACACAGTCCCTATGGTTCACCCCATAAGGCTTCTCTCCTCTCTTGTAGATCCAACATTTTGGTAATTATATGCAGTAGGGTGATTTTCCCTCTCTACATCTTTGGTGAACCCAACGTAAACAGCTCATTTTTCTTTCAATTTTTTTTAAGCAAGATCATTAAATCTATGTGTGTGTTTGAATAATATTTATAATATTGTAAAATATATTTGTTTCTATTATTAGTATTCTCTTCTATCCTTTCACTCTTCCAATGACTCCTATTCTTAGAATTCAACGAAAGCATCTTAAATTTGATTGTATTCCTTTGAAATGCGATCAGATTGATAGAGAGGATCCTAACATAGATCCAGAAGAGCAACAACATGGATATTGAGATGATTTTTTATCCTTATGAGGGACCTAATGGTAGCTTTGTCTTTTCATCATTTGAGCATATTTGAGGTTTTATGAAAGCTAATAAGGATAGGATATTGGGAGGCATGGAGCAAGAAGCTCACCTTGAAAGAGATGAAACTCCCCCTCCTCCAATAAGTTCCCCTATGCTTAACCAAGAAAACCCCTTACCTAAATCAATAAATCTTGATAAGTTGAACTCAGTTATTTATACTATTACAACCACCAATATTGGAAGGAATACACAAACCCCTCCAATTAGTAGTATCACTCAAAAGTGTTCTCAATTTCTTCCTCAATATTCTAATATCAACACTTTTGCTTTTGTTCTTACCAATTAGTTATTCACTTTCAAAAGGTGTCACATATAATAATAATATCCATACTTCCAACCTGAATCAAGCATTGGTTCCTCAAAACACATATGGGAATTTGGGAGCAATGCATAATAGTAATCTAGAAATATAAAATTTGGCAAATATGGTGAAGTAGTTGGTTTCAAAAGTTGAGATGATTCAGCATTCAATTTTTACTTACAGTTATAAGGAAATGTGTAATCAGCCATTGGATCCTATTGTTGTTGCTAGGGCTTATCCTAAGCACTTTCCTATGTTAATTTTACCTATCTATAAAGGGACACAATATCCAATAGAAAATTTAAGAAGATTTAGAATAGATTGCCATGATCTCATTTATGATGATATGTTGTTGCTTAAAATGTTTTCTAAAAGTCTTGGTGGTATGGCATTAGAATGGTATTATCGGTTGCCTAATTATTTCTTAAAGATTTTTGAAGAGATAGCAAAATTATTTGTTTAGCAATTTGGTGTTTATATTGAAAAGGAAGTGACATTAAAATATGTGTATAATTTAAAATAAAGTAAAGAAGAAAGCTTTTCAAAAATTTTGGCTCATTGGAGAAGTTTAGTTGGATGTTTGAGATATACTTTACCTCCTAAGGATATGCTCGAGATATTTATTGGTAATTTAAAATAACAATTATATTATGCATTAGAGACTACTACTATTACATATTTTGACCAAGCGATTGATTTAGCAAGAAAACTAGAACATGCTCTCATCAGGAGAGGTCAGCTCAATGTTAAGTAAGATAAACCTCCTAAGTCTCAACATAAAAATAGACATATAGAACTCGATAGTGGAATGGATAGTAGACCTGTTAATAATGTTACTAACAACCTACCAAAGATAGTACTTCAAAAACCTCCACAAAGAAATTTTACAAGGCTTAATATGTCCATGGAAGTAGTTTTGAAACAACTCTTAGAAGCTAAGGCAAATGAGTTACCTCATTTTAGATAACCAAATACTACAACTCATTGGTATAAGGTAGTTCAACATTGTGCATGTCATAGAGTGGAAGTACATTGGATCCAGGATGCATTGACTTAGGTAATTCTCAGGCAGTGAATAATCAAGTACCTATCCAACAAAGTGTGACTACCAATCAAGATATAAAAATATTTAAATATCTATTCCAAAATATAATCAACAAGTAGAAAATTAGGTGGCTCATCATAATGAGCATTTTATTTATGGTAACATGGTTATCATGGTTGGGATAATTACAAGAAGACAAGCTCAAACTCAACGTCCTCAGCAAGGATAGAATTTTGGGTTACAACCCAGTTTAGTTTTGAAGAATAATCAAGGAAAAGTTTCAGATACAGGGACTTCACCTATTGTATTGATACCACAACCTAAGGTTTCATTTGATCTCCAAAAGTAGTTAGCTAGTAATCCAGAAAGGATATCAGTTTTAGAACTCCTTCAGACCTCTCCCAACCATAGAGATGTTTTGATGGAGTTTTTAAAGCAACAATCAGTTCCTTCAGATATTTCACCCAATGCAGACTTGCAAGAATATTCTTCACTTTACATCACCGCACTTATTGGGGATACTTTTACCAGGTGAATTCTGATTGATAATGGTTATTCTATCAATTTGTGTACAAATTAATTCTTTTTTTGGATTTAAATAGGAAGACTTAAAAAAATCCGATATCATTATAGAAGCTTTCAACAATGAGTCCCAAGAAGCCTGTGGTGTCATATCTCTTCCTCTCAAATTTGGGTCTAAAATATTGGATACTTTATTTTATGTGGTACACTTGGACATCCTTGGATTAACGCAATGAAGGTCATCCCTTCTACTTTTCATCAATGTCTCAAGTTTGAGTTTAAGAATCAAGTTATCACCATTCCAGGTGACCCTCAACCATTTGAATTTTGTTCAAATGTAGAGCGAGCTCGATCTGAGTTCAACTTATATCCCTCAATATCTTCAATTGTTTTTCCATGTTCCTCATCTCAAAGGTTAGAACAATTTCAAAATTTAAAAATGAGTGAGGGACATATCTTAAATTCTTCATCTTGAGATCATGATAATTAGTTTATTCAAGAACCTCTTTTGGATCTAGCTAGGCTACCACCATCACCAAGAACCATGGGATTACCCCATAGGAAAGGTGATTTTCTACACTTTGGCACATGTATCTTTATCTTCGCAGGATCTGCCTTCGAAGATAATATACGTGGTAACAACCCATCTCCCATTGAGAATTGTTTTGCTCATTGTTACCTTTCCAATGATTACCCACTTCCTAAATAGATCACATCTAGTATAGGATATGTAGGTAAAGGCTTGGGGCCAGAATAGAAGGGCATTCAAGAGCCTTTGGATGTTGAAATTTAGCTTGGGAGATGTGGCATAGGATTTATACCTAGCAAATACCAACCTTTACCATTTGATAATGATTATCATCTTATGACTTATGTTGAATATATGGATTATCATAATTCAAGAGTGGGTTATGAGGATGATGGTCCCCCTTATTCTTCTGATGTCTTTTTTTTCAATATGATTTATTTTGTGTGTTCTAAAAATAAATCTTCTATTTTAGCAGAGGACCCTACTTCACTATCCTATAGTGATCTTGCGAAGTTAGGAATTGCTCCTCCTTGTGTTAAAAGGAATGGTTATGTTCATGAGTGCATTGATTATTGTGCTATGGCTACCAAAGAAAGAGTTATGAAGGAGCCTCTCTGTAATTCTAATTATAGAGAAGGCTTACCTTTTAGATATTTCTTTGACAAAGCAATCCATGGCACGCCTGTTCTTTTTGTTAAGAAAGGAGACACACTTAGATATTGTGTCAAATTTCATTTTGCTTAGCTTAAATTAATTAATTTAAATTACTTAATAATAAAACATAAAAAAAAAAAAATACATCAAATCAATTAATCATCATTTAGCTATGCATTTACGTTTCCATTGCATCCATCTACTTTCTCATATTGCATTGTTGTCTATCATCATTTTGCATTGTTTGTCTGACATTTAATCCAACCTGCATGCTTGAATGTCATATTTTGCATGATTGCTTGTTCATGACCACTTGATCATATAGATTTTTAGGGATCTTGAAACAATGGCATTTGATGATACCTAGTTAGGTCATAGCTCACATGCATTGCACTCTCTCTAGGACTCTGATGCCTAGTAATACCCCCACCTGGGGATTTTTTCTTCAGTATTCTATATTGCTTTATCTTCCTTAATCTCAAAAGTAGTGAGAGTATTTGCTAGATCAAAGGTGATAGGTCGTTAATATCTCCTTGTTGTTTTACTATTGCCTTCTTTTTCTTTGTCTTATTTTGCTTTTGACAAGAATATACATGCTTTTTCTCTCTTCCTTTGTCATTCTTAAGTTGTCTTCTCTACACATTTGCACACACTCACTTGTGTTCAGTTTCTAAACCCCTATCGAGGGTAGCGCTTGTCTAATATATATTTTATACTTATATATTGCACCCCACATGGGATAGCTATACATCCTAATAGGTATCTTATCGAATATGATATTCTATTGGGTTATACTTCCTTTTGACTTAGCGAGCTCAACACCCCATTATAGGATAAGATCCTTGGCCATTTTCAAAAGGCCTGAACATACATCGTAGCAGGTAATCACCCCACAACATTAAATGAGCTAGAAACCACCCATAGCGGGTCATATTCCAACACCTCATTCTTTACAGTGAGCACTACACCCATAACAGGTTTAGCTCCCTCTTTTTTGGTATGATTCATAGTATTTAGTCACATTTGTCCCTTACAACCTATGCTAATTTTAATACTATGTTTCGCTCATACTTCTTTGTTTTAGATGGTTGACCTTTGGATTGTCTTCTTTTTTTTTGTCTTTTCTTTGTCTTCTTATTCATCTTATTCTTCATTCCATGTTTCCTTCTTTCTTCCATCCATTTCACCCATTTTTCATGCATGCATTTCATATAGCATTGCATTTAAAATAGATTGCTACATGAAATATTAAATTAAAAAGAAACATCTAAGATAATGATTAAAATAACATTTACACATTCACAAAACATAAGAGAATGCAACTATGTATTACTCAATGAAAAAGAGATATACAATCGTGTATGGGTGGTGTACCACAATATAGTCTTGGTACACTCAACCAATCCCTAGTGGTACATGCCACAATAAAAATTGGTATGTCATTATGATCCCTATACTAGCTCTGAGAGCCTATCTCCTTTGCTCTACCTAGAGGAGGATGTGGTCCAGGAAACTGCATACCCACAGATGAAGATACATAGAATATTTGTGATCGAGACCATGACTAACTAGCTGACTAGAGGAATAGAAGAAGTGTCACTCTCTACTCCGCTAGTACTACCTGGTAGTACATAGTCTCATAAAATGTATCCCATTTAATGGCCACCTCCAATCTCTACCCTGCCCTTTGTAGCCCTACCTGTAAAAGGTAAAATCCATCACTACCTTGGTTGCTCCCGATGATAGCCATCCCCTATGCCCAAGCTCTCTGATGATCTATGTCCAGTAGGCTCACCTCTCCTCAAATTTTATCAGCATTTGCTTGAGCCTTATCCATCTCGCTCTGTATAATGCTCAGTGAGCCTCATATTCGCTCAATCCTCTTGGACATGTCCTCCTAGAGTAGGCCCTTGGATTCCCTCATTTTGGAGCCTGATCTTGGCTAGTTATCGTTGATGTGGAGGCCTCTTCTAATCCTATGCATGGTGGTATCCTAACCTTTATGGGGGTAATTCTAGATGCCCCTACCTCTTTTGTCCTGGCAATGCTAGTGTCCTTCATAACCAGGTCAATATTGATCCAATCCTACCTCTATCTCGGAGCTACTAGTCCCTGCTAAGCACTCTCTATGGTCTTGTGAGCAACCTCTCAAAATGCTTGTTGCATACTCAAGCCCATCACCTGGTGCCTTTTTATCAAAACTGGTAGGGAGACCCTATGGTCTTGTGAGAAACCTCTCAGAATGCTTGTTGCATACTCAAGCCCATTACCCGGTGCCTTTTTATCAAAACTGGTGGGGAGATCCTATGGGACTACTTTGTACCACTGCTAGTAGCTGAAGTCCACTCCCACATTGTCCATCCTAGGATCCATGTAAGGAGGATCATCAAAATCCTCCTTAGCCCACCTAGTCAGTTCTGTATCATCTTCTACCTCTGTTGGGTCTTGGTAGACTCTTTGGTACTAGTAGTTCTCCAAGTTTGAGATGCCCTATAAGATCTCGAAATGCCTCAAGACTCGATCAAATTTGAAGACCTCTAGCTTTCCCTTCTTCGTAGTTAGCCACCTAATCCTCCTAATCCTTTCTATATCTATCCTATCCTCAGTCCATCTTGGATGTATATGCCAAGGTCACCATACTATATTAGCCTCCCTAAGCTCATATACTATCTGCCTTGCTAGTGGTAGATGTCTGGCATAGGTCCTCACGGTATAATCTAAAGATCTAGGTCACCTATATGTTGTTGGTCACTCCAAAGTGGGCAATGGACTTGGCAGTGCATCTGATATCTGCACCACTATGTACTCTCAAATCCATACTTGGAGCAATGGTGTATACACTATCTGTAGCTCTAAAATTCTCGTACTCCTTTCCTCTAGGCTAATGGATCTGCACTTTGAATGGGAATGGGAGAATAGTAGGTCTACACCTCGGAGAGAGGCACTTGAGATGGTGCCTTATTTGGTGATTTTTTTATGAATTGGATGGGTTCACCAAGAAATATTTTATGGTAGTTTCCATGCCTAAGTTTTAGATTTTTTTTATGTATTCTTTTAAATAAATCTCACATACACCTAGTTTGGCCAATATGCAACTACGCTAACTTATATGCGATTTTAATTCATATGCAATCAGCAAACAATAGAAAATAGGAAATAATGAGCAATGCAATTTTTATAAAGTAATTTGAAATTCTAACCCAAGCCTGGATGGTTGATTTTGGCACTTTTATGCTTGTTGTAGACGAGATCGATCAAAATTAGACAAGATCGGGTGATACGATCTGGTAATTGGTTGGTACGATCTTGCACAAGTCTAACTAGTTAGAGCATAAACCTATAGTTTTACAAATTGACACAGTAGACAACAAATTTTATAGAATAATGTGCATGTAATAAGATGAATTAGATTAAATTATGAGCTAGTATCAGAAATGATGATATAGATGAATATAGATTCAGGTTATATGCATGAACATTCATAAAAGAGCGATACTAAGTGAATGAAGACCTAATGCATAAATTAAAATGGATTAAGAATGATTTAGCAGATAATAAATATGATCTAAATAATGAGAAATAGGGAAATAAGATGCAAACAATGAGGTCTGGATGCCCCCAAGTAGCTTAGGAGTGAAAAATTGTTGATGCAGACAAGATCGGGCAGTTTCAAGTGAGATTGGGTAGTTTCATCAGATATCGGGTAGTACGATCCAAATATCGGGTGGTACAATCCTACACAAATCCAGTCGATGCACAAATTGAACCTGCAAAAATGAGAGAGTGAAGTTATGCAAATTTTCTAGGGGAATCCATAGTGAGGAGCCTGGATTAAATAAAATAGGATTAGCTAAGGGTTTGGGGTAAAAATGAAGGGTGTTACAACTTCCCCTATTCTGGATGAGATCGTTCAATCTGATCTCATAACTACCGTGCAGTTGGCCAAGTAACGACAAAGGGGTTGTAACAATTTTTTTCACCTTGCTAAACAGGGTGTTTTCTAATTTTGGACAAGATCGGGTGATATTATCTCTTACAAAATCACTCGATCTTGTACATAATTGTACGATCTTGTACAATGACTAAAAATAAACTTGCAACAGGCATGAAAATCGAGGCAGCAATTTAGGGGATAGTTTAATTCAATTTTTCTAATATTTTTAACGCAGGCTTGATTACTATGGGTCAACTTTGACACACTACATTTTACCCCCTCTTTAGTGCATTTTTGAAAAAAATGCATTAAAGATAAGATGACACGCTTTACGAGAAAGAAAAATTTTACTACAAATTTTTGTTGATGGTTTCAAGTTTTGTTGTCAAACTATTTTAGGTTTGGCACCCCCTTAAATTTTTTTATGTCAAATTCTATCTTTGGTGGAAAACTTGAAATTTGCTTTTGTGGTATACCCCCTAGTGACTGAGTATACCAATTTTGGAGATTGTGGCATACCAATCCAACTCTATTTTTGTATATAGATTTTTGAGATATATATATATATATATATATATATATATATATATAGATATATATCCTCTTGTCTTATGTGACTTTGTATGATTTGATTGCATCTTTGATTGTATTTGTTTTATGATGTTTAATTTTCTTATAATCATGCTTTTGATTTTTAAATATTTTGATCATGCTTAAAATGAAGAAAAATGATTTGAATTTTGTAGATATGTTTTTAAAAATATGTTTGGATGGAATTAATAGATTAGCAATGTTCCTCGAAGGATGTTGTGTTGTTATAAGGTTGGTGGAGATCAATGCTCGCTAGGTCATGAAGCGAATCCTGTTGTGAGGAAGATTTGTATTGCTAATAATAGAAAAGTTTTTGTGGGGCTCAAGAGTAATCTTGAGGCTTACGATGATTAAAGAATATTTTTTATTTTGTTTGTATGAAAATTTTATTTTTAAGAAATATTTTGATGAAGATTATGGTTGTGAAAAAAATAATGTGATTTAAGCATGAAAATTTGGGAAGGATGACTTGCACTAGGCATAGAATTCCTAGTGTGAAAATTTTGAGAACAATAGTTACTAAGAATTATACCATCATCGCAAAGTCAAAAATACAATGCATGATAATATGAAATTGTTTGTTCTTTAAAACACAAATTTATATGAAGCAAATCATCGTACCACATATCTAAGAATATTGAGAAGTATGAAGTGATTTAGGCCTAAAATTTGAGAAAGATGACTTGTGCTAGGCATAGAATTCCTAGTGTAAAATTTGAGAAAAATAATTACTAAGAATTATACCATCATCGCGAAGTCATGATGCATGATAAATGATTTTGGACTATAAGTTCTTTTTGGACTAAGTTATTTTTGAAATTTTAAAAATTTCTAAAATATTTATGTAAATGATAAACTAATGTTGTTTGACAAATTTTAAAGAAATATTTTGATTTATTCCTAAGACAAAATCAAATTTATCAAGAACCAGTGTGTGATGAGTGAGTTCATTATCCATATTGATTTGACACAATGATACAAAATCTCTCAAGGATCAAATGTGTATGTTTGTGAAATTTATTTACCGATTTTGATTAAGGTAGTGATACAAGCAAACTTTTATGAACCAATGTGTGTGCAAGTGAAATGTTCATTAACCATGATTTTGTGCATGCCATTGTACCAAACTACTATGTAAGTCAAGTTACCAAAAGTTAGCTAATATACAAGTGGACATTTGTATGTACAAAATAAGGTCTCTAATGTGATAGACATGTCACCACATGAAAGGGATTACCCAAGGCCAAGCGGGTTGGGCACAAACCACCTATTATGGGGTTTATCTCATGGCTTTTGAATAACTAAAGAATTCCAGGTATTCAAGCTCACTACCCCCTTATTTTATTCTGATTTTGGAGTAGGGATTCTTATCCATTTTTTAACAAGGGGATTTTATTGCTTTTTGTTGTGGAACTAATTTTTATTTTCTTTTCTCTTTAGCTTTTTCTTTTTATTTTTCTTTCTCTTTCTCTTTTTCATGATACTTGCCCAGATTAGACGTAGAGCAAGGAATTTTATTTGGGTAGGGGGGAGCTTGTCCTTTTGCCAATTCTCAGTATTCTAGACCATGCACATAATAGGATAGCAATGGAAACTTTTCGCTTAAGGAACTAAGACTACTATGTAGAATTCTTTTCAAAATTACAACAAATCATTTTTAAGATGTGAGAATGTGTTCTTGGTTCAAGAAGTAGCAAGATTAGTTTCCAAAACTCAAAATTTTATTTAGTGAATTAATAGTGCTTTTTAATACAAGAGAGATTTATAATCAAAGTGACGAAATCAAAATCATTAAAAATGTAATATTAAGTGCATGGTTCAAGATAAATTTTGATTTTATCTAAAATAAAATAAAATATAACTTGAATTTTGGAAAACAACACACATTGATGCAGAATTTGAAATATTTTTGGAAATTTTTCATGTTTTTTTATTTTTTCTTCTTTTGGTTTGTTTTGTGATTTAATAAAATTGATAATATATACAAAAAAAAATGCTATATATACACTATACAAAGTTATTTGTGCATAACATTTCTAAGGTGGCTTCAAAATCAAAGGAGGTTTTGAAGGACAATTTGGTTGTGGTGTAGGTGATTGAAGCTGATTGGTTGATAGTTGAGATTGTTGTGATGAAGAATGATAAGAACTTGATGTAATAACGATAATGAAAGAGGGAATTAAGGATAAAAGGTGACGGACAAAAGGTGCTAATGAATATAAAGAGAAAAATAATAGATAACTTGTAGTGACGATAAAGAAAGAGAGAATAAAGAACACAGATTCCCAATGAATAGGAGAGGTTCACAAAAGTTCCAAAAGAGGTATATTATGTGGATAATTGTCCGATTGTTGTTTGAGGGAGACTTTAGTCTAAGACTTCAATACTAAATATGGGTTTTCTATGCTTATATTCTCTTTTGGATTAATCTTCAAAACTAAGAGAGGTCTTGAAGGTTAGTTAGATAAAGAATTTATCTCCTACTTATCAAGATGATTTAGTTGGGCAAGAACTTGCTTTGTTGTAATCTCTACTACTAAAATAATAATATCATTGTGATGAGGCACATCATGATATGACAATTGTTTTTTTTTGTTTTGATGATTGGGTAAGGGATTTTGTAAGATCCGTATGTCTTGATCAGTTGTTTGAGTTTATGATTGAGAATTATGATTTTGGGCTTGTTGTCTAGTGATGGCTCCAATAGTAACCACAATATTATTATTTTTTAAGTGACCAAAGTGGGGTCTATAATTTACTACTTGTTCATTTAAAAGTGTTTGTTGAGATGAAGGTCGAGTGGTCATTCTTCTAGGGAATGGTTCTTCTAGAACTAATAAATCTATTATGGGAATAATTTGATCTGACTTATCTTTAGAATTGTTTGAATTATTTGAGGTGATGTCCATTTCACTCTCTATCTCACTTTCTATGTTTTATGTGTCACTTCTTGTATCTTCTGAAGATGAATATTGAAAATATTGTATTGGTCTAGTTGTAACTATAGATAGGGTAGGTACATAGGAGGTTTACAAATCTTGTTGTGGCAAAAAGTTACTAATGGTTCCCACATACTGAGCTGTACGAGGAACATTATGATGTTCTACTTGATTTACTGCTTATTTACCATGCTTGGGTAAATGATGTTGAAAAATATCTAAGTTTTGATTTGCATTCTAATTTGGTTGTTTTCAGGTATTATTTTGAGTGTTATTGTTTGCAGGAAATTGTTGTACCACTATTTTACCTTTATCAATCAAATCTTGTATCACATGCTTCAATTGCTTACAAGAATTGGTTGAATTTCCATCCACTTGATGAAAACTACAATGTAGG